>JAKSZT010053887.1:4653635-4728051 GCA_026826555.1 Tolypeutes matacus | reverse complement strand
ATCACTTCCACTTTTAAGTCATTCAACTGATTGGGTAAAAGCACCACTCATTGATAATGTAATCTCCCTGATTGATGCAGATGTAATCAGCCATCCACGCGTAAACTCACTGGTGATTGAAGTCCATAAATGCTCTTGTATTACAATTAGCCCAGTGCTTGCTGGAACAAACACCTGGACACAACTACTTGGCCGAGTTGACACATTAGCCTAACCATCACAACAACCAACAAGGGAGAAAGGGCAGGAAAGCCCTAAACTAAAGAGAGAAACTGCACCCAGAATAAATATATCTAGTAAGCCAGATGCCAAGACACCAACAAAAAATTACAATCCACACCAAGAAACAGGAAGATATGGCCCAGTTGAAGGATCAAGATAAGCCTCAAGGTGACATAAAGGAGTTGAGACAGCTCATCATGGATGTTCAAACGAATCTCCTTATTAAATTCAATGAGATGGCTAAAGAGATTAAGTATATTAAGAAGATACTGGATGAGCACAAAGAATGAAAGGTGCAATAAATGAAATTAAAATACATTGGAATCATGTAACAGCAGATTTGAGGAGGCAGAAGCAAGGACTGAGCTTGAAGAAATGGTCTCTGAAAGCAAACATACAAAAGAAGAGATGAAAAAAACAATGGAAAAAATTGAACAAGTTCTCAGGGAACTAAATGACAGCAAGAGACATGCAAACATACATGTCATGGGTGTCCCAGAAGGAGAAGAGAAGGGGAAAGGGGCAGAAGGAATATTTGAAGAAATAATGGTAGAAAATTTCCCAATTCTATTGAAGGACATAGATATCTGTGTCCAAGAAGCACAATTACTCCCATCCAAATAAATCCGAATAGACCAACTCTGAGACACATATTAATCAGGATATCAAATGCCAAAGACAAAGAGAGAATTCTGACAGCAGCAAGAAAAAAGTAATGCATAACATATAAGGGATACCCAATAAGATTAAGTGCTGATTTCTCATCAGAAACCCTGGAGGCAAGAAGACTGTGGTATGATATATTTAAGATACTTCAAGAGAAAAACTTCCATCCAAGAATCTTATATCTGGCAAGATTGTTGTTCAAAAATGAGGGTGAGTTTAGAATACTCACTGATATACAGAAACTGAGAGAGTTCGTAATCAAGAGACCAGCTTTGCAGGAAATACTAAAGGGTGTGCTACAGTCTGAAAAGAAAAGACAGAAGAGAGACTTGGAAGAGAGTCTAGAAATGAAGATTATATCAGTAAACGTAACAAAGTCTCAGAATAATGGTGAAAATAAAATGATAGATAAAACCCAAAGGTCAAAATGGGTGAAATAAGAACTGCTTTTATAGTAATAATATTGGATGTTAATAAATTAAACTCCCCAATCAAAAGACACAGACTGGTGGAATGGATAAAAATAAATATGAGCCATCTATATGCTGTCTACAAGAGACTCACCTTAGACCCAAGGATACCAATAGATTGAAAGTGAAAGACTGGAAAAAGATATTCTGTGCATGCAGTAACAACAACAACAACAAAAGTCAGAGTAACTATACTTATATCAGATGAAATAGACTTTAAAAGACACTAGTAATGCGCAATCTGAGGAGGAAGTCAGGAAAAAAATTCCATTTACAATAGCGACTAAATAATCAAATATTTAGGAATGAACTTAACCCAGGATGTAAAGCACTTGTATCCAGAAAACTACAATGCATTGTTAAAAGAATTTTTTTTTAAAAAAGAGGTAAATAATTGGAAGAATATTTCATGCTCATGGATTGGAAGACTAAATATCATTAAGACGTCAATTTTACCCAAATTGATACACAGATTCAATGTAATCCCGATAATTCCATCAGCATTTTTAAAATAAATGGAAAACACAATTATCTAATTTATTTGGAAGGGTAAGGTGTCCTGTATAGCCAGAAATATATTTAAAAGGAAAGGCAAGATTGCAGGACTCTCACTTCTGAACTTTACCTAGCTACAGTGGTAAAAACAGCATGATACTGGCATAAAGACAGATTCATAGACCAATGGAACCAAACTGATGTTTCAGAAACATATCCTCAGATCTATGGTCAAGTGATTTTTGACAAGTGTGTCAAACCCACCCAGCTTGGGCAGAACAGTCCATTCAACAAATGGTGCTGGGAGAACTGGATGTCCATAGCCAAAAGAAAGAAAGAGAACCCCTATCTCACACCTTATACAAAAAAATAACTCAAATGGATTGTAGCCGTTGGGCAATTTGATGTAATTATGAATTCCAAAAATATAATTGGATCATGCTTGTAAACTGACCTGTTAATCTGGGCATGATTAAGTTATGATTAGGACATTAACTGGGCCACGTCAGTAGGGCGTTGAGCCATACCCCTTGGTGGGTGGGGGAAGAAAATATAAAAGGCATCACAAAGAACAGAGTTGCAACAGTTTTTGAGTTGCAGTTCTGAAGTTGGAGTTTTGATGTTGGAGTTCTGATGTTGGAGAGAAGATCCAGGAGAAGAGAAGCAAGCAGTTCATCTGATAGTCTATAGCTGACCTTGTGGAGGAAACAGAGGAGCTAAGCCTGGAGAGAAACGCAGCCCTGGGAAGAGAGGAACCCAAGAAACCTGAACCCTGGCAAATGTCGGCAGCTGTCTTGCTCCAACATGTGGCAATGGACTTTGGTGAGAGAAGAAACTTAAGCTTTATGGCCTGGTAACTGTGGACTTCTACCCCAAATAAATACCCTTTATAAAGAAACCCATTTCTGGTATTTTGCATTAGCTCCCCTTTGGCTGGCTAATACATGGATCAAAAACCTAAATATAGGGAGCAGATGCGGCTCAACTGGTTGGGCGTCCATCTCCCATATGGAGGGACCTGGGTTCGATCCCCGGGACCTCCCAGTAAAATAAAAAAAATAAATAAATAAAATAAAATAAAAACCTAAATATAAAAGCAAGAAACATAAAGTTTCTAGAAGAAAATGTAGGAAAACATATTCAAGACCTGGTGGTGGGTGGTGGATACTTAAAGAAGATAAAAGAGGAGGACTGAGATGGACTACTGTAAAAGTGTGGAAATGTATAGAGTCGATGGTAACACATTATAGTGAGTAACAGCTGGTTTATAAATGGGAAAGTGGCTGGAAAGGGTAGTCTAGGAATGTAAATGTCAATTGAAAGAAAGCTATAGAATAATCTAGGGTCTGAATAACAGTAAACCCAGAGGTGGATGAGAATTGTGGTTGATGGTACAGATGCACGAGTGTCTTTGTGAGCTAGAGCAGATGTACATCAATATTGCAGGGTGGTGGGAATGTGGAGAAGCATGGGAAAAACACAACTGGAGTGACCTATGGACTGTGGTTAACAATACTGTAATATTCACGCATCTATGCCAAAGATGTTCTGTGTTAAAAATGGGGGCATATGGAAAAAGTGTGCCAAATATACGCTATGTACCATGGTTAGTGGTAATAGTCTGATAATATTATCTCATATTCTGTAACAAATGTTCCACCACGGTGTGGTGTGCTGATAGATGGGTGTTGTTGGGGAATTCTGCACATGTGTGTGGTTGTTTTGTAAGTTCACAACTTCTGTAATAAAAATATTTAAAATAATAATAAAAATAGTGTGGGTTGGGGGAAAAATACACCAAGTGTAAAATATGGGCTATAGTTAGTAGTAAGATTTTAACGATATTCTTTCATAATTTCTAACAGATGTCTCATAACAATGCAAGGTGTTGGTGGTGGATTGATATATGGTACCTTTGTATGATGTTATGCATGTTTGTTTTGTAAGTTCACACCTTTTACTATATACTTATTATTTATGTATGTTCATGTATGAATGATATAATAATCATCATCATCATAGGGTGGGTTGAGAAAAATACATCAAATGTAAGATACTTTGGTCAGTACAAATATTTTGAGGATGCTCTTTCATCATTTGTTAAAAATGTTTCACAACAAACAATCTTAGAGCATTTTCATTACTCCAAAAACAAACCAACCACTATCATACCCATATGTTTGCACTACTGACTACAGATGCCATGGTGTGCTTTCACCATTTCTGTTCATTTCCAAGCATTTACAACTTTTTACCAATTCTGCACAGATTAAACTTCAGCTTTCCATTCTCTAACCACATTCTTTTCTCTGTTGACTTATATTCAAGCTATTAACTCCATGATTTTGCTTATTAAATTTAGTTCATAACAGCAAAATAATACAATATTTGTCCTTTTGTGACTGGCTTCCTTCACTCAACATAATGTCTTCCAGTTTCATCCATGCCATCATATACTTCACAACTTTATTTCTTTTTTAAAAAAGCAGTTTTATTGATATATATTCACATACCATATGATCTACCCAAAGTGTAGAATCAATGGCTTTTAGTATAATCACAATGTTGTGTATTCATCACCACAAAAAATTTTAGAACAATTTCATTACTCCAAAAAGAAAAACTTCATACCCATTAGTAGTCACCTCTCAATCCCTCTATCCTTCCCCAGCCCTACATAACCAGTAATCTAATTTCATCCTTATAAGTTGATTTATATTTACATTTTATATAAATGGAATGATACAGTATGTAATATATTGTGTCTTGTTTCTACCACTTAGTATAATGTTTTTTATCTGATATTAATATCTTGTGACATTAACATAGCTGTTCATTTTCAAAGAAAACATCTTATATATACAATATTATCCAAATTCATATTTCACATAAGAATTTCCTATGCTATACACTCGCATGTTACATTTTTTACCTTTACCTTTAGTAATATACATGACCATAGACTTTCCCTTTCAACCACTGTCTTACCCATATAATAGCACAGCTAGTTAGAAACACTATGTTGTGCTCTCATCTTTTCTATTCATTTCCAAAGATAAGCACACATCCTTTTTTTAATATATACCAATTTTGCACAAGTTAACCCTCAGCTTTCCATTCTCTAACCTCATTCTATTTTCTAGTGACCCATATTCAAGTTAACTACATGACATGTCATAATATATTTAGTTCATAGTGAATTCATACCATAATCATCCTTTTGTGTCTGATTTGCTTCACTCAACAGGTTCATCCTTGTTGTCATATGCTTTATTTTTTTAAAAAGATTTATTTATTCATACTGCCTCCCCATTGTTTTGTGCTCTCTGTCTGCTCTCTGTGTCTTCTGTGTCTGCTTGTCTTCTCTTTAGGCGGCACTAGAACCGATCCTGGGACCTTCTGGAGTTCGAGAGAGGTGCTCAATCTCTGGCGCCACCTCAGTCCCTGGTCTGCTGTGTCTCTTATTGTCTCTCCTCTGTGTCTCTTTTTGTTGCATCATCTTGCTGCGCCAGCTTTCCACTTGGGCCAGCTTGCCTTTTACCAGGAGGCCCCGGGAATTGAACCCTGGACCTCCTATTTGGTAGACAGGAGCCCAAACGCTTGAGCCACATGTTTCCCATCATATGCTTTATGACTTCATTTCTACTTACAGCTGCATAATATTCCATTGTGTTTATCCATTCATTGGTTGATGGACACCTGAGTTGTTTCCAACTCTTGGTAGTCATGACTAATGCTGCTATGAAGATCAGTGTGCAGATGTCTGCTCATGTCACTTCTCTTAGTTCTGAGTATATACCTAGCAGCAGTTTTGCCAGGTCACATGGTAGTACTATATTTAACTTTCATAGGAACCACCAAACAGACTTCCACAGTGGCTGTACTATCCTACATTCCCACCAACATCCTCTCTAACACTTGTACTTTTCTGTCTTTTTAATAGTGGCCATTCTATTAGGTGTGAAAGGATATCTCATTGTAGCTTTGATTTGCATTTCCCTAATAACCAGTGATGTTGAACATTTTTTTCATTTCATGTGTTTTTTCACCATTTGTATTTCTTTAGAAAAATGTCTATTCAGGTCTTTTGCCCATTTTTAAAAATTTTATTTTTAAAGAAGTTTTAGATTACATAAATGTTCCATCAAAAGTATAGGGGATTCCCATATACTGTGCATCCTGTGCCCTCCCACACTTTTCTCCATTAAGAACATCTTTCATTAGTGTGGTACATTTGTTTCAATTGATGAACACATATTGAAGTATTGCTACTAACCATGGCCTATAGTTTACATTTTGGTTTACACGCTACACTGCACAATTTTATAGGTTTTGAAAAAAATGAATGGCCTGTATTCATCATTGCAAAGTCATGCAGAACAATTCCAGTGTCCCAAAAATGCCCCATATTATACCTCTTCTTCCCTCTCCTTTCTCTCAGAACCTCTAGTGACCACTGCCTTTATATCAATGTTACAAGTTCTTCCATTATTAGAATAATAAGTCTACATTAGTCCATAGTTGCATTCTTCCTTATGTTTGTTCATTCCTCAATCTTGAGGATTTTGGAAGGGTGATGCCCACTCTGCTTCCAATTGAGAGGGGGCTTAGATCCCATGGGGCAGATGGATAGAACTGTCTTGTTTGCAGTTATAGATACCCTCTGTTTTTTGGGAGGGACATTTACCATCATCATCTTTTTGTTAATTGTCCTAGGCAAGTCCAATGAACTGGAGAGTAGGTGTTGCCTGTACCTCACTGAGATTCAGGGTTTAACTAGCATAGGAACAGCCAGAAGATTTATGTCTCTGGGACACATATTTAATGAGTATAGTGCTAATTATAGGTCCAAATAAAATGGGCATAAGAACTATGTGTAGGAAAATTATAAATGAGTTCAACTACAATACATTGGGGAGATAGATTATCATTTATTCCAAGGTAAGGCCCACTGACAGGGTGCCCATTTCCTGGGGTTGTCTGATCTACCTATAGTTTCCAGATGTCTCTAGAGCCCTCAGGAGTCCCCCTGCTTAAGGCAATGTTTACTATGGCAGTCAGTAGATCATCCTGATACGTACATAAGCATAACCTCTGGAATGACATCCTGACTCACTTTGAAATCTCTTAGCCATAAAAACTCATTTGTATTTAATATTTCTGCCTTTTGATCGAGGTCTTTATCTAGATACCTTGCTAGTTGGCACTTGGTAATAATCCCTCCATGCCAGGGAGGCTCATACCTGGGAGTCATGTCCCACACCAGGGCTGGGGGGTGAGGGAGGTAGTGTATTTACATGCTGAGGCTTAGAGAGAGGCCACAAGGAGGCTTTCAAGGTGGTAACTCTTGCCAATATATATTATTAGGCTAAGCTTCCATTTCACAAGAAGAAGGTTCATAAGTACAACGAACAATATCAAGGGCCTGGCATGTTGGTCTGTCCTCCTTCACTAGACACTGCACATGTACTCTAGGAATTCTTGCCACTCTACTAAAAGAATGTACCAGGACTCCTCAAGATGGGAATTCAATATTCTTTTGGTTATTGTCTCACTGAGACATCACCCCATGACCACTTGAACACATTCATATCCCACAGAGGCATGCCCCAGGTGCAGCCCTCTCCACACATCCCCCCACCCCCCACCAATATCCTGCACTAGTGATCGTCTCCTGCCACAATTGTGACCCTTCTGCAATCCAAAACCTTCCCAAAAACAAAGCTAAAAAATAAATAATTAAAAATAATAAATAGTAAAATAATTTTTTGCATGGTATCTCTCATCATTGTAAGATCTGTTATGTTACATGTACAATGACAATTTCTTTTGTATATTCCCCCAGTGTCTTATTTTTTCTCTTTATTTTCAAAGAAGTTTTATGTTACAGAAAAGTCACATAGAAAATATAGGGGAAAAGATAAATAACAACAACAACAAAAGAAAATATAGGGGATTCCCATATACCCCACCCCTTCCCCTCTTACATGTTCCCCTATTAACATCTTACATGAGTATGGTACATTTGTTATACTTGATGAAGAAAAATTGAAGCATTGCCACAATCATGGTCAATGGTTTACATTATGGTTTACATTCTGTACCATACACTTTTATAGGTTCTGGCAAAATGCATAATGGCCTGTATCTGTCATTGCAAGATCATTTTTGCCCAGCTTTTAATTGGGTCATTTGTCTTTTTATTGTAGATTTGTAGGATCTCTTTTATATATCATGATATCAGACTCTTGTCGGATGTGTAATTTCCATATATTTTCTCCCATTGACTAGGCTGCCCTTTTACCCTCTTCACAAAGTCCTTTGAGGTGCAAAAGTGTTAAATTTTGAGGAGGTCCCATTTATCTATTTTTTCTTTGTTGCTCATGTAAGATTCAAGAATCCACCACCTACCACAGATCTTTAAGATGCTTTTCTTCTAGTAGTTTTATGGTGTTGGCTTTTATGTTTGGGTCTTTGATTCATTTTGAATTGATTCTTGTATAAGGAATGAGATAAGGGTCCTCTTTCATTCTTTTGGTTATGGATATCCAGTTCTCCCAGTACCTTTTGTTGAAGAGATTGTTCTGTCCCAGAAAAGTGGACTTGTTAGGCTTTTTGAAAATCATTTGACCATAGAGGTGAAGCCTCAATTTGATTCCATTGATCAATGTGTCTTTCTTTCTGCCAATACCATGCTGTTGTTTTTTTAAAACAAATAAATTTTTGATACATATTTTAAAGCATACAATTTATCCAAAGTGTACAATCAATGGTATTTAGTATAATCACATAATGGTGACTTCATCACTGCAATTATTATTAGAGTATTTTCATTATCTCAATAATATCAATAATAATAATAATAAGGGAAAATCAGACAAACAAGAAAATTCTTTACCCCTCAATCTCTCTATGCTTCCCCTGCTGTACATAGCCTGTATTTCTGGCTATTCTTGCACATGTACTTATTTATTTATTTTTAAGCAGTTTTATTGAGATATATTCATATACCATATGATCTATCCAAAGTGTATAATCAATGGCTTTTAGTATAATCAAAGTGTTGTGCATTCATCACCACAAAAAATTTTAGGACAATTTCATTACTCCAAAATGAAAAACTCTACACCCATTAGCAGTCACCTTTTAATCCCTCTACCCTTCTCCAGCCCTACATAAACACTAATCTAATTTTATCTTTATAAATTAATTTATATTTACGTTTCATATAAATGGAATCATAAAATATGTAATACTTTGTGTCTAATTTCTTTCATTTAGCGTAATGGTTTTTTTGTCTGATATTAACATCTTGTAGTATTAAAATATATTAGTTCATGGGAAGCGGTTGTGGCTCAATCAGTAGGGCTCCCGTTTACCATATGGGAGGCCCCGGGTTCGGTTCCCAGGGCCTCCTGGTGAAGGCAAGCCCGCCCGCACGGCGTGGTTAGCTGATCCAGTGAGCACAAGCAGCAAGGGGGGGATAAATGAATAAATAAATGAAATCTTTAAAAAAAAAAAAATATATATATATATATATATATATATATATATATATTAGTTCAGTTTCAAAGAAAAATGCTATTGTTTATGCAATTTTACCCACATTCTTATTTCACATGTGGTTTTACTATGCTGTACAGTCCCAAGTTAAATTCTTTAGCTTTCCTTTTAGTTTTATACATGACCTTAGACATTTCCTTTAAACCACTGTCATGCCCATATAATAGTACTGCTAGTTACAAACATTATGTTGTGCTCTCACCTTTTCTATTTATTTCCAAAGATCAATACACATCTTTTTTACCTATTCTGCACAAGTTAACCCTCAGCTTTCCATTCTCTGACCTCATTCTATTTTCTGGTGGCCCATATTCAAGTTATTAACTCAATGAGATTACATAATATATTTCGTTCATAGCAGCACAATCATACAGTATTTGTCCTTTTGTGTCTAGCTTGCTTCACTCAACGTAATTTCCTCCAGGTTCATTGATGTTGTCATATGCTTTATGACTTCATTTCTTTTTACTGCTGCCTAATATTGTATGTGTATACACCACAATTTGTTTACCTATTCACCGGTGATGGACACCTGGATTGTTTCCATCTTTTGGCAATCATGAATAACACCACTATCGGTGTGCAGATGTCTGTTAATGTCACTGCTATCAGTTCTTATGGTATATACCCAGTAGTGGTATTGCAGGGTAATGTGGCAAATCTATATTCAACTTCTTAAGGAACTGCCAAACAGTCGTCCACAGTGGCTGTACCACTCCACATTCCCACCAAAAGTGAATAAGTGTTCCTATCTCTCCACATCCTCTCCAACACTTGTTGTTCTTTGTCTTTTTAATATTGACAATTCTAATACGTGTGAAATGATATCTCATTGTAGCTTTGATTTGCATTTCCCTAATAGCTAGTAATGCTGAACATGTTTTTACATGTGTTTTTTTGCCATTTGTATTCCTTCTTTGGACAAATGTCTATTCAAGTCTTTTGCCCATTTTTAATCGGGTTGTTTATCTTTTTATTGTTGAGTTGTAGCATCTATTTTTATAAAATGGATATTAAACCCTTATTGGATACGTGATTACCAAATATTTTCTCCCATTGAGTCAGCTGCCTTTTCACCTTTTGATAAAGTCCTTTGAGGAACAAAAGTGTTTAATTTTGAGGAAGTCCCATTTATCTATTTTTTCTTTTGTTATACATTCTTTGGGTGTAAGGTCCAAGAAACCACATCTACCACAAGGTCTTTAAGATATATCCCTAAATTTTCTTCTAGTAGCTTTATGTTCCTGGCTTTTATATTTAGATCTTTGATCCATTTTGAGGTGACTCTTTCATTCTTTTGGTTATTAATATCCAGTTCTCCCAGCACCATTTATTGAAGAGACTGGTTCATTCCATTAACATGGACTTGGTAGGTTTATTGAAAACCAATTGGCCATAGGGGTGAGGGTTTATTTCTGGACTCTCAATTCTATTTCATTGATCAATGTGTCTATATATGTCAGTACCCTGCTCTTTTGATTACTGTAGCTTTGTAATATGTTTCAAGGTCAGGCAGTAGAAGTCCTCCCATAGCACTCTTTTTGTGTGTGTGTGTGTGGTACTGGGGCCAAGGATTGAACCTGGGATCTGGTATGTGAGCAGCCAGTGCTCAACCACTGAACCACATAGGCTCCCCTGAGTTGGTATTTTCTTTTTAAATTTATATTTATCCCCACCCCCCTTTGTTTGCTCTCACTGTTTGCTCTCACTGTTTGCTCTCTGTGTCCATTCGCTGTGTGCTCTCTGTGTCCATTCGCTGTGTGCTCTCTGTGTCTGCACGTCTTCTCTTCAGAAGGCACCAGGAACCAAACCTGGGACCTCCCACGTGGGAGAGAAGTGCTCAATCCCTTGAGCCACCTCTGTTCCCTGCTTTGTTGTGTCTCTCATTGTGTTTCCTCTTTGTGTATTCTTGTTGTGTCATCTTGTTGCGTCAGCTCGCTGCACCAGCCTGTCATGCCAGCTCGCTGTCTTGTTTGTCTTCTCCAAGAGGCATCGGGAACCAACCCAGGACCTCCCACGGGGTAGGCGGGCACGCAATTGCTTGAGCCACATCCACTTCCCTGGTATTTTCATTTGTTTGCTTGCTGTCTGTTATTTTTTGTTTGTTTTTAGGAGGCATGGTGGACCGAACCTGGAAACTCCCATGTGGAAAGCAGGCACTCAATTGCTTAAGCCACATCCATTCCCTGCTGTTCTTTTTTAGAATGCTTTTGGCTATTCAGGTGCACTTTCTCTTCCAAATGAATTGGATAATTGCCTTTTCTAGTTCTGTAAAGTAGGCTGTTGGAATTTTGATTGGTATTGCATTGAATCTCTAAACCAATTTGGGTAGAATTTATATCTTCACGATGTTTATCTTCCTATCCATGAACATTTGTTTAGGTTTTTGATTTCTTTTAGCAGTGCTTTGTAGTTTTCTGAATACAGATCCTTTGCATTCCTTGTTAAATAAATTCCTAGATATTTGAGTCTTTTTTTTTATTTTTTATTTTTATTTATTTATTTTTTTTTTTTATGAGTCTTTTTATTGCTATTGTAAATGGAAGTTTCTCTTGATTTCCTCTGCCAGTCGTTTATTACTGGTGTACAGAAACACTACTGATTTTTTCATATAGGTGTTTAGGGCTACATATTTCCCTTTTAGCACTGCCTTTACTGTATCCAATAAGTTTTGATAAGTTGTGTAGTCCTTTTCTTTCTTCCGAGATATCTACTGATTTTTCTTGCAATTTCTTCTTTGACCCAATGATTGTACATGAGTGTATTGTTTAGCATCCCTATATTTGCAAAATCCCCCCTTTCCTGTCTATTATTGATTTCCCGCTTCACTCTCTTATGATCAGAGAAGTGCTTTGTATAATTTCAATCTTCTTAAATTTTTTTTGAGAGCTGTGTTGTGGCCCAAAATAGGTTTATCTTGGAGAAAGATCCATGAGAACTTGAGAAGAATGTATAACCACAGATTTGGGGTGTAATGTTCTCTATATATCTGTCAGGTCCAGCTCGTTTATCATATTGTTCAAGTTCTCTGTTTCCTTGTTGACCTTCTGTCTAGTTGTTCTATCTACTGATGTGAGTGGCATATTGGGGCACCCAGGTTAAGTGCATAGATATTTATGGCTGTTACTCCTTCCTGGTGAATTGTCCCTTTTATTACTATATAATATATAATGGCCTTCTGCATCGCATCACTTTTTTTGCATTTAAGGTCTGTTTTATCTAACAACAGTATAGCTACCCCTGCTCTTTTTGGTTACTATTTGCATGAAATATCTATTCCTAACCTTTCATTTTCAGTCTATTTGCATCCTTGGGTCTAAGGTGAGTCTCCTTCAGACAGCATATGGATGGCTTACGTTTTCTTATCCATTCTGTCAACCTCTGTCTTTTGATTGGGGAGTTTAATCCATTAACATTCAGTGTTATTACTGTAAAGGCATTACTTACTTCAACCATTTTATCCTTTTATATGTCATATTTTTGTCCATCTTTTTACCTTTTTGGTTACCCTTTCTGATAGTCTTCACTTCTACACTCTCCTCTGAGCCTCTCTTTCTTCTCTTTTCTGGCTGCAGAACTCCCTTTAGTGTTTTCTGCAGAGCTGGATTCTTGTTTACAAACTCTCTTAGTTTCTGTTTATCTGTAAATATTTTAAACTCAAGGACAGTTTTTCCAGATAAAGAATTCTTGGCTGGCATTTTTTCTCTTTCAGTACCTTAATTATATCATACCACTTCCTTCTTACCTTCATGTTTTCTTTCTGTTTCTTTTTTTTGAGATTTAAAAAAAAATCAATTTTATTGACACATATTACTAAAGCATACAATCATCCAAAGTGTACAATCAATGGTATTCGGTATAATCACATAGTTGTGCATTCATCACTTCAATCATTGTAAGAGCATTTTCATTATTTCAATAATAATAATAAACAAAAAAATTCTTCACCTCTCATTCTCTCTCTGTTACCCCTGCTGTATAGACTCCATGATTTCTTAAGAGAAATCCAAATTAAGTCTTACTGGATGTCCCTTGTATGTGATGTTTCACTTTTCCCTTGCTGCTTTCAGAATTTTCTGTTTATATTTGGAATTTGGCATTTTGAATATCATATGTCTTGGGGCAGGTCTATTTGGATTGATTGTAATTGGAGTATGCTGTGCTTCCTGGACAGATATAATAATGTCTTTCCTGAGAGTTGGGTAATTTTCAGCCACTATTTCCTCAAAGACTCTGTCTGTCCCTTTCCCTTTCTCTTCTTCTGGAACTCCCATAACACATATGTTGGTTTGCTTTCTGCTATCATTCAACTCCCTGAGCCCCTGCTCAAAATTTTCCATTCTTTTCTCTCTCTGTTCTTCTCTGTTTTCAATTGCAGTTGTTCTTTCTTCTATGTCACTAATTATTTCTTTATTCCATGGTTTCAAATCTGCTGTTGTGTGCCTCTATTGTATTTTCAATTTCACTTATTGTGTCTTTCATTCCCATAAGCTCTGTTACTTTTCTATACAAGATATCAAATTTTTCTTTGTGCTCACTAGTGTCTTCTTTTTTTTTTTTAGTGTGTTCTTGCTTTAAATAATTAAATTTATTATGATCATTTTCAAGCATACAGAAAAAAGGAGAAAATAGTACAGTTAACACCCACATATTTTGCCAAATTTACTTCATCTATTTGCATCCATATTTTTGTTGAACCACTTCAACATAAATTATAGACATCAGGATATTTACTCCCTTCAGCATGTATTTTCAAAACTAAGGACATTCTCATATATAACAATACCATTATCACAACTAAAAATTAACAATAATTCCCTGAACTCCTTTAATACCCAGTTCATATTAAAATTTCCCTACATGTCCCCAAAGTGTCTTTTATAGCTTAAAAAAAAAAAACAAACCCAAGATAGTCAAGGTTCATATATTGTATTTGATTGTCATTTAAGTTTCTTTTAATCCAGAACAGTGGTCAGCAAACGTTTGCAATAAAGGGTCATACAATCTTTGTTGTAACTACTTAATTCTACTCTTACAGTGCAAAAGAAGTCATGAGACAGTACTTAAATGAATGGGCATAGCTGTGTTCTAATTAAACTTTATTTAAGTAGGCTGTGGCCTGGATTTGGACCTCAGACTGTTCTTTGCTACCTTGATCTAAAACAGATCCCTCCTCCCCTCACCTATTCTGTTTTTTGTTTGTTTGTTTGTTTGTTTTTAAGGAGGTACTAGGGATTGAACCCAGGACATTGTACATGGGGAGCAGGTGCTCAATAGCTTGTGCTACACCTGCTCCTTTTCCTTTTTTTTTTTTTTTTTTTAAGCTTTATTTATGGGAAGCGGCTGTGGCTCAATCAGTGGGGCTCCCGTTTGCCATATGGGAGGTCCCGGGTTCGGTTCCCGGGGCCTCCTGGTGGGGGCGGGCCCACCCGCACGGCGTGGTTGGCTGGCCCGGCGAGCGCAAGCAGCAAGGGGGGGATAAATGAATAAATAAATAAAATCTAAAAAAGAAAAAAAAAAAAAAGATTTATTTATTTACTTACTTTTATCCATTTTTAACCTCCCATTTTTGCTGTTTTTGGGTCCATTCACTGGGCTACTCTCTGTGTCTGTTTCCTGCCCTCTCTTCTCATCCTTCTCCTCCTGTCTTCACTGGAATTCGATCCTTGGAACCTCCGATGTGGGAGAGAGGCATCCTACCACCTGCGCCACCTTAGTTCCTGGTTTTTTGGTGGATGTCATCTTGGCTCTCCCTTGTGTCACTCTCCTATTATGTCATCATTTTGCATCCACGCATGGGGCCTAGTGGCCCAAAGGCTTTCTATATTTTTCTTTTTTAAATTTTTACCAGGGGTGTGTATGTGTAAAAATGGATAAAAGTAAATAAATAAATCCTTTAAAAAAAATAAAATAAATTTTTACCGGGACGTCCCAGGAATCGAACCCAGGTCCCTTCATATGGGAGAAGAACACCCAACCATTTGAGCCACATCCACCCCCCTGCTATATCTCTTAGGGTTGACCAAAGATACCTAGAGTTACAGTCATTTCCCATACTGGATGGTCATATAATAAATCAGGCTTGGTTTATCATCAGCATTCTAAAAACCAGACCTAGGGAGAAAAACTAGGTCTGGGGACACATGAATGGTTTCAAATATAGCAAATGTTTAGCCTACCCTGATTATCACAAAATCAGGACAGTGAGACTATTCACATCAGTGTCTTCTTAATGCCTTTTATTTCTTTAGCTATGTTGTCCTTCAACTCCGTGATTTGATTTAGGAGATTTGTATGAACCTTATTAATTAGCTGTTTTAAGTCCTATGTCTCATCTGGAGCTTTGATTTGTTCTTTTGCCCGAGTCATATCTTCCTGTTTCTAAGTATGGCTTATAATTTTTTTGCTGCTGTCTAGGCATCTGATTCTGGTGTTGAGTTTACTTTGACATTCAGTTTCTTTCTCTTTCCTAGGGATTTACTGTCAAGTATCTGTGTGCTAACACTGTTCTTTGACTCTTGGTTCAACTTGTTGTAGATATTTAGGATTACCTTGTTTAACTGATCATGTCAAGGCTAAGGTCACAGTAATGGAGTACAGGCCAGTTTCCAAGGGCCTTGACCAGGGTGGCAGTAAAGGCACTTGCTTGCCTTATTTTTTCCCCTTCTTTTCATGAACTTTTCTGATCTGCCAGCAGAGGGCACTCTTTGGCAGGTCTTTAAGCTCACACCGCAGGTGCTGGGGGGAATGCATCCGGTGTAACTCCGCAGGCTGGCAGTGCAGAAGCAATCCCCACAGAGCAGGCCAAGCCTCACAAACAAACTTTCTCAGAAGCTGTGTTCCTCTCTTGGCCAGACTGCACCTTCCCTCCCTCTGCCTCCTCAGCAACCAGCCTGGGGCAGTAGGGAGGGTGTTTGAGAAGGCAAACTATCTTTAGCTCCCTGCTGGCTCTCAGTACAAACAATGCCACAGATTCCCCTGTCCTGGAAGTGTGAGACCCCTCCAATGCAGCAGACTAAGTTTGCTGGCCAAAATCTGAATTTGCAGTAGGCTGTGTCCCTCCCTCTCCCCTTTTTTGAGGAAGAAGACCCTTGGAACTCCCTCAGTCCACAGCCATAGCAATCCATAGCTGCTGCAGTCTGCAGATTCCTGTTTGCTCAGCAGGTGGGGGGATGTGCACCAGCTGTTGCTTCTGCAGCTTTAACTCATGGGATTTTTCATGAGTTAAGCTAAGACTCCTTTCCTTTGTTCCTCTCTCTTCTAGGTGTGAAATGATATCTCATTGTAGTTGTTTTTTTTTTTAACAGGAGGTCCCGGGAATCGAACCCAGGTCCCTCCATATGGGAGGCGGACACCCAACCATTTGAGCCACATCCGTCCCCCTCATGGTAGTTTTGATTTGCATTTCCCTAATCATTAATGATGGTGAACATTTTTTCACTTTTTTTTTTTTTTCCATTTGTATTCTTCTTTGGATAACTATCTATTCATCTGCCCATTTTTAAATTAAAAAATTTTAAAGGATTTATTTATTTATTTATTTCTCCCCCCTTCTCGTTATTTGCACTCACTGTCTGCTGTGTCCATTCACTGTGCTCTCTCTGTGTCTGCTCATCTTCTATACATGTATTTGTATAATATGATCCCAGAGTAAACTAGTATTCAAATAGGTGAAGCAGCTAGCTTCTTTTTCTCAAATGTAATTTAAAAAAATAATAAAATACTGCAACCAGAATTTTTATTACATCATTTGGAAATTATTATTATGCTTAACGAAAATTTCTTCAGGTATAAATGAACAGTTAAGATACAAATGATTTAAGCATGCTTTGACTTAGACTGTGGATTTATTTCAAAATTGCTTAATCACCATACAATGGCTGTATTTTTATATATGTATTCATATATACATAATAATTGTAACAAAATAAGAATGAAATGGTATTATATTATTCCTAGTAATAGGGATAATACTTTTAAGTGTTAATAAAAGAGTAATATTTTTGCTCTCCTCTTTTATTTTGGGGACCAGACTTTTTTTTCTTATCATTTTCATTTAATACCCTTTTCTTCTATCTAGAAAAGATGTTTGTTCTTCCTTTATTAGCCTTCATAGGAGATCAAATATTGCTTCCCTGACAGACATGTGGTGTGAATAAATGTTGTAATTTGACATTCTGAATCACAGACATATGGTATTTATGATGCATTCATACTTACAATGAAACCAGACATCACTTAAAACTTCTGCGCTACTTATTTCTTTCAACTGTATCTTAGCCCAAATTTAGACTTATTCAGTTAGAATTTTTAGTTCTGGTAACAGGAATAATTCTGTGATTTTAACTTTTTATAAGCAACTAGAAGAATAATTAGATCATATTCTAGTTAATGTTTTGTAATATTGAAGACTTGGTGTGATGGTTAGGCAATGTGTCAACTCGGTCAGGTAATTGTGCCCAGGTGTTTGGTCCAGCAAAACTGGGCTAATTGTAATACAAGAGCATTTGTGGACTTCAGTCACCAGTGAGTTTACTGTATGGATGGCTGATTACATCTACATCAATCAGGGAGATTGCATCAGCAATGGGTAACACTTTTATCCAATCAATTGAATGCCTTAAAAGGGGAAGTGATTTCAACATTCAGAGAGAATTTCCCAGCTCGTCTTTGAACAGCCAACTTCTCCCAGAAACTCATCAAGGACCTTCCATCGGACTTTCATCGGAGTCCCTGGTTTGCCGCCTGCTTGCGGAACTTGGACTTGTGCATCCCCACAGTTGCGTGAGAGACTCTTTTAAAATCTCATATTATTAACAGATATCTCCTGTTGATTCTGTTTCCCGAGAGAATCCTGACTAATACAGCTTAGTACCGAGAGTAGTTCTGGAGAAACAATCTCCATCATGGGATGTCTGAAGTGTGGTTCTGGGAGTTTTGTAATTGGCTCTCTACTCTAATTGGACTCAGGGGTACTAATGACTCCCTTTCCAATAATGAAGAGGTTGCTAACAGTCCATGGCATGAGCTGGCAATAGAGATACGAAAAATTGGATTCCCCTACTTCCATGCTTATAAGAAGCAAGGATCTGGGTGAGAGTGTTTTCAACACCTTAACAGAATTTTGTGGAGTCAAAAAGTATAATGATGTTGGCTGGCTCCTCCTAGATACTCTGGATACAGTTACAAAAGAAAGAGATGAGCTAAAGTCTTCAAATTTGAAACTTAAATGCCGCATGAAAGATATGAGTTTCTACGTGTGCCTTGAAAGAAAATCTTGTCTCCTGTAGCCACAGACTTGAGATAGCTGAGAATTAAACCCAGACTCTCATTGTACGAGTAGAAGAATTACAGAGCAAACTAAAATCTCAACCTCGCAGGGTTTCTGCAATTAAAGTGAAGGCATTGATTGGAAAGGAGTGGAACCCCGAGGATTGGGACGGAGACATATGGGATGATGATAATATTGGTGGGGACATTGGAACCCTAAATTCTGCTGAGACTTTACCAGATAAACCTGCTATGGCCTGCCCTGTGGAGACCACACCTTGTCAACCTTGAGTCATCCAGCCTCCAGCCTGCCCCAGGAAGTCTGGACCTCCTCCCAGCCCTGAGGCAGGTACCAGCCAAACTCCAGCATACACTGCCCAGCCTCCAGTCTGCCCTGAGGAATCTGTCTTCCAACCCCTGCCTGAAGAGATTAATCCTGTCTCACCAGAAGAAAATGCAAAGGAATGCCCTGAGGTCAGTAGCCTGCAAGACATCTCTAATCCTTCTCCTTACCCACCCCCACAACCCCTCTTGCCTTAGAGACCTATTACTAGACTAAAATCACAACAAACCCCCAAAGGTGAAATACAAAGTGTGATCCATGAGGAAGTACCCTATACTCTGAAAGAACTGCATGAGTTTTCCAACTTATATAGACAGAAATCAGGGGAATATGTGTGGGAATGTATACTAAGGGTATGGGATAATGGTGGAAGGAATATAAAGTTGGATCAGGCTGAATTTATTGATATGGGCTCACTAAGCAGAAATTCTGGATTCAACGCTGTAGCTCGAGGGGTTAGTTTGTTTGGGTGGCCGACTGAAGCATGGACCAAACAATGGCCTAGCATGTCTGATGTTGAGATGCCCGATTTGCCCTGGTATATAGTAGATGAGGGGATTCAAAGGCTTAGAGAGATTGGAATGCTAGAATGGATTTACCATTTGAGACCTGCCCACCCACCCCAGGAATATCCAGAGGACACACCTTTAACCGGGACTGTGAGGAATAAACTTATAAGATTAACTCCATCTTCTCTGAAGAGCTCTGTGGTTGCTCTTCTCTGCAGTCCAGATATTACTATAGGGAGGGCTGTAATGGAATTGGAATCCTTAAACATTATGGGAATGATTGGATCTCAGTCCCATAAAAGTCAAGTATCAGCAGTTAATGGCCAAAGGCAAGGTGGGCGTGGCTACCGCAATGAAGGGAGATTCAAAGCAGCACACAGAATAGTCTGAGTCGCATGGAGTTATGGTGTTGGCTAACAGATCATGGGGTACCTAGAAGTGAAATACATGGGCAGTCTACTAAATTTCTTCTGGATCTGTATAAGCAGAAAAGTTCTAGGTCGAGTGAACAAAACCCTAACTCAAATTACGGATGCAGAGAATCACGGCCCCTTAATCAATTCCCAGACTTGAGACAGTTTACAGACCCAGAGCCCCTTGAATGAGGAGAAGGCCAGGTCCCCTTGGGGAAGGATCCTGTTAAACTGCCAAAAATGTATACTGTTAATCTTCCTCCCACCATTCCCCAGGGAGACCTATGGCCTTTTGCCAGAGTAACTATACATTGGGGAAAAGGAAATGATCAGACATTTCAGGGAATATTAGACACTGGCTCAGAAGTCACATTAATTCCAGGAGATCCAAAACATCACTGTGGTCCACCAGTCAGGGTAGGGGCTTATGGAGGTCAGGTGATTGATTGAGTTTTAGCTCAGGTCTGTCTCACAGTGGGTCCAGTGGGTCCCCGGACCCATTCTGTGGTTATTTCTCCAGTTCCAGAATGCATAATTGGAATAGACACATACTTTGGCTATGGGTTGGCATTTCCGGCACGCAATGCTTCTTCCAAAACTACCATCCATTGACTTATCGAATGTCTTACCTACCACCATGGCACTCCACACTGCATTGCTTCTGATCAAGGAACCCATTTCACAGCAAATGATGTGCAGGAATGGGCACATGCCCATGGAATTCATTGGTCTTACCATGTTCCCCATGGTAGCTGAAGCAGCTGGAATAATAGAAGGGTGGAATGGCCTTTTGAAGACTCTATTTTGGTGCCAACTAGGTGGCAATACCTTGCAGGGGTGGGGCAATGTTCTCCAGGAGGCTGTGTATGCTCTGAATCAGCGTCCTCTCTATGATGCTGTTTCTCCCATAACCAGGATTCATGGGTCCAGGAATCAATGGGTGGAAATGGGAGTGGCACCACTCACTGATTACCCCTAGTGACCCAATAGGAAAAATTTTGCTTCCTGTCCCTGAAACCTTAAGCTCTACTGGTCTACAGGTTTTAGTCCCAAAAGGAGGCGTGCTGCCACCAGGAAACATAACAATGATTCCATTGAACTGGAAGTTAAGACTGCCACCTGGCCACTTTGGGCTCCTCTTACCTGTGAATCAATAGGCAAAGAAGGGAATTACTGTACTGGCTGGGATGATTGATCCTATAGAGGGGAAATAGGACTACATCTACGTAATGGCGGTAAAGAAAAGTTTGCCTGGAATGCAGGAGATCCTCTAGGGCATCTCCCAGTACTGCCATGCCCTGTGATTAAAGTCAATGGAAAATTGCAACAAACCAATTCAAGCAGGACTAACAATGGCCAGAATCTTCAGGAATGAAAGTTTGGGTCACCCCACCAGGCAAAGAACCACGGCTAGCTGAAGTGCTTGCTGAAGGTAACGGGAACATGGAATGGGTAGTGGAAGAAGGTAGTGATAAATATGAACTTCAACCTTGTGACCAGTTACAGAAACAAGGACTGTAATAGTCATGAACCCTTCTTGTTTCATTATGAGTATGATTGTATATGTACACAAAAGGAATTTCTTTGTTACTTCCCCAACCTTTTCCCCTATCATATGAAAAGTTGTATTAATATCTCATCATAGGGAAGCGGCTGTGGCTCAAGCAGTCTGGCTCCCGTTTACCATATGGGGGGCCCCGGGTTCGGTTCCCGGGGCCTCCTGGTGAGGGCAGGCCCACCCGCACGGCGTGGTTGGCTGACCCAGCGAGCACAAGCAGCAAGTGGGGGATGGGTGAATAAATAAATAAAATCTTAAAATAATAATAATAATAATAATAATAATTTCTCATCATAATATTTAAGGATGTCAAGTTTAAAAGTGAATATTCCCCAAGGACTTGCACCCTCTTCTGTGGGGAATTAATGCATTTCCGGTTGTACGCAAGGGAGGTGAACATTGTCAGGCGGAAATATGCTTGTCTGTTATTGTTTTTACTTAGAGACTAAGTATGGTTTAGGGTAACGTGTATGACTGCCAAGTTGACAAGGGGTGAGCTGTGATGGTTAGGCTAATCTGTCAACTCAGCCAGGTAATTGTGTCCAGGTGTTAGTTCCAGCAAGCACTGGGCTAATTGTAATACAAGAGCATTTATGGACTTCAATCACCAATGAGTTTACTGTGTGGATGGCTGATTACATCTGCATCAATCAGGGAGATTGCATCAGCAATGGGCACGCTTTTATTTATTTATTTATTTATTATTATTATTTTATTAAAGATTTTATTTATTTATTCATTTATCCCCCCCTTGCTGCCTGTGCTCTCTGGGCCAGCCAACCACGCCGTGCGGGCGGGCCCGCCCCCACCAGGAGGCCCCGGGAACCGAACCCGGGGCCTCCCACATGGCAAACGGGAGCCCCACTGATTGAGCCCCAGCCGCTTCCCATGGGCACGCTTTTATGCAATCATCTGAATGCCTTAAAAGGAGAAGTGATTTCAACATTCAGAGAAAATTTCCCAGCTCGTCTTTGGACAGCCAGCTTCTCCCAGAAACTCATCAAGGAACTTTCATCAGAGCCCCTGGTTTGCAGCCTGCCTGTGGAACCTGGATTTGTGCATCCCCACAAGAGAGACTCTTATAAAATCTCATGTTATTGACAGATATCTCCTGTTGATTCTGTTTCCAGAAAGAACCCTGACTAACACAGATTACTTCTAACACATTACTCTAAGCCTTTATAAACTCATACATGTTGCATATTACTAACCTTTTAAATGGCTTACTTTTATACTTGCCCTACATTCCTTTGTCTTACATTACTTTCAGGTTAATATTTGAAACTGCCCTTCATCTTGAAGCTCCCAAGTGTTTTAATGGCTGTATAAGTCTATAGCAAAGAAACCACAAATAGGAACGAAAGCAACAAAGCTTTAAATGCAGCAAGAGATGGCTGCAATCAGAATTTTTCTCCCTTTCAGCATGATGGCACTACCAGCCCCCCCCCGTTTTTTTTGTTATATATATATATATATTTTTTTTTTTTAAAGATTTTATTTATTTATTCATTTATCCCCCCCTTGCTGCTTGTGCTCGCTGGGTCAGCTAACCACGCCGTGTGGGCGGGCTTGCCTTCACCAGGAGGCCCCAGGAACCGAACCCGGGGCCTCCCATATGGTAAACGGGAGCCCTACTGATTGAGCCACAGCCGCTTCCCTATATATTTTAAAAGATGCTTAGATTACATAAATGTTACACAAAAATTACAAGGATTCCCATGATCTCCCCCTCCCATACCTCCCATAACATCTCACATAAACATCCTTCATTAGTGTGGCACATCACCTGCAATGGATATACACATCCTGGGGCTTTGCCACTAAGCATAGACGACAGTTCACATCGTAGACCACACACTCTCCCACATAGTTCTGCATGGTATATGCTGATGTAAAATGGCCTATATCCATCGCCACAGCCCCCTTCATTTTAAGAGTTGGCTCAGAACAGCAGCTGCTTCTTAAGTTACCCCTAGTTGACAAAACCAGGCCTTTGGTAAAAGTCATACTTGATTAATATTCCTGATATTTCTAATTCTCTTGTTTGGAGCATCACACAGCCAATGTCTAGGCTTAGAATTCAAATGGGATAGAATGAGAAGAAACACCTCTGCAATCTGCTGGGAAAGTGACAATTTTCTTTTCAAAGTGGTGTTTGAGAATATAATTAACTATACCTAAATCTTGTTTTGGGAATCTGCTAGTATAGATACTAATACCCCAAAATTTGGTCTGCTATGTGCCACAAACCCTTCCAGGCCATGTGGGGCCATGCCATTGTTTGCCTTGGGAGCCAGAATGGGACTAAAGAGATTTGACCCTTTCAATCTCCCTCTCTACTAACCAGGACAAATTGTTGAGGACGTACCTCCAAGGAAAGGGGAGAGAGAGCAACACAGACTAAGGTTGACTCAGCTTTTGAAACACAAATTTGGTCTGTTTTGTCCCATGAGCCCTTTCAGGCTGGGGGGGAGCTATGCCATTCTTTGCCTTGGGAGCAAGCTTGAGACCTGGGCAATCTGGGACTAAAGAGATCTGACCCTCTCAATGTCCCTCTCTACTAACCAGGACTGATTGTTGATGCAAAGGGGAGTGGAATTATTTCCTAACCAGGAAAAAAGAGGAGGCTGCCAGCGAAGGCTGGAAAAATGTCTCTGAGAAAGTTTGAATTACAAGGTTCTTAGCCTCCAGGCAGGAACCTCTGTCACATTGATCCAGTCTGTATTCCAGCAAATATACTCTGACCACGCATTGAACTAAGAGGCTGCCAAAGCATGCCATTTGCTGGCAGACCAAGGAAGTGCACATAAGGAAGTTAAAAGCAAATAGATGAAAGAGGCTTTTTCCAGCCTTTGCAGCCTGACGAAAGAACAGCTGAAATTGAAGACAGAAAAGAACAGAGAGAGTAAAGAATGGAAAAAATTGAACAAGGGTTCAGGGAATTGAATGAAAACACGAAATGCAACAACATACATGTCAAGGGAGTTCCAGGAGAACAGAAGTGAAAAGGGGCAGAAAGAGTATTTGCAGTTATAATAGCTGATAATCTCCCAACTCTCAAGAAAGAAATGAACTTACATATCCAAGAAGCACACAGTACCCTAATCAGAATAAATCTGAATAGACTTACTCCAAGACACATACTACTCAGAATGTCAAATGTCGAATATAAAGAGAAAATTCTGAGAGCAGCAAGGGAGATGCAAACAATAATCACATACAAGGGATGCCCGGTAAGATTTAGCGTGGATTTTCTCATCAGAAACCATGGAGGGGAGAAGAGAGTGGTATGATACAATTAGGATACTGAAAAAGTGCCAGCCAAGAATTCTTTATCCAACAAAAATTTCCTTCATATATAAAGGTGAGTATAAAATATACAGAAATAAACAGAAACTAAGAGAGTTCATAAAAAAGAATCCATCTGTGCAGGAAATATTAAAGGAAGCCTTAAAGCCTGAAAGAAAAAGACAGGAGAGAGAGGCTTGGTGGAGAGTATAGAAGAAATAATAACAGAAAGGATAACCAAAAGAGAAAAAAGACAAATGAAAATAAGATATGACATATGAGAGCCAAAGAATAAGATGGTGGAAGTAAATAATGCATTTACAGTAATATCATTGAATGCGAATGGATTAAACTCCCCAATCAAAAGATATAGGCTAACAGAATGGATTTAAAAAGAACATGAACCACCCATATGCTGCTTACAAGAGACTCAAATTAGATCCAGGAATACAAAGCGGCTGGAAGTGAAAGGTTGGAAAAAGATACTTGACACAAATAGTAGCCAAAAAAGAACAGGGGTAGCTATACTAATATCAGGAAAAAAACAGACTTTAAATGCAAAAAAGATACAGAAGGCCATTATATATTAATAAAAGGGACAATCCACCAGGAAGAAATAAGAATCATAAATATCAATGCACCTAAGCTGGTTACCCAAAAATACATGAGACAAACTGGCAAAATTGAAGGGAGAAATAGACATCTTTACAATAATTGTTGAAGATTTCAACATACTACTCACAGCATTAGATAGAACAACTAGACAGAAGATCAACAAGCAAACCGAAATTGAACAATATGATAAACAGGTTAGAAATAACAGACATGTACAGAACGTTGCATCCAAACTCAGCAGGTTATACATTCTTCTGAGGTGCCCATGAATCTTTCTCCAGGATAGTCTACATGTTAGGGCACAATGCAGCTCTCAATAAATATAAAAAGACTGAAATTATACAAAGCACTTTTCAGATCATAATGAAACGAAACTGGAAACCAATACTAGACAGGAAAGAGGTAAATTCACAAATATGTGGAGGCTAAACAACACACTCCTAAATAATCAGTGAGCCAAAGAAGAAATTGCAAGTAAAATCAGTAAATATATTGAGACAAATGAAAACGAGAACACAACTTATCAAAACTTGTGGTATACAGCGATGTCAGTCTTGAGATGGAAATTAATAGCCCTAAATGCCTATATTAAAAAAGAAAGAACTAAACTCAAAGATTTAAATGAAAAACTAAAGAAACTAGAAAAAGAACAGCAAACCAATCCCAAGCAACCAGGAGGAAAAAATGATAAAGATTAGAGCAGACATTAATGAAACTGAGGCAAAAAAACAGTAGAGAAAATCAGCAAAACCAAAAGCTGATTCTTAGAGAAGATCCATAAAACTGACAAACCCCTAGCTATACTAAAAAGAAAAAAGAGAAAAGATGCAAATAAATACAATCAGAAATGAAAGGACAGAAATTATGACTGACCCCACAGAAGTAAAAGGGATCATAAGAGGAAATTATGAGAAACTGTATGCCAACAAACGAGACAACCTAAGTGAAATGGACAAATTCCTAGAAATGCACAAACAACCTACACGGACGTTACAAGAAATAGAAGAATTTAAAAAACCAATCACATTTAAAGAAATTCAAAATCTCCTAATAAAGAAAAGTCCAGAACCAGATGGCTTCACAGATGAATTCTACCAAGCATTTAAAAAATAATTAATAGCAACCCTGTTTAAACTCTTCCAAAAAATTGAAGAGGGAAAATTACCCAAGGCATTTTATGAAGCCAATATCACCCTCATACCAAAGCCACATAAAGACACTAAAAAAGAAAATTACAGAACACCTCTCTATTGAACACAGGTACTGTTGCAGTTGGGCAGTTTGATGTAATTATGAATTCCAAAAATATAATTGGATCATGCTTGTAAACTGATCTGTTAATCTGGGCATGATTAAGTTATTATTATTATTATTTTTAAAGATTTTATTTATTTATCGCCCCTTGCTGCTTGTGCTCGCTGTGTCCATTTGCTGTGCGTTTTTCTGTGTCTGCTTGTCTCCCTTTGTTGGGTTGTCCTGCTGCGTCAGCTCACCGCACCGCGGGGGCTGGCTTGCCTTCAACAGGAGGCCCAGGGAATCGAACCGGGGCCTCCCATATGGTAAACAGGAGCCCTATCGATTGAGCCACATCCGCTTCCCATGATTAAATTATGATTAGGGTGTTGACTGGGCCACTTCAGTAGGGCGTTGAGTCCCACCCCTTGGTGGGTGGGGAATCGAATATAAAAGGCAAGGCAAAGGACAGAGGGAGCAGTTTTTGAGAAGCAGTTTTGATGTTGGAGAGAAGGCCCCAGGAGAAGAGAAATGAGCCGTTCGCCTGACAGTCTACAGCTGACCTTGTGGAGGAAACAGAGGTGCTACACCCGGAGAGAAACGCAGCCCCGGGAAGAGAGGAACACAAGAAGCCTGAAGCCTGGCAAACGTCGGCAGCTGTCTTGCTCCAACACGTGGCAATGAACTTTGGTGAGAAGAAACTTAACGCTTTATGGCCTGGTATCTGTGAACTTCTACCCCAAATAAATACCCTTTATAAAGACCAACCCATTTTTGGTATTTCACATTAGCACCCCTTTGGCTGACTAATACAGGTGCAAGTATTTTCAACAAAATACTTGCAAATCGAATCCAACTTAATATCAAAAGACTTATACATCACCACCAAGTGGGATTCATTCCTAGTATGTAAGGCAGTTCAACATAAGAATATCAATCATCATAATACACCACATTAACAAATTGAAGGGAAAAAACCACATGATCACTTCAATCAACGCAGAAAAGGCAATTATCAAAATCCAACATCCTTTTTTTTTTATTTTTAAAGATTTATTTATTTACTTTATCCATTTTAACCTCCCCCTTCCCCATTTGCTGTTTTGTGTCCATTCGCTGGGCAATTCCCTGTGTCTGTTTCCTGCCATCTCTTCTCATCCTCCTCCTCCAGTCTTCAGCAGGATTCAATCCTGGAGACCTCCGATGTAGGAGAGAGGTGTTCTGCCACCTGTGCCACCTCAGTTCCTGGCTTTCAGAGCATCTCATCTTGTCTCTCCCCTGCGTCTCTCTCCTGTTATGTCATCATCTTGCTGCATGGCTCCTAGGGCCTGGCAGCTCACCGGCACACAGAGCCTGGCAGCCCATGCGCCTTCTATATATATATATATATTTATTTTACTGGGAGGTCCTGGGGATCGAACCCAGGTTCCTCCATATGGCAAACGGATGCCCAACCATTTGAGCCACATACACCCCCCTCCTTTCTTGATAAAACACCTCAGTGGGAACGAATAGAAGAAAAATCCCTCAATGTGATAAAAGGCATATATGAAAACCCCACAGCCAACATAGTATTCAATTGGGAGAGGTGGATAGCTTTCCCTCTAAGATGAGGAACAAGAGAAGGATGCCCACTCTCATCATTGTTATTCAATATTGTACTAGAAGTTGTAGCTAGAGCAATTAGACAAGAAAAAAAATTAAAGGCATCCACACAGGAAAAGAGGAAGTAAAACTCTATTTGCATATGACATGATCCTATATTTAGAAAAATTTGAAATGTCTACAAAAAAGCTTCTTGAATGAGTTCAGCAAAGTAGCAGCATACAAGATCAACACAAAAATTGGGAGGGGATGTGGCTCAAGCACTTGAGCACCTGCTTCCCACATGGGAGGTCCCAGGTTCGATCCCCAGTGCCTTCTAAAAACAAAAGCAAAGAAGCAAACAAACAAAAAAACCAACACAGGGGGGCTGAAATGGCTCAGTGGTTGAGTGCCAGCTTCCCACATACGAGGTCCCAGGTTCAATCCCAGCCCCAGCACTCACAAAAATAAAATATAATGAATAAATAAATACACAAAAATCAGTAAAGTTTTTGTACATTAGTATTGAACAATCTGAGGAGGAAATTAGGGGGAAAATTCCATTTAGTATAGCAACAAAAGGACTCAAATATCTAGAAATCAACTTAACCAAAGTACAGGACCTATATGCAGAAAATTACAAAACAATGCTGAAATAAATCAATGAAATGGAAAGACATTCCGTGTTCACAGATTGGAAGACTAAACTTCATGAAGATGTCAATCCAATACCCATCAAAATTCCAACAGCCTACTTTACAGAAATAGAAATGGTAATTACCAAATTCATTTGGAAGGGAAAGTACACCCGAATAGCCAAGACCATTCCAAAAAAGAAGAGCGACATGGGAGGAATTTCACTGCCTGACCCTGAAACATATTACAAAGCTATAGTGTTCAAAACAGCATGGTACTGGCATAAAGACAAACACATTGATCAGTGGAATATAATTGAGAGTCCAGAAGCGAACCCTTACCTCTACAGCCAACTGGTTTTTGACAAACCTACCAAGTCCAAAACCGTCTCTTCAACAAATGCTGTTGGGAGAACTGGATATCTATAACCAAAAGAATGAAAGAGGACTCCTATCTCACTCCCTGTAAATAAATCAAATCAAAATCGATCAAAGACCTAAATATAAAAGGCTGGTCCATAAAACTACTAGACGAAAATGTATGGAAACATCTTAAAGACCTTGTGGTAGATGGTGGTTTCTTGAACCTTATAGTCAAAGCACATGCAACAAAATGAAAAATAGATAAAGCGATCTCTTCAAAATTAAACTTTTGCACCATACAGGACTTTGTCAAAAGGTGAAAACGCAGCTGACTCAATGGAAGAAAATATTTGGAAATCACATGTCCAATAAGGGCTTAATATCCATGATATATAAAGAGATGTTACAACTCAACAATAAAAAGACAAATGACCCAATTAAAAATGGACAAAAACTTGAATAGACATTTGTCCAAAGAAGAAATAACAATGGCAAAAAAATCACATGAAAAAAATCATCACTAAGGATTAGGGAAATGCAAATCAAAACTACAATGAGATATCATTTCACACCTATCGGAATGGCCACTATTAACAAGACAGCAAACTACAAGTGTTGGAGAGGATGTGGAGAGATAGGAACATTTATTCACTGTTGGTGGCAATGTAAAATGGTACAACAACTGTGGAGGGCTGTTTCTCAGTTCATAAAGAGGTTGAATATAGATTTTCCATGTAACCCTGCCATACTACTACTGGGTATATATCCCCAGAACTGAGGGCAGTGACAGGAAGAAACATCCACACACTGATATTCATAGCGGTGTTATTCATGAATGCCAAAAGTTGGAAACAACACAGGTGTCCTTCAAATGATGAATGGATAAACAAATTGTGGTGTATTCACATAATGGACTGTTATGCAGCTGTAAGAAGAAATGAAGTCTTAAATCATATGACAATATGGATGAACCTGGAGGACATTATGCTGAGTGAAGCAAGCTAGACACAAAAGGACAAATAATGTATTACTGCGCTATGAACTAAATGTATTGTGTAACATGTTGTATGATTCCATTTATATAAAATAGAAATATAAATCAATTTATAAAGATGAAGTTAGATCAGTGGGTATGTTGGGCTGTGGAAGTCATGGTAAGGAGAGTGGAGTTTTTCTTTTTGGAACAATGAAATGGTTCTAAATTTTTTTTGTGGTGATGAATGCACCACATTGTGATTAAACTAAAAGCCATTGATTATACAGTTTGGATAGATCATATGGTATGTGAACATCTCTCAATATAATTGCTGAATAGGGAAGCAGATGTGGCTCAAGCAGTTGGGCACCTGCCTACCACAGGGGAGGTCCCAGGTTCAGTTCTGGGTGCCTCCTAAAGAAGATGAGCAAGACGGCAAGCCAATGTGATGTACTTGCATGGCAAGGTGATGCAACAAGATGGTGCAACAAGATGACACAGCAAGGAGACGCAAGGAGGAAACACAATGCGAGATGCAACAGGCGGGAAGTGGAGGTGGGTCAAGTGATTGTGCACCTCCCTGTCACATGGGAAGTCCTGGGTTCAGTTCCTGGTATCTTCTAAAAAGAAGACAAGCAGACACAGCACACAACGAGAAGACAACGAGTACAAACAACTGAGGGGAGAGAAATAAACAGAAATAAAATAAATCTTAAAAACTGCTGAATAAATATTTGTGCAAGAATAGCTAGAAATGCAGCTATGTACAGCAGGGGAAATGGAGAGATTGAGAGGTGAAGAATTTTCTTATTTACTTACCTATTTTTTATTATTACTGAAATAATGAAAATGTTCTAATAATTACTAAAGTGATAAATGCACAACTATGTGATTATACCAAATACTATTGATTGTATATTTTGGATGAAATGTATGCTTTATTAACATGTATCAATAAAATTGACTTGTTAAAAATAAATGTGTCTAGCATGAGATCAAGATAATGCTGGGTTCTGAGTGAAATCCAGTTTTGATTTATTTGGACCACACATCAACCAGTGATGCATATTCCTACCAGTTCAGATAACTGGTTTTGCAGTCAAGTTATACTGGTCATCTGATATTTTACACAGTACACAACTGTTTTCACTTTTTCTAAATATTTAGCAATGTGAATTCTAAGGATATTTCAGTTAAAATGCTCCCAAACAGGATTTACTCTTAAAAACAAAGAAACAGATTTAGGATAATTGTACATTTATATTGTACTACAAAAGAAAATTGCACAGGGATGAATAAGAGTTCTACATTCATGTGCAATAATGAAGTGGACGTCCATTGTGGTCTCACTTAAGGACTCTGGTCTGAGAAAGTTCCCATATAGCAAAGCCCTAGCATGGCTGCTAACCTAATTTGCCCTGGAGACACCACTACTCCCCACCCAGTCTTCCAATTATCAAAGCAACATAGAATCTATGTAGGAAAGTTGGAAAGTACAGGAAAATGAAAAATAAAAGGTTTAAAATTAAACATTGGCAATATTGCTAACTAACAAAGGATTTCAAAGGAGGTCGAGAAATACGTATCACCAAGGATTTTTCAAGCAGTGGTTGAATCATGTGTCCCCCAATTTTGTCTTCATCATTGTGATGGGCAGCTTGATGTGCTGCTCCACCTTCCAGTAGTCACATTTTCTCCTCTGAGATCTGAATTTCAGCTTAAAGGCACCTCACTTAAGATTTTATGTTTTTCCCTAGTTTGTCTCCTTAGCCCTGGAGGTAATACTTTCTTCCTGCACTTCCAATCTCTTCTACACCTTAGAGTTCTCTTTATACTAAAGGTTTTCTTCACAATGCTGAAGAAGGCTCTGACAAAATTCAACACCTATTCCTGAGAAGACTCAAGAAAATAGGAATTGATGGATACTTTAATGATAAAACATTTACTTTAGTCCTAAAATCAGCATCCTACTTGATAAAACACTGGAGGCATTTATATTAACAGGAAGAATAAAGCAAGGATGCCCATTATCTCTACTATTACTCAACATAGCACTAGAGATGTTAAGCAAAGCAATTAGACAAGCAAAATCAATTAAGTAGCAAAAGAAATGATAAAGAAGTAGTAAAAATCTCTCTCGTCACAGTTGGTATGATCTTATACTTGGAAAATCCTAGGGAATCAATGATAAAACTCAATAAAGTAATTTGGTAAGGTAGCAAGATAACAAAATTAATATACAAATCAACTGCCTCCCATATAGCCACAAATAACCAGCTAGAGCACATAATGGTAGACAAAACCCCATTTCAGTAGCAACAAAGAAAATTAAATATTTGAGAATAAACTTAATATCCAAAACCTATGAGAAAATTTTAAAACATTCTTGAAAGACATAGAAGTATACTCTTCATTAGGATGACTTAATATCATAAAGGGAACAGTTATTAGATTCCTACTTCCATGTGCACAAATCGATCAGGTATCTGTTTAAATGTAAAGAATGAGACCATACAAACACTAGAAAAACATGGACAAATTGATTTTTAACCTCAGTGGAGGGAAATGCTTTCTGGCTTTCGGGATTGAATCATGTCCCCCATAAAAACATGTTCAATTCTTAATTGGTGTACCTAAGGGTGTGAACCAATTTGTAAATAGGACTTTCTGAGACTCTTTTTAGATGAGGTCAAATTGAATCAAGGAGACCTTAATCCATGTGGCTGAAGTCCTTCCTTATAAGGAGAGGAAACTGAGACACAAATGTCTGAGAAATAGAATCCAGAAGTCAATGGAACTCAGAAAAGCCTACAAGACAAAGGAGAGATTGCTATGTGACAGAAGATTGCTGGTACACTATACTCCTGGAGAAAGCAAACCCTGCCGATAACTTGATGTTGGACTTCTAGGCTCCAAAACCGTGAGGCAATAAATTGCTGTGAAACCAACCCATTGTGTGGTATTTGTCATAGTAACCCTGCCAAACTAAGACACCATATGACTTAAAAATTAAGAGGCAATAGAAGACAAGACTGACAGGTTTTACTAAATAAAAATAAAAACTTTTTGTATGGGAAAAAAATCAATATAATCAAAGTCAAAAGACAACTATCAAATTGGGGAAAAATATTTAACATATATCACAGATAAAGTGAAAAAGACCAAAAACCCCATAGTAAAATGGGAATGACATTAATTGACTATTCATAAGAGAAGATATTCAAATGGTCCTTTAACATATGAAAAGATATTCAACCTTGACTCACAGGTAGAGATGCAAATTAAAACTAACTGAAATGCCATCTTTCTCATAACAAATTGGCAAAAATTTAAAAAGCACAATACATTCTCTTGGCAAGACTGGGGAGAAACAGGCTCTCATACATTCCTTGTGGGAAGGCAAACTGGTACAATCCTTTCAGAGGTGAATTTGGCAATATTTAACAAAACTACATATGCACTTGCATTTTGACCCAGCAATCCTAATTCTGGGAATTTACCTGAAGAGAGACCCCAACAATATAAAAATTCACATGCACAAGGTTATTCAGTGAGGCATTGTAATGGCAAGATACTGAATGTGACCTAAATGCTCACACAAAAGAGTAATTGAATAAATGATGGTATATTCACAAAACAGAGTAAGAACCTGCTCATTTATGTTAAAAACAAAAAGATAACTCAGAAACCAGAGATTGGTACCTATAGGATAGTAGGTGGGAACAGGATAGAAAGATAGGGAAAGGACAGGGAGGAATAACACTTTTTTTGACTTTTAGACTTATGCTAATGTTTCACATATGGGGAAAAAAAAAACAAGGGCAAGCATCCATTATGAAATACAAACAGAAAGCAAATGATATAACATAACCACACTGAAAGCAGGGGTGGGGGGTGGTGGGGGAGAGGAAGCTATGTAACTTTGTAAAACAGTATTTTGACTACATGCTCTAAAGTTAAAAACAAGAATTATACACAAATACTGCAGTCTGGTTAGTAGTTTATCAGAGAAGAATGGGTAATTCTGAAACTATTTTGTGTATTCCAGAACTAAGCAAATGAGTAAACATTTAGGGATAGTCAAAACCAGGTTTCTCACTCGAGAGGAGGAAAATTAGAATGAACTCTGTGGTACTAGACTGGTACTGAAGTATCACTATTAAAAATGACCAGGGAAGAAAGGAAAAAAAAAAGAAAAGAAAACGCTAAGGGAGCGGATGTAGCTCAGTGGTTGAGTGTCTGCCACCCAAGTATGAGGTCCCAGGTTCAATCCCTGGTACCTCCCAAAAACAAAACACAAAAAATGATCAAAGGAAGTGGGGGATATTATTTAACTAGGGAGGGTAGGCAAGGGTGCAGGACAGAAAGATCCCCTCAAATATTTGAAGAAAGCCATTAAATAGAAGAGGGATTTTTAAAAAATGGTCTTAAATCTATACAGAGGGCAAATGGTAGACACTAGTAAAATACCTTCTGGAATTTAGAGATTTTCAAAGTTATGCCTTAGCAGGATTTTCTACAGCACAGGATAGAGAACCCTGTGGCAGTAAAGGAGGAGGAGGATTTGGATTGGTTTGACCCTTTTAGTCTTTTCCAACCTTAGATTGTATAATGCTACAGAATTATGTGCCAAGTTAGGTGGTCACTAATATCTAAGCATTTCAAACCCATTACTTTGGCCAGCAATCTGAACAAAAATGACAATCCTAACTTTTGTCTAACTTCTTTGTAAAAACAAAAAAACAAAATACAAAAACAAGCAACAATTAGGTGGAATAGAAAATAAGAACACTATTGAGTTTGACAAATTTATTGGTATTTTAGTAAAGACATTCATTTTAGTCATTTCTCTCTCCCATCTTGACCTTAGGTAAATATTTCATTTGGGTCAAGGAAAGAATGTATGGGAGAGGGATAGTTGCTATTTTAACATAAACAATAAAATGGATGAAAATGGAAAAGTCTGTCTATATTAAAGTAAGTTAAATCCACATATCTTGATAAAATGAAATCATGTAAGAACTAATAGTTCTATATACATTTCCACTGTTTTACTTGGGGCCTATTCTGAACTTAAATGCAAATAAACGAAGTGTTAGGAATATACAACAGCCAGGCTGCTTCTCTGGAGTTATTTATTACCTATTAAAAGAGATCAGTGAGCGGTTACCACCAATAAAGTAGTCTGAAGCTGCCTCTAAATTTAACATTGTAGGAATTTTTAAGGAAATCATTACACTGAATGTTTCGTTTATTTATGACTTTGCTTTTAAAGATGCATTTAACAGTCACATTAAAAAAAGTTCATATACAATACAAAAATACCAAAAACAAAACCAAACCCTACAATACACCGAACAAAGTATATGTGGTCAGAGATTCCATGAATATGTCTGAAGATGCATTTTCTTTCCTTCTATTTCACTAAAATGTGCTTTTGAGAGGCCACTGGTCAATACATATACCTTTTAAAAAGCCGTATTATTCTACTAATAAGGAAGTTCAATTCAAATTGGATTTCACAAGTTAGTAACTTAAATACTATCACAAAGTATAGAAAGTGCATCTTCTCATTTTCATCTTCATACAATGTTAATTTTTTTGGTGTTCATACAATTTAAAAAATAAAAATAGCCAAATATTTAAGCAATATGTACATTTATATATTTTTTGGTGGTGGTTTGTATTTTAAAAGAAACAGCTTCCTTATGATTTACCTCAAATTCTGGTGGAAATGCTTACAGAACTAGCTAATAAAAACCAAGAGAAGCACATTCAAAATACTGATTTACTTTGGTAGCAAATGGTTGTTCTTTGAAGACTAATGAAGGTAGACAAGACTCATTATGGTAACTGGGCTATTTCAAATACTCAACAGTTTACATAAAATTTTTAAAAAATGTTTATTTTTAAAGAGCTAAGCATCTGTATCCACTGATAGCGATGCAAAACCTAGTTTATGATGATTTGAAACAAAACAAATGCCCATAAGGAAAAAAAGCTGTATTTTAAATTTATCTAAATTTACTTTCAGTCAATAGTCCAGTAACATTCTCCTGATACAATACTCCCTCTCTATAAGGCTGTTCCTGGGAGCCAGACAGTTTAGGTAATGAGGGAGTTAAGAGAGCAACTACTTGCATTTTGAACCAGGCTAAATAGGCAATAACTTTTTTGCTTCCCTCTTAATGTGCTAATTGTGTCTAAAAAAATATGCAATTCTTAAAAAGGTACCATTTCTGATTTCCTTATTATCTGTAACCTTTGGAAACTAATCACATGAAACTACAAAATTAGCAAATGTCTTGAAATCTGTATATAAAACATAAATTACCTCTAATTTCAAACTCTCATTTATTAGTGTATCACTCAATCTTTAAAAAAAAAAAATGCGGCTCCAAAGATAGTCTTATACCATTCTTTAAAAAAGGAAACTGTTCCTTTTAACTTTACACCCACCCCCACACCCCAATCTCAAAACACATCATTTAATTGTCTTGGTCATGGACGTTTCCAAGATGAGATTTTATATTTCGCTCCCATAGCTTCTGGTTATCAGAAAACCCATGCTTTCCTTTGTTGAAGGAGTTTGGTCCTGCTGATGTTGGTGTATCCCTGTGTTAAAAGAAAGACAATAATTTAAAATTTTATTTAGTTTTTGGGGCGATGTTTTTAATCCATTCATTTAAACATTTGTTTAACACCTATTTTAAACACAGGCTGAGTATCAGACCTCCTACACTCTTTCCACAGACCCAATCCTAGAATTTCAGATTCAGGAGATGTGAGGTAAGGCCAAGTAAATCTGTAGTTTTAACAAACATTTACAGTGATTCAGAAGTACAGCTAAGGTTGGGAACCACTACAGTTTTTTAAACTGTGGGTTGTAACACATTAACAGGGTTGTGAAATCAATCTGGTAGCTTGTCATTAGCATTTGAAAACAGAAAATAATTGAAATAGAAAAAAAAAAAAACCATGAAGATGTTTCACATAGTATGGGTCAGGGAAATTTTCATTTAATGTAATATATTTAGAAATATGTATACTGGGTGTTTGGACTAGGTTACAATTTGAGATATATTTCTTACTTTAGGTCCCAGTATTTTCATATGAGAAGGCTGGCAGGTAGCCACTGGGATTATGCCCACTTGAATCACAGACCTGCAAGTCTAAAGACTAATAGATTTAGTAGTTTTTTGGGGAGTTCACACATTTGGAAGAAATGGAAACACAGTATGGGTTGATTTGAAGTTAACTTTCTTTTTAGCCTCTAAATTATTTAATCATACAAAGACAGGAAACTGAACACCATATTAACTTGAAATTAGTATTTCCAATGACAGTAGAAAAAATGAAGTAAAAGAAAAATTAAATAATTTATCTTCTGAAAGTTATTTCTTATTTGAAAAAATTAGGTTATATGTGTCTGAAAATAGGCTTAATTTATTCTGTTATTGTTTTCTTAGAAACTTATTTTCTCTTAGCAGGAGAGAAAATAAGATCACTGATAGCTCATAGAACATTACATTAATTTTCTTCATAAGGACTGGTCCATGTCTTACTCATCTTCGAAATTCTCCTTAACAATTTAGCAATAGAAAGTGCTGAACACTAAAAGATTTTTACTTTTAATTCACCCCTATCATTTTCTACAATACTGTATTTATGAAAAATTATAATACCTTCCAATATTCTTCATCCTCATCTTTGCCTCGGGTGGCATTTCCTCTGGCTCACTCTGGAGAAAAGAATAAAAATTAAATCGAGATGAATGCATACAGATTTATTACATTCATGCAGTTACTAATAACGTTAAATTTTACAGCTAGGTCTTTTAGCATTTATAATACTGTAAAATTTTGGAAAAAAGAGAAAATCAGTGAATTATTGATATTAACCACATCTGAAAAAATGCCTATCTTCTAGAATGCTGACTTTGAATAAAGAAAAAGATTTAAGTGTACTCCTATTCTCAAACTAAAGCCATTTAATTGTTTACAATGTGTTATGCATTGTGCAAAATGCTTTAATATGCACAAGCTTTTAAGATCCTGAAAATAATCTCATGAAATAGGTATGATTATCATCATGTTCATTTTGCAGATGAGGTAATAAGGTTAATCTGCCCAAGGACATAAAGGTAATGAATGATGTGGTGGGAGGTGTGGGAAGTGGGCAACATGGGAATCCCAGTGGGTTCCGTGTAATATTTTAGGTAATCTAAGCACCTCTTAAAATATATGTGTATATATATATATATAAATAACATTTTTGTAAGCAAATACACATATATGCATATATATTTATATATCATTTTGCAAATGTTTGTATGTATTGTGAGAATTTTGATTTTTACCCATAATAAAAAAAAAAAAAAGGTAATGAATGGCAAAACAGTCTGATGCTAAACAAAGGCCTATAACCATTTTACAGTACTGCTCATTTTCAAAAATATCTCCTTTTCTATAAAGACATCTCATTCTTTGCTATTTTTCCATACTTTTACAGTTGTTGGAAATATTTGTAACAAGTCAACTTCCTTTCAATACATATGTATAAATGCTGCTGCAGTGCTAAATATTAAAAAGGGGTCCTCAAAATACAGCTTAAAGGGCTTCCACTGGTCAAATCTGAAACAATATGAGCATTATAGGCAATACACTATTATAATCTATTTAATGAAGAATGCCTGAGTATACACTGATATGAATAAAATCCTTACAGCAAAAGTCAATTAAATAAATGTAGAAGGGATGATGGAATTAGAAGATCACCATTTGGAAAGCATCATCATAATCAGTGAATTAGGTAAGAATTATGAACGGACACTAACACTGAGCAAATAAGCAATAGTGGGATATTCACATATTCTCAGAGTGTATCACCACAAGATATAATTAAAAAAGGCAAAATAGTAACTTGACAGAAAAGAAACCAGGCAGATACCACCTTAACCTAATGATCAAAGTTATCACTGCCACTAATAGGAAAACTGACAGCATGTGCTCCCTGATACAATGCACTGAGAACCTGGCACCTCTTCTGTGGTATTCCTGCCAAAAGTAAGTAGTGAGAATCTAATTGTGAGGAATATCAGATAAACCCAAATTGAGGGACATTCTATAAAATAATTGGGCCGTATTCTTCAAAAATGTTAATGCCATGAAATACACAGAAAGACAGGAATTTTTCTAGAGTAAGGGAGACTAAAGAAACATAACTAAAAAAAACATTAACTACATTAATTTTAAAAATTAATAATAAACTAAAAGTGTGCCCTCTTTGTCCAATATATTTCAGGTTCAGAGACATATCCAGGGTTATTTAACTATGCTTTACATAACAAAGAACCAGATAAAGATTTTTAGATGAATGTGTTCTTTTATTTAAGAGAGTTTATCTCTTATTTCCATTACAAATTTATAACAGTACTTTCTGAAACTATCTAAAATTTCTTAAAAAAAAGTTAGCATTTGAAAACATTCCTTACTGAAGACAGTAAGGAATGAACAGTAAGGAATGAAGCAGAAGCTAGGATAAGAAACCAGAAGACCTAAGTTCAGCATCAGTGTATATTAGCACACACTCATAAACACTTAATTTCATTTCTCCATTTGCAAAATAGGAATAAATATGTCACACAATTTACAGGGATATATGAAGGGTTAAATAAATTTATGTGAAAAGATATCTAAATTGTTAGGCATTCAAAGTAAGCTATTACTTCTGTAGGTGCTTACAATTTCCAGCCTCTACAGCTTTGCACATGCTGCTCTTTTTATATTGTCCTTCCATTGTACAATCTGTATATATCCAAATGGCTTAACACCTTATCTCTTAAGAATGTTAGAGATGCCAGGAAACTTTAAATATTTAAGTTAGTGCTTTAAAAAAAATTTTTTTTTTTTGGCAACAAAATATACTGCAACAAAATCTTACTTGGATTCCTAAATATCAAACAGACAAAAGTATAAATATAAGTGAAACAGGAGCAGGGGACCAGAGCCCTGTTAGGCATCACACTTCCACATGACAGTAGCTCCTGAGACACTTCCAAAGAACCCCAAAATGCTGAGAAATAGTTTTAACTATTTTTATTTAAATTGAGCCTTCATTTTACACTTGAGAAACTAAGGTTCCAAAGAGTTAAAGTGATTTTTCTCAAAGGCTTTTTGCTGGTTACTAATTAGTCAAGGCAGTACAAAAATCCAGGTCTTTGCCCAGTCCAGTAGTCTTTCATGCTGCTGCATCTAGTTACCTGGCCTCTCTCCTTACTCTGAATTTCCACATCACTTCATTTCTTCAGGTACTATTGATTCCATATCTTGTACTACCTTTTTTTTTTTTTTTTTTATTTTAAAAGATTTTATTTATTTATTCATTTATCCCCCCCTTGCTGCTTGTGCTCGCTGGGTCAGCTACCCACGCCGTGCGGGCAGGCTTGCCTTCACCAGGAGGCCCCGGGAACCGAACCCGGGGCCTCCCATATGGTAAACGGGAGCCCTACTGATTGAGCCACAGCCGCTTCCCTGTACTACTTTTTATATGTCTCTGCCCTACTAGGCTGAGTTCCTAGAGAAACAAGTCTCATTCCATATTTATCCTTGTCCAATAGTCTTCTACAAATAGCTTCAGTCTGATTAAATTAAAAACAAAACAAAACAAAAACCCCCAGAAGTCTCCAGCCTGCTCACATGTAACTACTAAGTATATACCACCCATGATGTGAAACTTGATGTCTTCACTTACAAAAGCAACTCCTGGTTCACCAAAAACCTTGCCAATGTTTTAATATCCAACTCATATTACTTCTCATATATTCTTCCCAAATCCTTTTGGCCCCACCGTGTTTTTGCTCCTCTGAATAACTCTTATCCACACTGCTGCTCTGGAGAGCAATTATTCATGTACCCTGTAACACTTAAATGTTATATAATGGAGTGACATCTTAAGTTGGGGTTAGGTTCTAATGTCAAAAGTCTAAGGCAAAACTGACAATCAAAAATATCCCTGAAAATTTCATAAGTCATTCATAAGTATGGTAAGATTGGGACACTGTGAGGGGCATGAAGGAACAGGGACTAACAGAGTAGAATTTCTGGCAGAATCACTTGTACTATTTAAATTGTTATTTCTCTTGGGAATGTGGGAAGCAAGCACTATAGTTGCCTTCCCTAAGTTGAATGCATGTATAATATATCATCACTGATGATCCCAACTATAAAAATGACTGAAAGCAGCAATTTGGAATTCTTCTTTTTAATCCTTCATACTTTCTAGCACAGCATATAAGAATGCTTATATTCATAATAACAAAAGCTAATTATATCATAAGCATTTGTTGATTTGGTCCTCAAGTTTCTTGCCCCAAACATCAATGGTATTGTTAAATAATCTTACAACCAAATAAAATAAATACAAAACCAGAAACATCCAGGTTTTGTAGGTGTTACCAAAAAATGAGTTTTCAAAAGTTGCAAAGAAATTCACTAAGACCATTAATACAACCTAAAACTCACCACTAACACCCTCCCTTAAAGAGGTAAAGTAAAATAAAGAAAACTAGGTATCAACTTACATCTTCATCTTCATTAAAAGCTGCTGCTACTGAAAGGGTTTTTGGAGCAAGAGTTGGAACAGTTTCTTTAGGCTTCTGAAGAAGAAACATATTTAAAAGAATATCACATAAGTAATGTTTGTACAGGCTTGTTTAATGATATAATTTATCTTGAAAGATTCTACTTCATGTTTTCACAGAAACTTATATATTAAGGAACTCAGTACTCTGGACAAACCTATTCTCTTTTTGAAAATATGTGTTATCAGTAGGTAGTTTAATGTACTAGTTATATGTTCATTTTAGTCCCTCCTGTAAAAGATTTTCTAGTTAGGAGCTATAATTTAATAACAGCTAGCTAACGAGTACTGGGTATAGGCAAGAAAAAGTGATGAGAAATATTTTCCTATAGTAACATTAAAATTAAGTTTAATTTTAATTTTAATGTTAAAAGTAACATAGGGAGGAGGTGTGGCTCAAGCAGTTGAGCGCCTGCTTACCAAATGGAAGGTCCCGGGTTTGGTTCCCGGTGCCTCCTAAAAAAAACAAAGAAACAAACAACAAGCAAACAAACAAAAAAACCAACTCAGGGGAGCTGATGTGGCTAAGTAGTTGAGTGCTGGCTTCCCATGTACGAAGTCAGGGTTCAACCCCCAGGACCGGTACCACACAAAAAAATTAAGTGCCATGTGCCTTGAGAACATTAAGGACACCAAAACTCATCTTTCTCTCTACTAGTTAGCTTTCTGCCCTTTAGTCTGTAAACATGCTTCATCCACATCGTTTCTTCTCTCAGGTTTTTGAAAAGGTAAATTGTCCTCACTAGCTCCATCCTCTCAGCACCCATTCAGTCATCAACCCATGCTATTCAGCTTTCTCCCTTAGCGCTCCCTAAAATTACTCTATAGAATGACCAGTGACTAGTCAATTGCATTTGACTCTAATCACTGGCTCCTTTTTGAAAACAACATTACCTTCACTTCTGTGATACTGCTTTTTAGAGGCTATTCTAATAGTTATCTGACTTTGTTCTCTCTTTCCCCTCCCTTCCATTCCTTTCTTAAATGATACTCGTAGCCAAGATTTTGTCCTTAGTGACCTTTCTTCTGTGTACTTTCCCTGGTCAATTTCATTCATTCATTTGGTAGCTTTAACTACCAAATCCTTCTGTCCACCCCAAAATAGGCTGTCATCTCTCTACTGGACAACTCTATTCAGAGCTTCCCACAAGTGCCAGTGTTTTTAAAATGCAAATCTATTTTAAGTCTGGAGACTCCTTAAAATGTTTCCATGGCTCCACTAGAACTCAAAGAATAAAACCAAAACTATATTTTAGCATCAAGCCCTTTATGATTTGTTCTTACAGCTTCATTTTGTAGACTTTCTATCCCTACATGTGTCTAGCAAATACTTTACAACTACTAACAATTTTCTGATGTACCATTTGGCTTCAAGTCTAAACTACCTTTGCATGAAATTCCTTCTATGTGAAATGCCCTCTTGCCTCATGCCTGCATTTAAGGTGCATTCAAATATCACCTCATCTGTGAAATCTACTGTGACCTGGTGAGACAAAACAATCATTACTTCTGTTTCTCTCATACACACTTTTAAAGTAAACAATGTTTTTATAGAAGAAATAAAAAATGTTAATTTAAGAGATTATGTATGGTGACTTTAGAAAGACCCTTTATTCTTTTCAAGATGATGTCATGTATTTAATGGCATAGATACAAACATAAGGCACAAATAAGTACTTGGTGGTTGATCAACTTTTTTTTTCCCTCTCTTTTCTTCTTCTCTTCTCAACTATCTTATTTTTATATATTATCAAAAGCATCAGTTTCAAATACACACACACACATACACTTTTTAGGAGGTAGCCGGGATCAAACCCAGGACCTCGTACATGGGAAGCAGGTGCTCAACCACTGAGCTACATCCACTCCTCAATGAGAGTTGGATTTTTCTGTTTTGTTTTGTTTTGAGGAGTTACAGGGGATCAAACTCAGGACCTCATATATGGGAAGCAGATGCTCAACCAATTGAGCTATATGCACTCCATCCAATAATTTTTTTAAAGATTTATTTCTGCCCCCCCCTCGTTGTTTGTGCTCACTGTCTGCTCTCTTGTGTCTGTTCGTTGTGTGCTCTTCTTTTTCCTCAAATATTTTTTATATCCTATACCTCACTCCTCCAAGAAGACTGTGTTTTAGCTATAGTTCATTTTATGAAAACAGCTTTTGTTTTCTGAAGATTAAAAAGTATTAATATGCTTTTTCAAACATAACTCTCTCTCCTAGAATGATCAACAATTACTACATCAATGATTTAGATCAACTAGAGATTTGGATATCTAATTTAGGAAGTATGTCCAATTTCAATAAAATCTATTATCAAGGGGACCATCTGTATTAGAAGTGCACATGAGAACCCATGTTTAATATACTATCAAGAAAAGAAAATATTTATGCAGTAAGGTATATGCATTCTTTTAAAAAGCACATTAAACAAAAGAATAAGCTAAAAAAGGGAGAATAGTAATGAAGTTAAAAGCTCAATGTCTTTTGTTCAAACAATTTTTTAAAAAAATGTAGAAAGGGGGAAAAAAGCAAAAGAAAGAGAACACGAGTGATTCTGAGGCATGGTATTTCTTTTAAAACTAGACGCATAGCTCAAATACAATGACTTTAATAAGAAACTGATCCAGACCATATTTTAAGATCTTTGAATGAACCTCTAATATAGAATTAAAGCTGTATACATTTGGCAATCGATTTTCACAAAAAGACATGAATAAAAAACTCAAAAGCAGTTTTAGGATTTTTCTCCTTACACAAGAATGTAGCCATTTCTAAAGCCAATTGCAATTAACACTAACTTTTTTTTCCTTAGAGAAGAGCTGTATTTGGCTAATATATTAAATTGTCATGTTTGCAGGTCAGAATTACTCAAATCTCTACAACTTCAAATGGTTCAACCTAATATTTCAAATGCTTCGAGAAATTCCACGGTTAATATTTTAAGTATTAATTCAAAGTTTGAAAAGTTGATCTGCAAAGACTACTGTCACAGAATACATAGCACCCAATGTCCATTTGTAGCTCCCAAGAAAGGTAATCAGGAAGCTCCTCTTATCAAACAATACTTAACTAGAAAAATTCTGTTAGTTGTCACTTTATATATCATATACTCCCTAACCGTCATTCCTTTTTAATATTCCAGACCTTTCTTGAACATGGTGCTAATCACTTTTTAAATACTTGCATGTAAATTCATGTATCAAAGATTATTTCTCAAACAATGTACCTTTTTATACTTAATTAAGCATGACCTAGTAAGCAGGTTTCCAAAGCAAATTTTTAAGAAACATTGCATACATTTAAAATAACAACTCACACTTGATCCAAGTTTGATGGATATGGCTGATGCTTTCTTTGTTGTCTGACTACCTATGGCAAATCCAAACTTGGAGATCTTTGTAGGCTTTGCTGGGAGGTCTCCAACTTCTTCTTCAGCTGATCGCTTCTCAGCGCTGCGACTGGAACTTTCCCCTCCATTACTGGAAGAAACAGTCTTAGTTTTCACAGGTTTTTCTGCTTCTTCTTCAGGTCCTGGTGAAGTCGAAACAACTTACCAAGATGAGCTATTTTTACTGAGCAGATTGATGGGAGCAGCAACCTCAAAAAGCATCGTTATAAGGAAGATACCTCTGTAGTTGTCACCTACTGACCCAACAGTCTCTTCCACTGTTTGTTAGAGTATACAGCAGGAACTGAGATTGTGTGGCAGTAGAAGAGGCTCCCATGAATTAACTAGCATAAAATACAGAGCAATTTAAAATTACAAACATAGAGTTCACAAAAAGTAACGACCCTTCAACTAACCACTATAAGTTGTACAACAAACTGGTTATTTATGAAATTTTGATTTTTAGAAATTAAGGTCTATAAATTCTTCTATACAAACTAGTTGTGAACAATTAATCATATCATAATATGATACATTTGGCTAATAAATTATAATACTTTTTCAATTATGTACCACTAATTATACAAAGTACCTAGTTATACCCAAACTTTAGTGTAAATATAGCCTGGAGTAATTTTCTTGAGTGATGTGTTTCTCATGTACAGCTCACAGAATCTTGAAAGTTGAAAAGGAACTTTAGAGGACTTCAAGGACATCCTCTCATGAGTAATTTAACTCTATTTGGAAAACTTAGTTAACACCTGTCTAAAGTTACCCTTAAGAGCTATTAACAATCATATTTATACATTAATCTTTCTCATGAATGAAGAGCTAATAATAATTTTGAATAGTGGAGGTTATACCATATATAGGTTTGGAATGCAAGATGTCTTTCAGTAATTTTAATTATGTTTGCATTAAGTCAATGATGAAATTAGTTTGCATTCTGAGTATCTTAGATCTGTTATAGAAAAAGGCTATTTAAGAACATAAGACAGGGTAAGACAAGAGAAAACTGGCTGATAATTAAAATTTTATTTTGTTTCCCCAGTTTACCAATTCTGCATCATATAGAATGTATTCGGTTATTCTGGATAAATAATTTACTTATGAAGAAAGAGAAGTAAATCTAAGAGATGGTTATCACTAAGAGATGGTCATCAAAATATCTGAGAAAACAGGAAAAAGGGTAGAATGGGAGGAAAAAAACACAAATAGTTTGTAAAATAAAAGATTAAATGACTATGGATCTAGATCTATATAGGTTTGGAATGATGGTGGTCTCTGAATTAATGAGCAATTTGAACCAAACATCAGATTGTGTTCAGAGGAAAAAAATAAAAGGAGTTTTTTATTTCTATGGGACAAGAGGAAAAAGTTGTAATGCCAATGCAAGGGAGGAATTAAGCAGAATTAGGTTTAGGGATTTCCCCAGGAGGCAAAGAGAGCACTGGAATAGCTGCTTGAGGTGCCATTCACTTATTTAGATATAAAATTACAAAAGCCCCTAAAAAGGAGATTGGCCTGCTACTCAATAGTTGAAATACAGAACTCAATTTAGAATTTCTTAGGGGAATAAAAAGACAGTATTATGCAAAAATGAGTGTTTTCAAAGTCCTAAATTTATAACTAAAAGCATTTATGCCAAATTGTATTCTGCATTCTATTTAAAATTTTAATCAAGTACATTTTAGAGTGAAACCCAAACAGTGATAACTACAATTCTGTGCCTGGCACAAAGGTAAAATGGAAAATTCATTTTCTCTACATACCAGAACATACAGAAGAATATTAGAAAACCTACTGGCTTTACAATATAGAAACAATCAACACATTAAATTCACAAGTTTTGTGCAAACACAAACTGTGAAAAAACATCAAAGCAGATAACAAAAAACATTTACTTTGTAGTGTAAATCTGCTCTTTGAACTGTGACCCAAGGGCTATAATTAGTTAAGCTTTCTGGGCCTTTTTAAACCTATCTTTTATTAATTATAGATCTCCCTTTACCCAGAAAATAATGCTAAAACAGAGAATCTAGCAAAATTAAAGCACAAATATTAGATAAAGTGAAAACATAATTCTTGGTATAATAATAATATATTATATTATAATATAATAGTAACATTAAATGTTGATAATTTAGCTGAACTAGTATGTGCCAATAAATGGAATACCATACTATATGGTCCATCCCAATATACAGTAGGGAAGATTTCCGAGGAGACTGCTCCAGAAAAAGGCAGCTTGAAAAGGGGGGGTGGGAAAATTACTCTACCATTCATTAAAGAATCACCTGTCAGCACCTCAATTTTTTTCATCTCTGAGTTACTGCCACTTGAAGAGGCAAACTATTAAAACCATCATTTCACAGGTCCACTACTGAAAATTAAACATACTGTTATCTATTAGGTCATTTCTACACATAACTGATTCTAGATCCAGCAATTTATTTCTGAATACGGTAAATAACTGTTTGGCCTTGCCCACACTCAAGAAGCTACTTTGTTTTTTCAAAGCAGTTGTAAAAACACTATCAATATTTTTAGATCAGATCTACTTTTCAGTGAGGAGGTGTTGGAGGGGTGAGAGAATGAAGGAAGGTTGGATGCACTATTAATCCTCATTACTTAGTTTTGAAAGGCTGAATGTGTCCCCTGGATTAAGCTGTTATTTCCTCTTTATCTAATTCTAATAATTATGTAGCAAAATACACAAAACATTTAAGAAATAAAGCAAATGGAATAAGCAATGAACTAAGGTGAGAAAATAATCAAATCTGTTATTATCAATGTGATGGTGATCATAATTTCTACAATTCTATGAACAGTTTATTAGAAGAGAATATTGTTTCTAATGTGAGTTTCAAGTATTTTCCTTTAAACAACACATGTACTTCTTTAGTGTTTTGAAGTTTTAATCAAGGACGCTATTTTCAGTTTCTTTAATGACATGTTCTGTGTGTTGGAACTGTAGAAGCAAAATTTTGGATAACCACAGATTAGTACTGTGAAAATTTTAGTAGAATAATTTATATTTTAAAGAAGGAATAAATATAAGGTAAATTTTTTTAAAAAAGAGAACAAAACCACAAACAACAGATAAATTATATCAAATTACTAGATATAATACCTTGATATATCAAGAAATATTTTAATAAGAGGGTTTTTACCTTGTTTCCACTCATGAGCACACAAAATGTGCAGATTTTAATTAATGTGAAATTAAATTATACATAGTACTAGCATTTTTTTTTTTCTTTTTCATTGAATAGATGGGGAGGAGGGATGGGCCTTGGAGCAAAAGGTACTTTACTCTGAAATAATTACCCCCCCCCCCAAAAAAAAGGTCAAGTTCATAAAGGTATCATTTGTGACCCATTTTCATTCTGATGGATTCCACATGGGTCAAAAGGAAACAAAACCCCTCTCTAAAAGGACTGGTGTGTGGCTTAAATGAGAACAAGTAAAAATTCTACTAGAGTCTGGCACAATGAATGTTAAATTCATTCAAGTAGTTCCTAGCATAACCTAAAAAAGCGTAAGAATATACTCTAAAATTTCCACTTATTTCAGAGAGCTACAAAAATCTAACTAAAAGGCGGGAAAAAAATCTATCTCAAGCCTTACACCCTTTGCATTATCTTTCCTCTTTAAGGAAGTTCGAGTAGCTTCTCTCATCGACATAAATTCATGTAATCCACTCATAAAATACTTAAATGGCCAATTTATTGGACTGTTCCATAGGAATTAAAAATTCAGAGTATTTTCAGAGTAAGCCCTTAAGACAAACTTGATAGTGTTTTCAAAACAGTGACTGATAAAAGTTAACAATTCTGCAATATCCATGTTATGAAATCTTCAACTTTGATTCCTTTGTACAATTTCATTAAAAACATGACAATCAAACATGGATTATTTGCAGCAGCATGAAATTCTTGTGAAGGAAAGCACACCCAAGGCAAATTATGTAGCAGTTGAGGGATATTACTTATTCTAAGTTACCAACAAGATCATAATTTTTCTGAAACAGGTTAACAAAGATAATTTTATACCCCCTCCTCAAAATGCTAAAATGGAAACATCAATAAACAGATTAAAGACTCATACTATAGAGCTAAATTAATATCTCTAGACTGAAAGGATGGTGGATAAATTATACAGTGGAATTATGCTGACACTTAAGGTACATTTTGGCAGCACATTAAACACATCAGCGCTGCTATCCGTCAAGAAGTGAAAGGCTGCCTAAATCAAAGCCATGCAAGATTTTTTTAAGCTGCAGATCTGTTTATCTTCAAACTACTTATAATTGGCTATGTAATTTTACTTGAAAGTTTCCAATACAATAATTTTGGGGAGGAAAATTCCTAATGAGATAGTATTGGGTGTTTAAATTGTTGTTTACATACTATTTTACTAGGAAAAAACGTGTTGCTTTGGCTCGACTGATAGCACTGCCCATGTTTTTAAGGAAATTCTGGGTCCAAAGTAACTGAATACTTCACTCATCTTCCTTCAATAGAATCTTATCGCCAGAGCAATTTCCATTAACCATCATGTTAGTAGGTCCTAACAGTTCCCTTCATGTACTATTCATCTTCTGCATCTTTTAATATTAAATGCTTTCAAAGACAAGACTTGGGAGACTCGGCATAGCGAATGATATATGCAACACGTTCTAAACAAGACATTATGATCAGTTCGCACGTGTTCAATTACTTGCCTTGTTACGGGAATGAAAGGAGCGGGGCTGGAGAGATAAAAAGATGTTTCTTTCCCGTAATGTACAAAACCAAATTTATAGGGTGGTGGGTGACAGAATGGAGACAGCTGTAACCTGAGTTTCCTCCCCAGGGTAACAAAAAACAGGAAGAGTCTCACTAGCCTATTTAGCAACCTAAGCATATGTTAGCTAGAAACAGCTAAAGAAATGGATGGCAGATATTTCAAAGGCAATCAAACCCTAACCCTAGACCCGCAGCTTTAAAGCAGGGGGCAAGCAGATGAATTCCTTTCTCTCCATCGCCTCGGCCCATGCCATTAAAGGGTGAGCATTCAGTTTGAAAATAAAGGAGTAAGGTCGCGGTCGTCCATCTCCTCAGCGAACAGAGAACAACGAGCATAATTAACACCTAGGTGAAACTGAGAGGCCGGCAGCACTGGAAACTCGGCCTGCGGCCAATTTCTGCAGCCCATGCTCGGTGACTTGCGCTGGTTGTGTGTGTTTTGTGTGATGTGCACCTCCGGTGTGGCGGTAGCGGCTCCTGCTCCGCCGCTCCTGGTCCCACCCCGAGGCTGGGCTCCCCTTCTGGGGCCCACCTTCCCTATCTTCGGAAGCGGAGCCTCCGTTGTGGCCAGAAGGGGACGAACAGTGGCCAGCTTTCTCCCGGCAAGGGGGCGATGTGGCCCGTATCCCAGCAGGCCGCACCGGGCGCGCCCGTGGCTTGTCTGGGCCCAGCAACCGGTCAGATGAAGGCCAGGCTCGCCCATTCTAGATCTATACCACTCCTCCCACCCTGGGGAGCTCAAAAAACGACCCGGACCATCCCTGTAGCCCGCGGCGCTGGGGTTGTGTTCACCTCCGACGGTTCCAGCTCGCTGCGGCTTCTCCGTGTTCTCCTCTCCCGCCTTCCGGTCCGCCATTTTCCCCGCCGCGGCCTCCCCTGCTGCCACGCCAAGGACGTCACAGCCCCGCCCAGAAATCATCGAAGCTTAGAGCCAACCGTCGAGGCAGAAGCCTAGAGCGGCCCTCAAGAGTGAAAAGAGGTCCTTTCAGAAACGGAAGCGGATATGGCGTCACTTATGAACCGCTTCTAGTGGAAGGGTAGGGATGGTTGGGCGGTCTGTTTCGTGGACCGGCTAGGGACTTTTATAACTAGAGGGCGGTTAGGTTTTCATAGCCCAATGGCGGGTCCAGAGAAGTGGGAAGAGATAGAAGCATCGTTCTGGAAAAGTTGGGGACTCTGGGGAGGGCTTCTGGAGACCAGGGTGTAGTTGCCCGGTAGCTTCTGTTCTCTCTGGCTCGTGTGCGCCTTACACTACTTACGGGAAAAAAAAGTACGGCCCTCTTCTTTCCTTCCATAAAAGAAAATCATTTACCAAGCGCCTGCTAGTGTCAGACACATTGCGTATCCTACCTCGTTTAGTCCTTATAGTAGTGCAATGCGGAATGTAGCATCTTTTTTATTTAAAGATTTTATTTACCCCCACCCCGCCAATGTAGTATCTTAATTGACTGTGAGAGTTGAGGCTAGAGAGGGTGGTAATTTGTCCAAGGTCACGTAGCCAAGTGGTAGTACCACTTTTTTATTTTTGGTTTGACGCAATTCTATCAAGTTAAGGAATCGAGACTGAGACTGCATAATTTTTGCCTTACTTAAAAGTGGATCCCCAGGGTATGAAGAATGAAGTTCTGTGCATTTTATCGGGCCCTAGTCTATCTGTTCCACTTTTTCTCTATATTTATCTTGTCCTCTAGCCAAAATGGCTCTGTTTCTTGCCTAGTTTTCGGGTACTTACCATGTACAGTGAGTGTTACAAAACAGAGATTTAAGAGTTTGTACTTAGGTTTGCATCCCTGATCTGTATTTTACTGGCTGAGTAGTCTTGGGAGAGTTACTTTACCTTCCTTCTCTGTCAGTAGGAATAACAGTACCTTCTCAAAGGGTGGCCATGGAGATCGAATGAGATAATATTTATATACCATTCTTTGGTGACGTTATGCCTCCTGTGTGTGTGTGTGTGTGTGTAAGATGTCTCCCTAAATGTCTTAAAATTTCTTTGACAACAGAAACCATTTGAAAAATGTTTTCTTCACAGCACTTTGTATTACCTGTTTTATATATGGAAGATGCTCAGTGTTGGTGAATGTATGACTCCCCTGACTTCATCTGTGGAGAATGGAGAACGAACCAAAGTGTGTTTCCCATCGTAGAAAGCATGGCAGTTTGGTAGTTATTTGGTGAACTGGGTTGAAGTCTCTGGTCCACCGTTTATGACACGGTATATGCAAAAGTGCCCAGCAAAATGTCATATAGAGCAGGTGCTTAATTTATGTTTGTTTCACTTTACCTAGATATGATCTGCACAAGTTACTTAATCATTGAGACCTCAGTTTTATTATTTTTTAAGTGGACTTAAACATGAGATTTGATGTGAAATTATGTATGTATTTATCTCTAGATAACTATTTTTAAATGAAGAAAATGAAGCTCAGAGAGGTCACATTTATCATACTACCTCTGAAGAAATGTCAGATTGTGTCTCTCTTGCTCACAGCCTCAACCTAGATTGTACCAATCTCAATAAATATTCATTCAAGAAATGCATGCAGCCTTTAGTAACCTCCTACAAACGGGTTAGGGACTGGAAAGGCAGTGTAGCACAGGGCAAACAGCAACAGCTTTGCATCAGACATCTGGTTTAAATTCTGACTGCCACCTGCTAATTCTGCATTTGGACTGGGAAACATAACCTTTCTGATTCTGTTTTAACTATAAAAAATGGAATACTTATAGGGTTACTAAGAAGATAATGTGAAACAATGTATGTAAAATATGTAATACAGTGCCTGGCTCATAGTGGGGCTTGCTTAATGGTAGCTATTATTGTTTGTAACCTCTAAAGAGCTATTTATATTATGGATATAAAAACCTGGAAATGGGAGGTAAAAGAACAATTATGATTTTAGTTTGGATATGTGATAGTTATATCTAACATTTATTTATGCTTACTGTATGCCAAGCATAGTTGCAAGTACTTAACATGAAATTAAATGTATTTAATTATCACAACCCAATAATTGTCATTATCCCTATTTTTATGGACAAGGAAACTGGACAAAAAAATTTAGTAACAGGTGGAGCTGAACTGGGAATTGAGGCAGAGAGATACAACAAAATCAGTGGAGAGGAAAAACCTCTAATCATGGTCTTAGTAACCTTGAGTGGGTTCCTAATACAGCCTTCTAGTCCTATTACATTTCCTTTGGGAAGTGGTTCTCAAATTTTAGTATATATTGGAATCACCTGCAGGGTTTGTTAAAGCACAGATTGCTGGACCCTTCTGCCAGAGTTTCTGATGTAGTTAACTCAATGTGTGGTGCCTGAAAATTTACATTTCTAAATAGCTCCCATGTGATGCTATGATGTTGATCAAGGGACCACACTTTGAGAACCATGGCCCTGATTCATTCACCCTCCTAGACTATTTCATGCCTTTTCTGCTCTCCAAAATGTCCAAATACCTTCACCCACTCAGCTGATAGCTCGGCTTCCTATTTTCACTGAGAAAATAATGGCGACCAAAAGAGAACTTCTACAATATCTGTGGTGTGGTACCTGCATCGTACCCATACATTTTCCTCTCTTCTGTTAATCAGGCAGTAGATTTCATCGCTGTTGCTTACACAGGGTCATCAACCCTCTTACTCTGTTTCATCAGATTTTTCTCTCTCTACTACTGGGTCATCCTCAACAGCAAACATACATACCATTATATCTCCCATCTTAATAAAAACAACAACACTCGATCTCATATCTCTTTCTAGCTCATTACCATTTCCTTCATATCAAAGCTTTTTTAAAAAGATTTATTTATTCCCCCCTGCCCCCCCATTGTTTTGCGCTTGCTTTCTGGTCTCTGTATTCTTCCGTATCTGCTTGTCTTCTCTTTAGGTGGCACTGGGAACTGATTCTGGCACCTTCGGAGTGGAGAGAGGCATTCAATCTCTTGTGCCACCTCAGCTCCCTGGTCTGCTGTGTCTCTTATTGTCTTTCTTCTGTGTCTCTTTGTTGCATCATTTTGCTGCACCAGCTCTCCACATGGGCCAGCACTCCATGCAGGCCAACACTCTGCGCGGGCCAGCTTGCTTTTCACCAGGAGGCCCCAGGAGTTGAACCCTGGACCTCCTATATGGTAGGCGGGAGCCCAATTGCTTGAGCCACATCACTTCCTCCATATCAAAACTCTTGAAAAGAATTGTTAGTATTTCCTGTATCTCTTTCCATTCTCTCTCTCTCTCTCTATCTCTCTATCTCTATCTCTCATGGGGAGATGAAGGGGATGCAATTTTATTTAATTTATTTAATACATGTTTAGATTGATTTTTGGGGAAGCGGATGTGGCTCAAGTGTTTGGGCTCTCGTCGACCATATGGGAGGTCCAGGGTTCAATTCCCGGGGCCTCTTGGTGAAAAGCAAGCTGGCCGGTGCAGCGAGTTGGTGCAGCAAGATGATGCAACAAAAAGACACAGAAGAAAAGCAATGAGAGACACAGCAGATCAGGAAGCTGAGGTGGTGCAAGAGATTGAGTGCCTCTCTCCCACTCCGGAAAGTCCCAGGATCGGTTTCCGGTGCTGCCTAAAGAGAAGACAAGCAGACACAGAAGAACACACACAGAGCAGACAGCAAGTGCAAAACAATTGGGGGGAGGGGGGGAGGATAAATAAATAAAGCTTTGAAAAAAAAAAAAGAATACCATTAAGGTCCCTAAAACCCCATATCATAATGTAAAAATCAATATCAAAGCATGGGTAAGCGGCTGTGGCTCAATCAGTAGGGCTCCCGTTTACCATATGGGAGGCCCCGGGTTCGGTTCCCGGGGCCTCCTGGTGAAGGCAAGCCCGCTCGTGTGGCGTGGTTAGCTGACCCAGCAAGCACAAGCAGCAAGGGGGGGGATAAATGAATAAATAAAAAAAAAAACAAAAAAAAACTTCTTCAACTCTGTGCTTGCCATGCCTTTTATATTTGATTCCCCACCCACCAAGGGGTGGGGCTCAACGCCCTACTGACGTGGCCCAGTCAACGCCCCAATCATAACCATGCCCAGATTAACAGATCAGTTTACAAGCATGATCCAATTATATTTTTGGAATTCATAATTACATCAAATTGCCAAATGGCCACACCTACCTATTGTTTCTCCCAGCTGTGAAATGTAAACATACTGAAACATTTGCACACAAACAAGAAAGGAAAACCAGAGAAGGGGAAGTGTGGGAGATGGCCAGTAAGCATGTCTTCCCCAGCTACAAGGAACCCCAAATATTGCCAGTCAGCCAGAAGGAAGGAAGCAAGCCTTCTGGCCTCTGAAACTGTCAACCAATAAATTCCTTTGTTAAGTCAACCCATTGGAAATGTTTTAACAGCCAGGACACTGATTTTTTTCTTTTTCTTTTTGAGGTACTGGGACCGGGGATCAAACCTGGGACCTTGTACGTGGGAAGCTGGTGCTCAACGACCGAGCCACATTGGCTCCCGAGTTTTTTTTTTTTTTTCCCCTTGTTTGTTTTTAGATGGCACTGGGAACTGAACCCAGAAACTCCCATATGGGAAGCAAAGGCTCAACCACTTAAGCCACATCTGCAACACTAATACAGATCTTATTAAGTTAAACTAGGCAATATTAGTAGGACAAGTAAAGGCTTCTTTTCTTTTTTAATTATTAAAAGCTGGGAGGTTGCCAGCATATTTGAACTAGAAATGTTATTACATGAAAACATGTCTCTAAAAGGCAAGAATAATACAGGCAATGGAAGTTAGCTTCAAAGAGGAAGAATTCTTCTAATTAATTACTGGTTGTTTGAAATAGGGAAAACAGATATTGCCTCCTAATCTAATGCCTGGGAAATCAGGCCATGATTTGGAAAAACTGAGGCAGCATTCAGGGTTCTACTAAAATTTAAATTCCAAGAATTTGGAAAATTAAAATAAGCATGAGTTCAAATTGTGGATGAGCTTGCCACCATGACTTGTCTATATAAGAGTGAAGGAGCCTTAGAAAATAGTCACTTTTGGGCTACTTGGGAGGAAAATGGTCTTTGATCCTTTTTTTAATTTCCATGTTTGCATCACTGAACTGCCTTAACATATTGTTACACAGAAAGAACCAGGACTATACTCAAGGGGACACAATAACTTGCATATACAGGTATTACAAGTTCCAAAAACATTTTAAATTCCTATCCAAAGTAGGTAAAGTTAATATTTACAGAGCCCTTATTTGCTAATCACCATATTAAATGTTTTAAGAGTCAGCAACTATATCTCTTTTTTACATAAGGATGAGGAAAACTGAAATTTCAAGAGATTAAGGAATTTAGGCAATATCAATGTTATCTCAAGCTGTTCAAATATCAGCACCTTGCCATTTAGTGTAGGGCCTAACAGTTGAAATTCATATCATACTACTCTCCTTGAGGTCTAAGTTTATAGACCATTTTTTCAAGGTCTTTCCTGATCCCTCCAAGTTTGGGTTAGGTAGCCCTTGTTCTCCCATTGAACTTCATACTTCCTTTATCATAGAAAGGCTAATTTATAGGTCAAAAGGCTTGAACTCTAGAAGCAGACAGACCTTTTAAATCCAGACCCTACATTTGAAGGTTGAATTGTTTATATAAATTTTCCTGATCTGCAAAAAGGGCTAGTGAAACTCACCTGTAAAAGGGAGTTATTGAGTTTCTACAACTTTGAATTGTTTAAATAATTCACATGAAGTACATACTATACTGCTTGGCATATAGTAGGTTCTAAGTAAGTACAAAGTAGCACTTGGTAAAAGATTAGGTCCTGCTTTCTGCAAGTAGGAACAGTAGGCCACATCATCTCTATTTCCCATGTTTTCAAAAGTTTTAATAGTGTAGGTAGTCTACAATGAATATGGTTCCTGAAGTTCATTTCTTAGGAAGCTAGCATGCATTTTCCCAAGTATATTAAGACTCATTTGGTTATAAATGATAGAAATCCAACTCAAACTGGCTTAAGCAATAAAGGACTTTTATTAAAAGGATCCTGGGATCTCATGATTCCAAAGCTTCCTATCTATTGGAATCCATCACTAGAAAGGAACTGACCTATGTACTCTCAGTTCTCAAACCCCAATTCCTGGAAAAGGATTCTAGCTGGCCTATTTTAGGATAAGTGCCCATGCCCAGACTGATCAATTGGCCAGGGAAGGTAGGGTATTATAACTAGCCTAGAATGAGATGTCTCATTTGGGCTAATCAGATGTGGCCAGAGGAGCAAGGTCTGTAAAAAGATGGCACTTTCCATTTAAACAACATGGCTGGATGGAGTAAAAGAAGAAGTATTTCCTAGAAAAGGAAAGTTATCAACACAACAGGGAAAAGTATTATAAGCAATGTTAGCCAAATAAACCCTTTTTTCCTAAGACAAGAAATAAGCATAACTCCCCAAATCCATTTTTCATAGTATAGCCAAATCCCATGACATGCCAAGGGATGTCTTAACCTTTTTTTTTTTTCCCCCAATGCTGTGATTCAATTAAGCAATATGCTTTAATGCCTATGACATGCCAGTATTATATGTTACTTTCATAAAACACCACCTGAAGTTTAGAAATCTTTTCTATAGCAATTTTTGATGAAAGGGTAGTTAACATGGCTAAAACATTTAAGAAGGAAAACAGAGTTTGAGACTCTAAGTATCCATAAAAAAGCCACACCAATAATTTAATTGTTTTATTGGGATCATTTAAAGATTATTCTGTTTAACAAACCTGGACAACACTTTTTACTTTCTCAGATTATTAAGTGTCTTTTTACAGTAAATAAAATATTTTCCAAACCTTTGCTAGTATTTAATGAATTAGGAAAAGATACAATATTGTAGTTAGTTTGGAAAGACTACCCATAAAATATAGCAAGCAAATTCCACTCAGGAAATACACTAAAAACCGTATTTCCAATCCATTTACATTTTAAAGCTGCAAACATTCTCATTCATGCCACCTTTTCTTTATGCATACATTTAGAGAGCCTTTTGGAAATGAATTAAAAGCTTTTGACTTCTTCCATCTATTGGCAAACTCTTGAGAATGCTGAGAAATCTCCATATAACCAATATGTTTTCTACTGGGAACAAACTTAAGAGCTTCTTCCCAACTCCCAGTGTTTTTCAGACATAACAAAATCTGCATCATCTGGTCTAAGGTGAGATTTTTGTTACCAGCTCCCCACTGTAAATATTTATCTAACGGAAGGCGTTCTGTTGCCAGCTTCAGCCGTTTCGCTTTGGCTAGAGATGTGCCTGGCTGCATATTCAGATCAACAAAAGACCCAATTACATAAATCTTATCATGCTTAAAAGTAGTCATAACATTGGGAGAATCTGCAGTTAAATAGATAATATTGTCCTTTGGAAATAAATCCACATGAGACTTTTCTGTTGCTGTTAAAAACAACTTGTCCCATTTTTCTCCATAATATTTAATTAACTCTCTATAATAAGCTCCATCTATTTTAAGATTGCAGAAATAAATATGGAAAGGATCAATATTTCTTCTGTTATAGCCTTCACTTGCTGAAAGTTGGGAAATAGTATTCTGCAGTTCTCTTGGTTTCATATAATTATGATAAGCCATGTCAAAAACTAAAGGTTGTCCAAACTGCATGGCCTGGGCAACCCTCCAGTTCATTGCAGTGTTCATGGTCATATCCCAAAGCCGAAGAAATAGAAAGTTTCGCTGTTTATCTTCCTCAGTGGTTTCTATCAGCTTGTTCATTTTTGCTTCTTCTTTTGCTGCTGCTTTCATTTCCTTTTTTCTTTGATGAGCTTTTTTCCTGTTTTCTCTAATATATAAATATCTTAAATATTTTTTTTTTGATGATTTAGAAGTGCATTCCATAAAGGTTTTGAGCTGTTCTTCACTGATGTGTTCTGGTACATCTTTGCCAAGCAACCTCCATGTCTCAATTAACTCTCTGGTGGCAGCGAGGGGATCTTCATCCTTGCTGCTGGAGACTGTTGAAACAACTTCTTGCACACTAGATTTCATTGTAGTTTTCCACCCATCCAATTCTAGCTGTTCAGGAGGTGATGTGCTCTCCTTAACAGAAGAGAGCACAGCAGGTATTTTGGAAGACATGTATCTCTGCAGAATTGTTGAATATAAATCCCTTCTCTTCCTATGCAGGGTAAATGGTACCCAAAACCTTGCAAAAGGCCTTAAGAAGGTGATACTAACACTCATTTTGAAGAAAACACGCAAGCAAGAAAATCCCTGTAAAAGAAGAAAAATGCAATGAAAAGTTAAAGATTTTTTCAAAACCTCCCAATTAACTGCACAAGTATAAATTTGAGACTCAAAAATGCAGCCAATTTCTGAAATACAAAGTGGGATCTTGATATCTTTTTTAGCTGCTCATTTTTTTTCCTAGACTACTGTGGCCTGGAGCCTGTGATCACTCACTGGACAAAAAGCTTAAACTTATTTGGGCTCTTATTTTAAACATGAAGTTCAATACAGCTTTAGGCAGAAGAAAAGCTTGAAGATCCTTATTAGATTTGTATCTAGGGGCTGAGAGAATCAATTTTAACAGATAACAAAGTTATATACAGGGGGGTGGATGTGGCTCAAATGGTTGGGCATCCGTCTGCCATATGGAGGGACCTGGGTTCAATCCCCGGGACCACCCGGTAAAAAAAAAAAAAAAAAAAAAATATATATATATATATATATATATATAGAAGGCGCATGGGCTGCCAGGCTCTGTGTGCCAGTCAGCCGCCAGGCCCCGAGAGCCATGCAGCAAGATAATGACGTAACAAGAGAGAGACACAGGGGAGAGACAAGACGAGATGCTCTGAAAGCCAGGAACCGAGGTGGCGCAGGTGGCAGAACACCTCTCTCCTACATCAGAGGTCTCCAGGATCGAATCCTGCTGAAGACTGGAGGAGGGGGATGAGAAGAGATGGCAGGAAACAGATACAGAGAATTGCACAGCGAATGGACACAAAACAGCAAATGGGGAAGGTGGAGTTTAAAATGGATAAAGAAAATAAATAAATCTTTAAAAAAAAAAAAAAAAAGTTATATACAACTGATGTAGATGAGATCATGATGCTACATTCTCCTCTATTCTAACTGAGTCCACATAAAGACACAAATAAAAGACCCTTCATAAATGCAACACATGAAGATAAAGGGCAGAAATGCTATAGAACATGGCAACTGGTAAAAAGCATTTAAGGGCTGATCTAAATGGCTTCACCTTCAAAAGGAAAATAGGAAGGTGACGTCATCAACATGGCTACGTAAGACATTCCCTTGGAAAAGTCTCCCCTCAGAATTAACTAATAGAAGGACAAATCCCACGTGCTTGGATCTCTGGAGGACAATAGAGACTGGAAAAAGATTCCACAACACAAATGCTAAATCAAAGAAAAAGAAAAATAATACCCAGATTAGGCAGGAGATTTTGTCCCAGACATGCTGGATCAAATCCTATCCCTCATAACTTAAGAGTTGCACAGAGGCAGCATGGCCCAGATGCCCTACTGCCACAGATGCAGACTACAGAGACACTCACAATAGCGAATTGGAACCTACACATATCCAGGCATAGGCACCGAAGTCTGCAGAGTATCAAAAGAAACAACAAATTAGGGTGACGAAAGGCACAGTAGTAGAGATTTAAAGTACACTAGAGGCACACAACAGCAGAGTTGAAGAGGCAAAAGAAATAATCAGCAAACTAGAAGATAGGACAATCCAAAAATCATGCAGTCAGAAGAACAGATAAAAAAAAAGAATAGAAAAAAATGAGCAGTGTCTCAGAGATGTGAGCGACAGCATAAAGTGCACAAACTTACACATCACAGGTGTCCCAGAAGGAGAAGGAAAAAGGGGAAAGAATATCTGAGGAAATATTTCCCAACTGTTATGAAACACATAAATATACATGTCCAAGAAACACAGAAGACACCAAATAGAATAAACTCTAACAGACCTACCCCAAGACAAATACTAATTAGAATGTCAAATACCAAAGAATTCACAGAGAATTCTAAAAGCAGCTATAGAAAAGCGATTCATCACATGCAACGGATCCTTAATAAGACTAAGTTACAATTTCTCATCAGAAACCATGGAGGTTAGAAGGCAGTAGCATATTTTTAAGGCACTGAAAGAGAAAAACTGCCACCAAAAATTCTTCATTCGACAAAACTGTCCTTCAAAAATAAAGGAGAGTTTAAAATATTCACAGAAACTGAGAGAGTTCATCAAAAAAAGACCTGCCCTACAGGAAGTACAAAAGGGAGTCCTGTAGTTTGAAAGGAAAAGACAGGAGAGAGTGGTTTGGAGTAGTGTGAGGCAATGAAGATCATCAGTAAGGGTAACCAATAGTACTGTATCCTCAGCATACAACTCCACTCTTTAATTCCTATAAGAGCGAGAATACAATTTAAGAAAAAGGCCCATTTCTTCATAGTATACATGCAAAATATAAAGTGGTAAAGTGGGACAAAAACAACATAAAGAGGGGAAACAGAGGGATATGGGAGCAGAGAATGTGTATAGATTGGCAGAATGAATGAAAAAGCAAACAAACCAAAACAAAAATATGCTTTAAAAAAAAAGCTTGATACTACTAAATGTTGTTTACAAGAGACTCACCTTAGTCCCAAAGACACAAATAGGTTGAAAGTGAAAGGATGGAAAAAGATATGGATTGAACAAAGGAGAGGACTGTATAACAGTGAACCCTGAGGTGAATGGACTATGGCTAACAGTACAAATATGAGAACATCCTCTCATGAACTATAACAAATATGTAATACAAACACATTGTGTTAATAATAGGATGGTTTGTGGGAAAAACATGCCAAATATAAGCTACGGATTCTAGATAGCAGTAATATTATGATGATGTTCTTTCATCATTTGTAACAAAGGTGTCACAACAATGTAAGATGTTGGTGATGGGACGATGTACAGGAACACTGTATGGTATGCATGATTGTTTTGTAAAATCACAACTTCTCAAAAAAAAAAAAAAAAGAGTTGGGGTAGCTAAACTAATATTGGCCAACACAGCCTTTAAGTCAAAAGCTGTTACAAGAGAAAAAGAAGGAAACTATAGGTCAATCTACCAAGAATACCTAACAATCATAAATATTTATGCACCTAACCACAGTGCCCCAAAATACATGAGACAAACACAGGCAAAATTGAGGGAAGAAATAGACATCTCTACAAATAAATAGTTGGAGACTTCCACAGGGTAGGGGAGTGGATGTGGCTCAAGCAGTTGGGCGCCTGCTTCCTACATGGGAGGTCCCGGGTTCAGTTCCTGGTGGGAAAGGGAACGGGAAAGGGAAAGGGAAAGGGACAACAAGCAAGCAAACAAATAAAAAAAAAAACCAACTCAGGGGAGCCAATGTGGCTCGGTGGTTGAGTGCCAGCTTTCCACATATGCGGTCCTGGGTTAAATCCCCGGCCCTAGTATCTCAAAAACAAAAAACAAAAAAACCCACAGGTTATACATTCTTCTCAAGTGCACATGGAGCATTCTCCAGGATAGACCACATGTTGGGTCACAAAACAAGTCTCAATAAATTTAATAAGAATGAAATGATACAAAGCATCTTCTCTGACCATAATGGAATGAAGCTGGAAATCAATAATAGGCAGAGAACTGGAAAATCTACAATATTATAGAAGTTAAATAATACATTCATAAACAATCAGTGGGTCAAATAAATAACAGAGAAATCAGTAAATGTCTCGAGACAATGAAAATGAGAACACAACATATCAAAACTTATGGGATGCAGTGAAGGCAGTACTGAGAGGGAAATTTATATCCCTAAATGCTTACATTAAAAAAAGAGGAAAGAGCTAAATCAAAGACCTAACTGCACACCTGGAGGAAATGGAAAAGAAAACAGCAAAGTAAACCCAAAGCAAGCAGAGGAAAGAAGATTAGAGCAGAAATAAACTAGAGAATTAAAAAAAAAGAGCATTAACAAAACCAAAAGTTGGTTCTTTGAAAAAATTGACAAATCCTTAGCTAGACTGACAAAGGAAAAAAAAAAAAAAGAGAGAGAGAGAGGACCCAAATAATTAGAAATTGGGAGGCGGGGGGTATTACTACTGGCCCAACAGAAATAAAGCCTATGACCAAATGGCTTCACGGGTGAATTCTACCAATCATTCCAAGAAGAATTAATACCAATCCTTCTCAAACTCTTCCAAAAAACTGAACAGTACAGAACATTAGCTAACTCATTCTTTTGAGGCCAATAACACCCCTTTACCAAGGCCAGATTAAGATACAACAAGAAAAGAAAATTACGGACCAATTTATCTTATGAATATGGATGCAAAAATCCTCAACAAAATACTTGCAAATTGAATCTAACAGCACATTAAAAGAATTATACAAGGGAGCAGATGTGGCTCAAACAGCTGAGGGCCGCCTCCCACATGGGAGGCCTGGGGTTCAGTTCCTGGTGCCTCCTGAAAAAAATAAAAGCAAACAAACAAAACAAACAATAAAAAACCAACTCAGGGAAGCCAATGTGGCTCAGTGGTTGAGTGTCAGCTTCCCACATAAGAGGTCCCAGTTTCAATCCCTGGCCTCGGGTACCTCAAAAACAAACAAACAAAATAAAAACAAACAACAACAAGAAGCAGACAATTATGTGTTGGAGAGATTGTGGACAAATAGGAACACTCATGTACTGCTGGGTGGAATGTAAGCTGCTATGGAAGACAGTTGGCAGTTCCTCAGAAAGCTGAGTATAGAATTACCTACTATATGACCAAGCAATCTCGCTATTAGTTCTATACCCAGAAGAACTGAAAACAGGGACTTGAATAGGTATTTGCATATCCATGTCCACAAATTATTCACAACTGCCAAAAGTGGAAACAACCCAAGTTTATATTAAGTGAGGAAAAGATAAACAAAATATGGTATATACATACAATGGAATATCACTCAGCATTAAAAAGGAATAAAGTTCTGATTCATGTGACAACATAGATGAACCTTGAAGACATTATGTGAGTGAAATGTGCCAGACACAAAAGGACAAATAGTGAATGATCTCATTGATATGAAGTAAGTAAAGTAAGCAACCTCACAGAGTTTGAATTGAAAATAGGTTACCAGGGCCAGGTTTGGGGTAGGGAATGGGGAGTTAATGTGTAAATTGTACAAAATTTCTATTTGGGTTGATTGTAAAGTTTTGGAAATGGATGGTAGTGATGTTAGCACATTGTGAGTGTAATTAACAGCACCAAATTATATCTTTGAATGAGGCTAAAAGGGGAACTTTTAGGTCATAAATCTGTTACTAGAATAAAAATTAAAAGATAAAACAGGACTGTACAACACGGTGAACCATAACATAAATGATGGACTATAGTTAATAGTACATATTCTTTCATCAATTTTAAAAAACGTACCACACTAATGCAAAGTGTTAATAATGCGGGGGTGGTGTATATGGGACTGCCGCATTTTCTACATGATTTTTCTGTAAACCTATAACTTCTCTAATTAAAAAAATAAAAAAAGGAAATATACAGAGAACTGATTGAAAAAACAAATCAAACTCTTCTCCAGTTCAGACTTTACTTTATAGAAAATAATGTCATTGCCAAACAAAGTATCAAAAAATTGGTACATATACATGTAAAGCTCCCAAATTTTCTCCTAAAGGTCTGGATGTTCACAAGATGATGAATATAAAGATGTGAAACCAGTGTTAAACTTGAAGCAAAAAAAAGAATTTAAATTTTTATAAAATGTAACACAAACACTTGAAAAGAAAAACTCCTCCTTCCCTTGGCTTCATTTAATGACCCTGCATGCTCCAGGGACAATCTTCTTAATGCTGTGCACTGATGCCCAGATGCCTGTCGCTCAAAGGCACATGTGCCTCTGAGTTACGTCCTTATGAACACAAATCTTAATCAAATCTACAAATTTTCTCAGTGAGATCTAATCTACTTCCACAGCCTCAATTACCATGCATCAGACAGACACCTGAAATGCTACAAATTGAAATAATCTCTTCCCCTTCCTTTCCCAACATGCTTCTCCTTCTGTGTTCTCTGTTTCAGGAAGGAATACATTCAGGTGCTGGAGCCAGAAACTGGGAATCACTTCATTTTCATCCTCTCCCACACTTATCATACCCAACCCATTTTAGTTATATTCATTTTACTTTCTAAATACGTTTTGAATCCATTCACTTCTCTTCAACCCCATTTTCTTAACTGCACCTTCTGGCTTCCAGCTTTGCTCTCTCCCATCTCTAAACCAATGAAGCCAGTGCAAATGTGACCAATGGCACTCATATCACTCCCAATGTATGTTACTAAGCCTACTGCTGTCAGGTTAAACTCCAAACTTACTAATGTGGCTTCTAAAGTTTTTCATGATGTCAGCCTTTGCTTACTTCTTCAGTTGCATATCTAACGATTCTTTAATTCATACTTCTCCTCTAGCTATCATAGACAGCATCCTGTACCTCCCTATCATAGTACTCGTAACACTGTATTGTAATTGCCTAAACACTTGTTTATTCGCCCCATTAGATGATAAACTCCATCAGGACAAGGGCTGTATCTCTATTGGTAACACTAAATTTACCCAATGCTTAGCAATATTTGGTTCACAGAAATCACCTGAATATTTTTCCGAATAAATATCCTGCGTCCATGCTTCTCACATTTGAAACATGTTCAGAACTCCTTTAAAGAAAACAAACAAACAAACAAACAAAAAAAAATTTTCAGGCTCACCAAAATATTTAACCGGGGGTCTTCAAGCTCCAATTTCAGAAACAAGTCCTTTAATTGAGTACTGTCTTTAAAACTGGTAAAAGAAGTTTAGACAGTCGGAGAAATGAAAACCCAAAGTTAAAAAAAAAAATCAAGGATATCGCTGGAAACACTGTTCTTGTTCCAGATATTGTACTACTACTGGTTTATAAAATCGCTAGGCTTTCTCATCTGTGAGCCTCCTATATGTACGTCCCATTAAGTATCTTGGAATACCTACGGTCTTCCCCCCTACCCCTACACACACGCCCGGAGATCAGAAAACACACGCTCTTACCAGGAGTTTACAGACAGCGGCTCCCGCTGGTTCAAAAAACAGAGATCCCTCAGGTCGGAAAACCACGCGAAGATCCGCGCCGCATCAGCCCCACAGCTCAGCTCTCAAGCCACGCCCCACCACCCAGGCTGGTATCCCGCCGCGCAGGCGCGCGACCCGAAGGCCCGCACTTTTCCTTCCGGCGCTGCCATCTGACGTCTCGCAAGGTGGGGGTATAGATCTTTCACAGAGTCCGGATGAAAGGTCTGTGGCCTACCGGGAGGCGTGATCGTGGAGTCTGCTGGTTTGTGTCGCCTGGGCTTAGAGCGTTGGACTTACCCACTCAACCAGCATGGCGCTTGTTCCTCGAATTTTACATTTTTCTTTCTTAAAAAAAAAAAAAAAAAAAACCCCAACTCTTTGTTATCCCGTATCCTCTCCCTTTAACCTACTTTTTCCTTGGGCCCCGTAAGCATTTGCTCACAGTATTAAAGTCTCTTCCACAAGTCTTCTCACTCAGCTTTAATGACGCTAGACTTTGTTAAAGCTTTTACTAGTTTGTCGCTAGTGCCTAACACAACACTTGGAACGCGGTAGGCAACACTAAGTATTTCTCTCCTCCTAGGCTCATTTGAAAAACTTAATGTGAAAATGAAGTTAAAGCACTTACTGCAAATTAGTAGTCTTTGGGTGGAATCCATTTTGCAGGTGTTTTTTCAGTCAGCACAGAAATGTTTTGATTCGGTTGTTAAAACATACTGTGATTTCACATAAAAACTCATTTGGAAAAGAAGGTGTGAATGCTCTTGGCCCATATTCCTGCTTAGAAACAACTGTAGATCTGAGTAGATGCTTCTCTGTGCACGAGGCACTAACTCTTTAAGTTTTCCATCACCCATTCCACCACGTTCTTTTTGTTACATTGGGAAAAGTCTCAGTTGCCACATACGGTGTCTCCTGTTTTTCATATAGTAGAGATCTATTCCTCTGCACCAGTGTCTCTATCAAAAGTTGTAAGAAGTGGAGCCAGTGTAGCTCAGTGGTTGAGCTCCTGCTTCACATATATGAGGTTCCGAGTTCAATCCCCAGTACCTCCTAAAAAAAAAAGTGGTCTAAGTCAGGGGTTCTTAACCTTTTTTTGTTCCACAGACCCCTTTGCCAGTCAGGTGAAAACCACAGACCCCTTACTAAGTCCACACTATACTGTGTATTATTTAATAAATATATCACACTGGCACCAACACGTTCCCCACAAGAATGTTTTTTTGAATTTCAGTTCAAGTTCATGGACCCGTTGTTAAGAACCCCTGGTCTAGGTACTTCTTCTGTAGGAGAGTTTCGGTAGCAAAGAAAATGGAGTGTTCTTTTGTCTGGTTCTCTGTTCCTACAGCAGTGCTGGGCAGGTAGTGAGGACTTAAAAAGTTATTTGTTGGTAATTACACTGTAGTAGATCAGGTAAGTGATGATAGTGGCTTGGACCTGGGTGGTGGTAGTAGAGATGAAGTGGCAGTTTTGAAAGATATTTAAAAGGTAAAAATGACAGGATTTGGTGATCAGTTGGAATTTGGAGTGAGAAGTCCATGGTCTGGCTCAAGCATCTGGGCAAATGGTGATGGGTAGTACCGTTACTGAGATAGGGACCAGGGAAAAGGAGTAGATGGAGGGAAGGCAGAGATGATGAGTGCAATTTTAGACATATGGACTTAGAGCTCCCTTGAAGCTATCGACAGTGTCTCATGTAGGATAAATGGCAGTTAACTGCATCAGTCTGGAGCTTAAAAGGGGACTAGTCAAAGACAGATGTTTGAAAGTTGCTAACATAGACTTGATGGATGAAACCATATGGGTGTCAGAGATTAACCAGGATTGGGTAGAGAGGAAGAGCTGGCAAAGGAGACTGAAAAGGAGCATCCAAGAGATAGGAGGAAAACAATCAGATGATGACATAGAAACAAAGAGAAGAGTGTTCCACGATGGAGAGGATGGGTCATGAGGGTGAAATGCTGCCAAGAGATCATGCAACATAGACTGAAAAGCCCCTATTGGATTTAACAAAACAAAGGCTGTAGGACCTTATTATGTGGTTTGGGGGCTGAAGCCAGGTAAGAGTGGGCGAGGAATGAGTGGATTATGAGAAAATAGAGTAAGTGCAAACAATTTTTATGAAGTTGGGCTTTGCGGTATAGGCTCTATCTCCAGGTATAGAGTCCGGAAAGTTTTTATTTGTTTGTTATTCTTACTGTTAAGTTGGGAATGACTAGACTATTTTAATTGCTAATAGTATTGTTAGCTGCGAATAAGGGAAAGAGAGGTAAATGGGAAGGGTGAACTTCCTGAGAAGACTGAAGGAGATGGTATTCAGAGGACGTGTTGTATGTGCATGGGGGGGAGGATTGGTCTTAGATAGGTTGAGGAAATACCCTTTCTTTGTAACAGTAAGAAGGGAAGAAATGTAAGTTGGGGTGGAAGCCAATTTGTAGGTTTGATCATTATCATTTGAGGGAGTTCTCTGGGAAAGTATAGTCTGCTGAGAGGGAAGGATGTGGAGAGGCTGAAGTATGGGTCAAGATTTGTTATCATTCTCATAAAGAATGAGTGTGAGCTGACTAGGGAAATGGTCATGTCATGAAGCAGTATATATGGGCCAGTTCAGTTTGGGGATCATGAATTTACAGTGATACTACTCAGTTGTTATCTGATTGTTTTTTCTCCCTATTTTGCCAACACTGCTAAGGGATCCAGGTATGTCTTAGTTTGCCACAGGGCTGTCGAGGCAAAGTACCAGAAATGGATTGGCTTTTATAATGGGGATTTTACTTAGGGCAGGGGTTTTTCATCTTTTGTGTTCCATGGAATCCTTTGCCAGTCAGGTGAAAACCATGGACCCCTTGCTAAGTCCACACTATACTGTGTATTATTTAATAAATATATCACACCTGTACCAACACATCCCCACAAGAATAATGTTTTTTTTTAAAATTTTCAATTTAAGCTCATGGACCCCTGGTTAAGAACCCATGATTTAGGGTAAAAGCTTACAGTTCCAAGTCCATGAAATGTCCAAACGAAAGCACCATCAGAGATGCTTTCTCACCAAAGTCAGCTACTGGTAATCCTGGTGTCCTGCTATGTGGTGAAGATGGTGGCCAATCTCTGCCGAAGTTCCTGCCTTCCCTTCCACAATATACCATCTCCTGGAGCTAAGCTGTGAGCAACCAGGCATAGGGGTCATCTCTTTCCATGTCTCCTCTCTCAGTCTAGCTGCTCCGCTTTCTTCCCGAGTTCAGCTGTGGACTATGGGCATATGGCAGGGCTTATCTCCTCAGCCTTGAGCTGCTCCATGGGCCAAGCCTGTTGGGGGCTTGGTGCTTAAGCTTTGGCTGCTAGAGATCCTTGAACCCTCTCTCACATGGCAGCATCAAAAATGACAGCCTCCTTTTTCTGTGTGTCTCTCTCTATGTGTCTCCATTTATATAAAGGTCCAGTAAGAGGGCAGAGCCCCAACCCAAGTCATGCCTCACTGACATCGTCCAATCAAAAGAGCCCCACACCCACAGGAACGGATTAGTTCAAGAGCATAATCTTTTTCTTTTTGGGATTCATAAAATAACTTCAAACTGTCACAAGGTACAAACAGGTTTACAAAGGGAAAGTGAGATAAAGTTGTTTAATGTATTGGCACTGGAGTGATTGCAAGAGTGGTCTATAGAATCTAAACTGCATAATGAGAGGCAAGTAATGATGACAGGTGGGTTGAGAGACTGATAAGTAGACAATTGACTGGAAGTCTCAAAGGAATTGAGAAACAGGTTAGTAGATATACTTGAGTAAGCAAACTGGAAATAGATTATGGAGCATCCAATATGGAGTAAAATATCTGTTTTTGTGAATGTAGTGGTAGAGCAATATCTGGTAATGTCGGGGTTCGGGAGTTTGAGATGAGATGGCCTGGATATCAAAGTCAGGGTATCATTATGTTATTGCTTTTGATTCAAAATTCAGATTTGTACTCTCTATTTAATGCCATTTGAAGTTTCTCTTTTTCCTTTTGGTGTAGGCATTTCTGCTTTTGGGTCTGCCAAAATTTGGGATGTCTCTCCTTTCTGGGCTAGGCCTTGGTTTTTGTTTTTTGTTTATATATATATATATATATTTTTTTTTTTAACTTTATTTTGTACATTTAATAATTGAAAATATAAACAATTAAAAACTAAAAAGTAAACACAGATGAATAAATATATACATTTCTCAATTAAATGTAATGGATGCATATAAATTTTTTTTTTTGATCAAACAATATGTCACACAATATATTTGGTTCATAGTAATGCATTCATACAGTATTTGTCCTTTTGTGTCTGGCTTTCTTCACTCAACGTAATGTCCTCCAGGTTCATTTATGTTGCCATATGCTTTACGACTTCATTTCTTCTTACAGCTGCATAATATTCCATCGTGTGAATAGATCACAGTTTGTTTCTCCTGTTGATGGACACCTGGGTTGTTTCCAACTATGTGGTGAAGACGGTGGCCAATCTTGGCAATGGTGAATAATGTTGCTATGAACATCGGTGTGCAGATGTCTGTTCGTATCACTGCTCTCAGTTCTTCTGGGTATATACCCAGTAGTGGTATTGCCGGGTCACGTGGCAAGTCTATTTTCAACTTCTTTAGGTACTGCCAAACAGTCCTCCATAGTGGTTGTACTATTCTGCATTCCCACCAACAGTGAATAAGTGTTCCTATCTCTCCACATCCTCTCCAACACATGTAGTTCTCTGTCTTTTTCATAGTGGCCATTCTGATAGGTGTGAAATGATATCTCATTGTAGTTTTGATTTGCATTTCCCTAATCATGAGTGATGTTGAGCATTTCTTCATGTGTCTTGTTGCCATTTGTATTTCTTCTTTGGAGAAATGTCTATTCAAGTCTTTGGCCCATTTTTTAATTGGGTCGTTTGTCTTTTTATTGTTGAGTTGCAACATCTCTTTATATATCCTGGATATTAAACCCTTATCAGATATGTGTTTTCCAAATATTTTTTCCCATTGAGTTGGCTGCCTTTTCACCCTTCTGACAAATTCCTGTGAGGTGCAAAAGTGTTTAATATTGAGGAGGTCCCATTTATTTATTTTTTCTTTTGTTGCACATGCTTTGGGTGTGAGGTCCAAGAAACCACCACCTACTACAAGGTCTTGAAGATGTTTCCCTACATTTTCTTCTAGTAGTTTTATGGTCCTGGCTTTTACATTTAGATCTTTGATCCATTTTGAGTTGATTCTTGTATAGGGGGTGAGAGGGGTCCCCTTTCATTCTTTTGGTTATAGATATCCAGTTCTCCCAACACTATTTGTTGAAGAGACTGTTTTTTCGCATTACCGTGGGCTTGGTAGGTTTGTTGAAAACCAGTTGACTGTATAGGTGAGGGTATATTTCTGGGTTCTCAATTCTATGCCACTGATCGATGTGTCTATCTTTATGCCAGTTCCATGCTGTTTTGACCACTGTGGCTTTGTAATATGTTTCAAGGTCAGGCAGTGAAATTCCTCCCACATTGCTCTTCTTTTTTAGAATGCTTTTGGCTGTTCGGGTACACTTACTCTTCCAGATTAATTTGGTAATTACCTTCTCTAATTCTGTAAAGTAAGCTGTTGGGATTTTGATTGCTTTTGCATTGAATCTATGAATCAGTTTGGGCAAGATTGACATCTTCACGATATTTATTCTTCCAATCCATGAACACGGAATGTCTTTCCATTTGTTTAGGTCTTTTAAAAAATTTCTTTTAGCATTGTTTTGTAGTTTTCTGCTTATAGGTCCTGTACTTCTTTGGTTAAATTAACTCCTAGGTATTTGAGTCATTTTGTTGCTATTTAAAATGGAATTTTCCTCCTGATTTCCTCCTCAGGTTGTTCAGTACTAGTGTACAAAACATTACTGATGGTAATCTAAGCACCTCTTAAAATATATGTATATATATATATATAAATAACATTTTTGTAAGCAAATACACATATATGCACATATATTTATATATCATTATGCAAATGTTTGTATGTATTGTGAGAATTTTGATTTTTACCCATAATAAAAAAAAAAATAATAATATTTTGTTTAGTGTAACAAAAGCAGGTTGTAGATATATATATTATACATGAATTATAATAAACAAAATATTAAATAATAAAAAATAAAAAAAAATTAAAAAAAAAAAAAAAACATTACTGATTTTTGCATATTGATCTTGTGTCCTGCCACTTTGCTGAACTCATTTATTAGTTCAAGTAGCTTTGTTGTGGATAATTCAGGATTTTCTAAATACATGATCATGTCATCCACAAACAGTGAGAGTTTTACTTCCTCTTTTCCTATTTGGATGCCTTTAATTTTTTTTGTCTTGTCTAATTGCCCTAGCTAGAACTTCTAGTACAATGTTGAATAACAATGGTGATAGTGGGCATCCTTGTCTTGTTCCTTATCTTAGAGGGAAAGTTTTTAACCTTTCCCATTGAGTATGATGTTGGCTGTGGGTTTTTCATATATGCCTTTTATCATATTGGGGAATTTTCCTTTTATTCCTATCTTTTGAAGTATTTTTATTAAAAAAGGATGTTGGATTTTGTCGAATGCCTTTTCTGCATCTATTGAGATGATAATATGTTTTTTTTCCTTCATTTGTTAGTGTGGTGTATTACATTGATTGATTTTCTTATGTTGAATCAGCCTTGCATACCAGGAATAAATCCCACTTGGTCATGACGTATAAGTCTTTTGATATGCTCTTGGATTCGATTTGCAAGTATTTTGTTGAGAATTTTTGCATCTATGTTCATTAGAGAGATTGGTCTGTAATTTTCTTTTCTTGTGGAATCTTTATCTGGCTTTGGTATTAGGGTGATGTTGGCTTCAAAAAAATGTGTTGGGTAATTTTCCATCCTCTTCTGTTTTTTGGAAGAGTTTAAACAGGATTGGTGTTAATTCTTTTTTAAATGCTTGGTAGAATTCACCTGTGAAGCCATCTGGTCCTGGACTTTTCTTTGCTGGGAGATTTTTGATGATGGATTCAATCTCCTTAATTGTGATTGGTTTGTTAAGTTCTTGTATTTCTTGTAGCATCAGTGTAGGTTGGTTGTGTATTTCTAGAAATGTGTCCATTTCATCTAGGTTGTCTAGTTTGTTGGCATATAGTTTCTCATAATATCCTCTTATGATTCTTTTTATTTCTGTGTGGTCATTTGTAATTTCCCCCTTTCATTTCTGATTGTATTTATTTGCATCTTCTCTCTTTTTTTCATTGTTAGTCTTGCGAGGGATTTGTCAATTTTATTGATCTTCTCAAAGAACCAGCTTTTGGTTTTGTTGATTTTCTCTATTGTTTTTCTGTTCTCATTTTCATTTATTTCTGCTCTAATCTTTATTATTTCTTTTCTTCTGCTTACTTTGGGATTGGTTTGCTGTTCTTTTTCTAGTTTCTGTAGTTGTTCAGTTAAATCTTTGAGTTTAGCTCTTTCTTGTTTTTTAATATAGGCATTTAGGGCTATAAATTTCCCTCTCAAGACTGCCTTTGCTGTATCTCATAAGTTTTGATACGTTGTGTTCTCATTTTCATTTGTCTCAACATATTTACTGATTTCACTTGCAATTTCTTCTTTGACCCACCGAATATTTAGGAATGTGTTGTTCAGTCTTCACACATTTGCAAACTTACTTTTTTCCAGTCTGTTATTGATTTCTAGTTTCATTCCATTATGCTCTGAGAAGGTGCTTTGTATAATTTCAATATTTTTATATTTATTGGGAGCTGTATTGTGACCTAACATGTGGCCTATCCTGGAGAAAGATCCATGGGCACTTGAGAAGAAAGTATAACCCGCTGTGTTTGGATGCAGTGTTCTGTATATGTCTGTTAGGTCTAACTTGTTTATCATATTGTTCAAGTTCTGTTTCCTAGTTGATCTTCTGTCTAGTTGTTCTATCTAACGATGTGAGAGGGGACGATTATTGTAGAAATGTCTATTTCTCCCTTCAGTTTTGCCACAGTTTGTCTCATATATTTTGGGGCACCCTGGTTAGGTGCATAGATATTTATAATTGTTATATCTTCCTGGAGGATCGTCCGTTTTATTAATATATAATGGCCTTCCATATCTCTTATCACTTCTTTGCATTTAAAGTCTGTTTTGTCTGATATTAGTATAGCTACCCCTGCTCTTTTCTGTTTACTATTCGCGTGGAGTATCTTTTTCCAACCTTTTACTTTCACCCGGTTTGTATCCCTGTCTGAGGTGAGTTTCTTGTAAGCAGCATATGGATGGCTCATGTTT
>JAKSZT010053887.1:3740675-3993278 GCA_026826555.1 Tolypeutes matacus | reverse complement strand
CCTTAACCGCGGGGCTCAGCCGCCTGTGCCAACCTCCACCGGCAGCCTCAAAACTCACGAATCTCCACCCTTCGGTCCACGCCGCTGATCCCTGCAGATAGATGTCCCAAGCTTCTCACTCCACGCATGCACAGCACAGACCCCCAGGCAGGACCCCGTCCACAATCCGCTTTGCTCTGGGAGCTTGCAGTGTGCGCTCTCCTACACTAACGCCATCTTGCGTCCTCTCACCATACTTTCTTGACTACTGTAGCATTACTTGAAATCAAGTGGCTTAAGTCATTCAACTTTGTTTTTCATTTTTAAAATTTTTATGGCTATTCTAAAACCTTTGCATTTCCACATAAATATTAGAGTCAGCTTGTCAAGTTCTACAGAAATTGTTTGGATTTTTATTTGGATTGCTTTGAATCTATAGATCAATTTGAGGGAAATTAACCTTTAAACAATATTGAGTCTCCTGATACTTTTACATGGCAAGCACTCCATTTATTTAGGTCTTCTTTAATTTCTTTTAATATTTTTTTGTAAAGTGCCTGTAATGTTTTATGCTCTCTACTACTGTAAATTTAAAAAATTTCATTTTCATATTGCTCATTATTGGTATATAGAAATACATTTATTTTTGTATATAGCCCTTGTATCTTCCCACCATGCTAAAGTCACTTATTAGTACCATTAGCTTTTTTGTATATTCCATTGGATTTTCTACATATGCAATGATATCATCAGCAAATAAAAAGCTTTTCTGCTTTTCTGATTCTTTTTTCCTGTTCTTTCTTTTCCTTGTCTTATCACACTGCCTAGGACCTCTAGTACAATATTGAATAAAATTGGTGAGCATGGGCATCCTTGCCTTGGGTTGGTAGCATTAAGTCTTTACCATTAAATATGCTTTTTTTTTTTTTTATTATGGGTAAAAATCAAAATTCTCACAATACATACAAACATTTGCATAATGATATATAAATATATGTGCATATATGTGTATTTGCTTACAAAAATGTTATTTATATATATATATATACATATATTTTAAGAGGTGCTTAGATTACCTAAATATGCTTTTACCTGTATATTTTTCATAGCTAACTTTTGCAGGTTGACAAAGTTTCTTTTAATTTCTTGTGTGCTAAATTTTTAAAAAAATTAATGGATGTTGAATGTTGTCAAATGCTTTTTCTGCATCTATTACTATGATCATATGATGTTTCTCTGTATATAATGAATACATGTGTTTGTTTCTGAATGTTAAAAACAATCACGAATTCCTGGCATCAACTCTACTTAGTCATGACTGGCATCCTTTTCACATATTCTTGGATTTGATTTGATGGTACTTTGTTAAGAATGTTTGTCTATTTTTAAATGGAATATTTCTTTGTAGTTTTTTGTTTGTAAAGTTTGTCTGTGCACACCAGTCAAAGACCATCAGGAACACACCTAGATTGAATAAGTTGTGTTTATTGTTTGTTGCAGTGAAGGAGCATGTACTTCATGGGCAGCTGTGGGCATCTGGTTTTGGCATTAGCATAATAATACTGTATCATAAAATGTGTTAAATTGTATTCCCTCCTCCTCTATTTTCTGAGATAGTGTAGTCTTGGTATTAATACTTCCTTAAAATATCAATAGAATTCATCAGCGAAGTCATCTGTGCCAGGATAGTTCATTGTGGGACAGTTTTGTAGAATTTAATTGATTTAATAGATTTAAGGCTATGTGTTTTTATCTACTTTTTGAGTCAATTTTGTTAATTTGCATCTTTCAAGAAATTTGAACATTGAATCTAGATTGTAAAATTTATTGAAACAAACCTGCCCAAAATATTCCCTTATAAGCATTGTAATGACTGTGTTATGAAGTATGTGTCTCCTCTTTTCATTTCTTACACTGATAATTGTCTTCTCTCTTATTTTCTTGACCAGTTGTTACAACTTTATGAATTTTGTTGGGCTTCCCAAAAGTACCAGCTTAGGTACTTATTTTATTTATTAAATAAATAAATTTTTATTTATTTAATTTGTTTTATTCCCCCCCTTTACCTATTTTGTGTTTAATTTGTCCTTTATGTCTAGTTTCTTAAGGTGAAAGCTTAGATCTTTGACTTTAGAACTTTCTTCTGTTTTAGCATAAGAATTTAATGCTATACATTTCCAACTAGGCATTTATTTAACTGCATCCCACAAGTTTTGGTGTGTTGTGTTTTCATTTTCATTCAGTTTAAAATATTTTCTAATTTCCTTTGTCATTTTTTTGAACCATGGATATTTAGAAGACCGTTTTTGTTAATTTACACATATTTGAAGATTTTTCTGTTTTATTATAATCATTTTACTGTTGTCAAGTCTTATGTCACGACTAGGATATGGTCTATCTTAGTGACTTTTCCATGAGTATTTGAAAAGAGTGTATTTCCTCCTGCTGTTAGCTGAGGAGTCCTAAAAATGTCGAGTAATTCAGCTTTCTTGATAGTGTTGTTCAAGACTTTTATATCCTTACAGATTTTCTGTCTTTTGCTGTCAATTACAGAGAGAGAAGTGTTGAAATATTTAACTGTAATTCTGGATTTGTCTATTTCTCCTTTCAGTTCTTTCAATTTTTTTCTTCATGAATTTTGAAGCTCTCTTGTTAGGTGAATACATATTTAGTACTGCTGTGTCTTCTTCATGAATTGATCCCTTCATCATTATGTAACATGCCTCTTTATCCCTGGTAATATTCCTTGTTCTGAAATCTATTTTATCTGGTATTAATATATAGCCATTCCTGCTTTTTATATTTGTAAGGTATGTTCTTTCCTATTTTTTTATTTTCACCCTACCTATACTTTTATATTTAAAATGGTTTTCTTGTACCATTATTACAAAAGTAAGCCAGTGATTTTCAAACTGTCAGTACTAACCCATTTTGTGCCCTGTGAAATCAATTTGGTAGGTGGCAACCAGCATTTAGAGAAAAGTAAAGTAGAATAGAGCAGAAAAATATCAGAATTCAACACATAAAAGGATTAAGTATGGTTTCATAAAAACGTGCTCCAGAGAGGTATTGGTATAGGCATAGGTTCAGGCATAGGCATAGGCATGGGTATATGTATACATATGTATATGCATATGCATATACATATAATGGATTATGAAATAAAACGTACTTCATACTATGGATCATGGTCACATTTGGAAAGGCATATCTATATCATAGTAATTAAAAACAATGGGAGAGAAATTGCCTTCTACAGTACTTTCATTCATTTTCAAATACATGTCACCAAGTAAGAAACTTGTCCTTAAACATGGAATATAAAAGCAGTACTATATATCCTGGAGAGTGTGCATTGTTCCATTTATACCCATTTCTCTTTCCTTATTGTGTTATAAGAGTTTGCCTTCTTTCTCTTTTTCTAGCCTATAAATTCCTTGAAAGTATTTTTCTGTTTTCAGTCCTTAGCTCTGAATCTTGGCACATGTAAGACACTCTAATATCTGTTGATTTGTTGAGTTAATGAATGAAATATCCTTATTAAGAGGTATAGCTTTTATTCTTAATTTTCTGGTGGAAGAGACTAAAGGACAAAAACGATAAATCTATCAAAAGGCATGCAAAATGATAGTAATTTAAAATGTCAGATTATTATCACTTTTTTCCTACCAGAACATGTCTCATTTTTTTTTATGAGACCCTTGAAAAGTACAAAGCACACGATCGATTAGAGAGCCCACCATTGTTCGTTTTAGTATTGTTCTGCATTTGTGCATGGCCGAATAACTTAACTCTCCAAATCTCTCATAATTTCAACACAAGTTCATTGGAAAGAACACTGCTGTCTTTAGTAGCTCCTAGCCCACCACAGATGATTAGAAATGCCTCTTTTTCTGGTATTCAACCCTGTTGGGTATTTAGGGTTGTCATTTTTAGTAATCAGTCATAGTTGAAGTATAGAACATTTGTCTTGAAGTTAAAAAGTGCCAAGCATAGTTTAAGGGGTGCATATTACATTCACGAAGTATTAAATCCACACTGTAAAGCTAAGCTAAAAGTTCTGATATTTTTGTCTGAGTATTTCCAAACCAAGAGTTATGAGAGTTGGAATTATTCCTGGTTTCTTAATGCTGCTGTTATTATTAAATCTTCTCCCTCAAAATAAGGTATTTGCACAAGTAAAACATATATGTTGTCATAAGTCAGTTTAGCTAACAGCTCAATAAAATAGTGCAAGATACAAATCTACCGTTATTTTCATTATTATGAAAAATAAGTTGAGAAAGTGGATGTTTCTTATTGTGGTTGCCAGATTCTGAATAAGTTTAATATGAAAGTTCATTGAAGGAATGACAACTAGTACTTCTCTTCCCCCAGGAAACACATGTACTATGGATTTAAAAATAAGAACAAGTAATCAAATAATACAGTTTTGCCCACCTTTGATATTTTCCATTAATTTCCAGTTTCCCTAAACAATGAGTTTACTGTGTTACATGAGGATGTCAGTATAGATGTTATAAAACCTGGAAAAGATACCATAGCAAAGACTAATTACTCTTTAGAGAGATTAATCTATGCAATTGAATATGAACAGTTAAAATTTCTGCCCTTAATTTTTGATAAATTATTGTTGCAATATTTAAACATTTTGGGGTTTTCATCAAAGCGACTGAAATTAAGTTTCTATCTTCAGTTGTTTTGGAAACACTGAATATTCTAAACTATATCTACAATTGAGTTCTCTTAAGAACTAAATTCTTAGTTTTATATATATTCCTAATCAATCCACATATGCCCTGAAACTCTGTATTTCTGTTTATTAATGTTTTGGAATGGGACCTCTTATTTCATCCAAAATATGTTAGGTTGAACCATAGGTTGCCATTTTTGTAGGTCAGAAATAGTCAAATATTAGCAGTGTCATTTGGCTCAACCTATATAATAGTAGTGAGAAGTTCTTTAAAGAGGCTTTAAAACTAAACCTTAATTTTATTTTTATCTGACATTTTTACTAAGTAATTACATTGTAAATAGTTCTTTATAGTGATTTCTTATTATGTGGAATAAAAGGAATAACCAATACATAAAATTTAAATAAGGCAAGAAAGAAGAAATGTAGAGAGATGATTTTGAGTTCTGATCTTTATATCACTAATCCAGAAATATGTTGCTTATCACCTCTAAAACATGGCATCTGACATGAAAGAAAGAAAAGTGTGTTAATAATCTATGGGGACTCTTTCTCATAAAATCACATGTACATGCATGCCATTTCGGAACTGATGGGAATTGATATCATCTTGGTAAGGCAGAAAAATAGATTTTGTAAAGCATGGCTCAGCAATGGGTGTGAAAAAGAAGAAATTGCTATGGTTAAGAACAGGGTTTATCTTTTAATTCTGAAATGAGTCATTATTTTATTGACAGCAGTATTACAGCCTTTCTTTTACTTGGTATCTTAGAGGACTTAATTCTGTACCTGATTTGATTTAAGCCCAAAGTTGCCATATAGAATGTTTCTATTTTCTTCATTAGTGTTTTACAACATTGAAAGCATAGTCACTAAGGTGAATATTACTGCTACAGCAGTAAATATACTTTATTTTTAGAAGAGAGCTTTAATATTTTTCAGTTTTTCTCTTGGGGTTATTTTATCCACTTGACAAGCTTGATATAGACAATTTAGACTACGTTCTGAAATATTTTGGAAAGTATAAGATAACCTAATGAGAGATTAGAAACGAAAGAATTCTACCCACTGGATGGGTTGTAATAGTTAATTCCTTTCTCACAGATCCATGATTGGACATCTTTAGGAGTTTAACTGGTTTAATCAAGTGCCATGTGTTCAGGCTATATTTGCAGAGCTTGATTGAAACTGATCCTGGCCACTCAAAATTCTGGGGTGAATATTAAGTGTCTGCTCAGCAACTGGGCTACAGCAACAACAGCAAACTGCCTCTGGCTTGATTCCAAGAGGTCTCTGGGCTTGCAAAGCCTTGTCTTTTGTATGATTTTCCAACCTCACTACCTTCCTCACTATGTTTAATGCTGCATGTATTTACTCTTAAAAATTAAAAGTAGATTAACTCTGATTTTGTTTTGAAAGACAACTTTTCTTTTTTGGAATTTCAAAACATCCTTTGAGATATTTAGAAATATCCTAGGGTGTTGCAAACAGAAAGATTAGAGACAACTGTCATAGAGCCAAGATTGTACTGTGCCAATATGCAAACTTTTTTCTTGACTATACTGGTATTGCTTTCCCAAGATGTTCATGTTCTTCTTTTGTTTTCTTTCCATCTTGTTGATATATGCTTCATTTCTCATATAGGATGCAATAAAATATTCTTTCAGTACTCTTATTTCTCTGTACTCCTGGGCTTTTCTAGGTGACAAGTTGTGGCAGTTTGAAAATAGTTTAGGAATCCCCAAAGGAGAAAGATTATGTTTGTAAGCTAATCTATTCCTCTGGCTGTGATACCCTTTGATTGCATTAAATTCAGCTGAGGGGCCTTTATTAGCTTACTTGATAAGCTTGATTGAGGGCTTTTGATTGGACTATGTCAGTGAGGCGTGACTCAAGTTGAGTCTCTGCCTCCTTTTGGATCTGATATAAATGGAAACACAGAAAAAGACCCACTCAGACAGACACAGGAAAAGAGAGCTCTGTCATTTTTTATTTGTGACAGAAAGGAGAGGCTCAATCAGCTGAGGCCCCAGGGAGAGATGAACCATTTGCCTGATAACTTGCAGCTGAAATCAGGAAGAAAGCAGAGCAGCCAAGCCTGAGAAAAGTGATCCCAGTAAAAGAAAACCCCCATGCCTGGTTGCCCTCCGCTGAGCTCCAGGAAATGGTACAACCCAGAGGGGAAGGCAGAGATTGCCTGCCATCTTGCTTCAACACTTGGCAGCTGACTTGGGTGAGAAAGCACCTCTTTTGATGCCTTGAGTTGGGCTTTTCATAGCCTTGGTTGGAACTGTAAGCTTTTACCCCAAATAAATATCCTTTATAAAAGTCAACACATTTTTGTTATTTTGCATCAGCAGCCGTTTGGCAAACTAAAATATGCTATATAAAATTTTCCTTATAAATGTTAGGCTAGTTTAAGCTTGTATTGTGTTGTATTACTTTCTGTTACTGCTATTTTAAATCACCTACCCAGAAGTTTTCATACAATGTTGAAAGATAACTGTCATTACATAACTAGTGTTCCAAACTACTAAATCAGTATTTATCAGAATTATTAAAGATTAAAAATTAAGATGGGATGCACAGAGATCTACCCTAAAATATTTGGGGAAATGTCCATAAGTGTAAAATGTCATTGAACACTAGTCCAAACATTCATTTGAAAGGAACACTTGGCAAACTTATTCATACTAAAAGGACAAAAGTTGCTTAACCTTTTCACAGAGCAGTGAAAGGGTCAATGTGACAATAACTGGGTGACCAAAGGGGTGAAGAGAAGTCAAACCAAATATAGAGGTAATTCATACTGGATTATATACAGTGTCAAGATAATACTGGCCAAAAACAAATAATCCATGTTGAGAAGTAATAAGAGAAGAGAAAATCTGTGGCAAGATAATGAAGGAATTTGAGTTCCTAGCTCTAAATAAAGAACTGGAATAATGGTCTCAATGTGTTACTAAGTTTGTGGTGCTATTTTGAGTTGAGATATGTCTTTGTGTCATTCTTTTTCAAGACTTTTTATAGGTTTAGCTAAAGAGAGTAGTATGAATTGGAATTTTGGAGAAAGCAGGGCAGCTAAATGCCAATTCATTTGAAAAATTGCATGCAGTTTGTGGATTTCTGAACATAAATTGTTAGCAGAAGAGAAAAGTACTGGAGTCATGAAAATCCCTGTGCAGAGGAAATGTGATCACTTCCACTTTAGTTGGGCAGTTACTCTGTTTATGGCCTTCCTTTTGCTCACATGGTGTAACGGTCATTTCTACTTTCCCAGGGGAAGAATAATGTGGTACATCAGCCCAGAGTCCATGAGCAAAAGGTCTAATGTGACGATGATGCCATGACCCTTGGCTCTTAATCAAATATGAGTGCAGCCTAGTGTTTTTTACCAACTTCACAACAATGTGCTGGAAACAGGGTGGCTGTATTTTGATTTATTATGAGACCTGAAAACCTTCTAAGGTAGCAGAATATGTGCTTGACTTACATGTGTTCCATTCTGTTGAGCAGGATGGAATAACTCTATAGTTAATTTAGGCACATTGCTAAGAAGTGGAAAATTGGCTTGTATGAAATCCATGTATTATCAGAAGTCTAAATCAACTTATCAAAATCTGGTGAAGTTAGGACAAAGCACTAGCATTTATCTTCACCTTGAGCATTATGGTCTGGACCTTGGCCTCTTATTACTCTGTTGGGCAATGGTGAAGTTCTCAGAGAAATTAGAGTAGGAAGTCCAGCATAGTAAGAAGCTGAGATCCAGTTTTGGTTCTGTAATTGACTTACAGGGTGACTGAGGTGTGCCTGGCCTCAGTTTCCTTATTAGTGCTGTGATAGAATTGGACCAGATGAGTTATAAGTTCCCTTTCTCAGACTTTGGGTAAGTTTCTGGGTTTCAGTTTTGTCACAGAGATAGTAATAGAAATCTGAGAAACAAGAGAGTCATAAAACTTTCATCAAATTCTTGGGAAATTCAGAGTACTATGCACATACACAGAACTTATGGTACTAGTTGCTGAGCTAAAAGTATCTAAGAAGGGGCTGCTTATATATTTTTAAAGGTCTAATGGGTCCTTGTATGCAGTTATGTTGAGGCTGTCCCAGGGCATGAATGTCACAATTCAGTGTAATGACCTTGGGAAGCCCATGTTGTACAGGCATGTTGACTGGTGTTTTTACAATACACATCTTTGATTAATGAGAAATAGAATGTGACATTAAATTGGTAAGTGCAATCTTTCTAATAGATAAACATTTAAAAAATATGAAATCTCTTGGGAATAAAGAAGGAAGATGACTCAGGTCTACAATGTCTTATCTAAAATTCTCTGGGGCCAGACATGTGGAATTCAGAAACATTTTGGATTTTAGAAAAGTAATAGGATGCTTAGACCATAGATTACATAACCTTTTTTGTGGGTTCTTGACCAGAACTACTTAATTAAACACATTAATATTTCAACAATAAAACATGTGAATGGTATAAAGAAAGACTAAATGGCTTCATATCTGTTCACATAGGGTTTTGTTGCCCAATTCGTTTTATGCCAATTTATAAAAAACTTAGTAAGCTTTTGGAATTTCTAAATTGTATCTAAAGAATTGTGAACCTGTTTTAGTAACCAATTATTGAGTAATTATTATAAACCAGTTTTATGGTAATGCCATTTGTACTAATCTTTGTAAACAATCTGGTAAGGTAAATATTGGTATCCACAATTTACATACAAATCAGGAAACTAAGGGTCAAGCATGTTCAATAATTTGCTACTGTTCACCCTGATAAGTAAGTGGCAGAGCTGGGGTTTGAACCCAGCTCTTGCTGGTTCCAAAGACAAAAGACAAGACCTTTGGTTAGTGTGGCTATCTGCCCCTGCTTCCCACAAAGTTTAAAAATTAAAAAGCCTTGAGCATTTAACTAAAGTCTCCCCACTTTCCTCACTCTCTTTGGGAAAGTTCATCAATTGTCACTTCTAAGCAGATGACACCCAGATAGACCTGTACCCTATTCCTGAGCTCCATACTATTTACCTGACTGTTGGCATCAGCATGTAGTTGTCTTGCTCATCCAGCAAGCTACAAATGGAACTAATCATCTTTCTCCTCAACCCTTCTCTTCTTTCAGTATTCCCTTTTCTACCATCTCATTATCCATAAGCCAGACACCTTTCCTCTGCTCTCCTGGTTCGAACTCTATTATTAAGTCCAGTGGCAGGGGATGTGGCCAGGCTGGAGAGCAGCTTAGAGTGGGTTTTTTTTTTTGAGGTGCAACATTCATTACCAATAACAAACTTCAAGTTCTTTCCCCATACCCAGAAAGTGTATATAAATTGAAAGTTCTGGCCAATTGTGGACAGCCAAAATAGTCTTTAATTCCATCTATCTGCTCAATAATAAACTACCAAACATTAAGCCCTAAGATTTTATTTTATATTCTAGGATGTTTTACATGTTAAGTCTGTTTTTCTTTAATCTCAAAATCAGCCGTCTTTTGGCCATTCAGGTGTTTGTTTTTTACACTGAATAGTTTCTAAGAACAATGCCTCTAGCAACTAAACTTTGCTCCAAATTTGTCCCGGGATGCTGAAAAGGTAAAATAATAACCACCTTTTCTTTTTTTTAAATTTTTATTCTCATCGTTAGGTAAAAGGCCAAGCCTGAAAGTCCACATCAATACTACGAGTGACTCCATATTCTTGAAGTTCCTGCGTCCAAATCCAAATGTAAAGCTTGAAGGTTTTCTCCTGGGATATGGCAGCAACATATCACCAAACCAGTACTTCCCTCTCCCTGCAGATGGGAAACCCACCCAGGCTGTAGTTGGTAAGATGTTTGGGGTTTAGGCTCTGGAATAAAGAAGGTAAAATATAATGGGTGTAGCATGACTTAAAATCTTGAGGGTAAGCACCATTTCTTCCACATCCTCAACTCCTAATTGTTGTAATTGGTAGCCCAATTCTTAACATTAAAAAATATTTATTGCATATAGAAATAATCATCTTTATTGTCATTATAGTAACAACCCCATACCATATAATTTAAAAATATGTAGAGAAAAATTAGCTAAAATACATAAATTTCTGTAACAGAGCTTATGTAGGTAATTTTCCCTCTCTGCCGTGTTTTTACTTTCTTCTGGTGGAAGGTAATAAGTATAGCTTTCTGAGTGTCTCTTCATGAGAAGCTACTTTTAAAAGAGAAAGGTTACATTTCTTTTAAATTTTTAGTATTTCAGATAAAAAGATTAGTTTTTCTCTATGTATTATAAAAATTATATTTCATAGAATATGTTTTTTAATAATTGAAGCGTAATTTGAGGATGTGGGTCACCCTCAATCCTTCTTCAGAAAAATTACCTTCAAATAAAAGCTTTTTAAATGACATCTTAATAAAAGGATCCTCTATTATGAATGCTTTCAAAGACTTTCTTGAATAGTCTGAGATTTATATTTTGTTCTGCTCTGGTATTATTGCTAAAGATCCTTTCCATGAACTCTGGCACTCATGCACATATGCAGGGAATGCTGAAGATAAATCTATTTTGCCCGGCAGCCCGTTGTTCCTCGGTAGAAAATTCTCTGTTGTACTATAAAATCAAGCAAGAGAATAACATTGTTAATTGACTAGATTTTCCATAAGATAACGACTTTTAAGCAAAAAATTTTTTACCAAAAAACTTTGAGAATTAGATACTTTGAGAAATGTAATAACTCTATCCTGTACCATATAAAGCATAAGGATTTGAAATTTTGCAAATGTTCTCCATGATATTCACTGTTTACTACAAAAAGTGATCAGAAGCTATAAGTTTACTGCCACATAAATAGAAAGAGATCTACTGTCTCTTTCTTTGTTAAGCATTAAAAGTAATATTTTACTTATGATAGTTTTATTTGGTTATGTAGATTGATAATTTGGTCAATTGTAAACTACCTTCTCATATGAGATGAAATGCATCCCATCTTAAAGTGATAAAAGTCAAATTGCTAATGAAAAATATATGCAGGAAACTAAAGACTATTTCTTGAAAAAATATATAGACTTTTCACTGTTTCATTGAGAGTTGAGCAAATGGATAAGCTTCTATTTTATTTATTTATTACTGCTTTAATCCTTTAAAATTTTTTATGGAAAATTTCAAATATATAAGGAGAGAGGATATTATAATAAACCTTCCTGTCTCATTTTGCAACTTGAAAACATATCATTGTTTTTCTCATCTTGTTTTACACAATTTTCATATATTTTTTTCTTGAATATCTTAAAGCATAACTGGATATTGTATTTTTCTCTGTAAATGCTTCAGTATGCATTTCTAAACAGATAAGAAATATTTTTAAAAATACCATGCCTTTATCAGATTATAATAATTCCTTAATATCATTTTATTCCTAGTCTATATTTAGGTGATCTTAAAAATATATTTTTAGAGTTGGTTTATTTGAATCAGGATCCAGAATAGGTCTACATTTTGCTTTTGATTATGTTCCTTAAGTCTCTTTTATTCTATAAAAATCCCCTCTTCTCTTCCTTTTTTAATTCCATTGATTTGTTAGAGAAATTGGGTCATTTCTCCCGTACAATGTCCACAGTATGTATTTTTTTTTAAAGATTTTATTTATTCATTCATTTATTCCCCCCCCCGCCCCCCCCCCGCCCCCCGCTGCTTGCGCTCACTGGGTCAGCCAACCACGCCGTGCGGGCGGGCCTGCCCTCACCAGGAGGCCCCGGGAACCGAACCCAGGGCCTCCCATATGGTAAACAGGAGCCCCACTGATTGAGCCACAGCCGCTTCCCAACACTATGTATTTAATTGGTTGCTTCATTCTGTAGTGTTGAACTGGCTTCTCTATACATTGTAGTTCCTATGAAAAGATCATTCTATCTGTAGGCTGTGTTAGATTTGGAACCAACTCTTTTGGGGACATAATGCTACATAAGTGGTATTGTGTATTTCCTAATTACTGACAAAAAGAGCTACATAATGGCTGATTGTTCCACTTAGTGATGCTAAGATTGTTTAGTGTGTTTAGGTGGTCTCAGCTTATAAAATTCTACACCAAATTTTCATTTAATAGTTTCAGCATCTGTTGGTGATCATTGCTCAGATCCATTATTTTATACAAGGGTTGTAACATCGTGATTTCCTAATTCTTTCATTCCTTCTGCATTTTTTAGCTGTAAATCTATCATAAAGAAGAATTTTCTTTCATTTAATTTTTATTTCTCTTATATATAATGTTTTTAGGAAATGCAGGATAAATTCTCATTGTTCTAAGTTGGTGCTCTGGTAATGTCCAAGGGTGGCCAAGGAGATTGTTTTGTTTGTTTTAGAATCAATAAGAATTCATTGAATTGATATATATTTGATTGGTTTTAATTAGTGTATCACTTCTCCATCCCTTGTGATTCTTTTTATTGCCTATCTTGAATATGATTTGTTTACATTGGTTCACTATTAAGCTGTGAACTTTCTGAAGTCAATATTTGTGTCTTGTTCTTTGGTTACTCATTGAGTATATAGGCAGTATTTGTAGCACTAAATTGAATGGATTCAAGTCTGTGTGTAATATTTAAGCTGGAGAGGCCATGAAAGATTATTGAATCTAGGCCTTTGTCATCTAGGTAAGTAAATATATAAGCCATCTGTGGTAGATAAAATAGATGACTCTTTATCTTAAAGACCTCTAGGCATGAAGATTCCAGAATTTCTCCTAGAAAGCCATTCCAAGAGGCATTTTAAAGATTCTTACCTTATCCTTTAGATCAATGTGTTCTTTTAATTCATCCCCCTTCTCTTCTAGTATTCTAGTAGAAGAGAAAAAGCATTCCTCTTATGTGTTTTCTTTTCCATATTTTTTACACCAAGGATTTTGTGTGCTTCAACTTTTATTACTTCAAAATGGACTTGTGTTTCCAAGTTAAATGTTATTCTTTGATTGCCTAGTTAGTCTTCCATAGTGATTTTGTTTGTATTATTGCTCTTAATTGATTAAGGAGTTATATATTAGTTTTCTATTGCTGCAAATTTTTATTGCAAATTACCACAAACTTGTTAAAGCATCATGAATTTATCACCTGACAGTTCTGTAGGTCAGAAGCAAGCTTGGGTCTCACTGGGCTAAAGTGACCTCCCTTCTGGAGGTCCTTGCCTGTCCCAGCTTCTAGAAGCTGCCTGCCTTCTTTGACTTGTTTTGACTTTCTCCTTCTTCAAAGCCAAAAATGGTGGGTCAGTCTCTTTCACATCATATCATCTGACCTCCTCTTCTGCCTTCCTCTTCCACTTTTAAGGATCCTTGTGATTATATTGCACCCACTTGGACAATCCAGGATAGTCTCTCTATTTTAAGGTCAGCTGATTTGCAACCCTAATTCCATCTGTAACCTTAATTTCTGTTTGTGATGTGATCTAACATATCCACAGGTTCTGAGGATTAGGATATGCATATCTTTGAGGATCATTATTCTGCCTGCCACAAGCTGTATGTTTGTAATGTGTTGTCTATTCTATTCTCTTTCTGCCACCAATCTCTAATGTATGACCATCTGTAAAACAGTAATAAGGTTTGTTTTCCACAGATGGGCTGTGGGTGAGTAAATGAATTCATGATCATAAAGTGATGAGTTGAAATCCCTTGAGTGCAAGGTGAAGTACAAGAGCAAAGAATTTTTATATCTTTATGGAAAAAAAAAACATCACTTAACTCCTCTTATTTTCTTTTGTAATAGGATAGTAGTATTTGTTCAGTTGCATTGAACTACATCCAAACATAATACAGCGTAGATCGCTTTCATTTTCAAAACAAATATTAAGTGCCACATCATCTAATGTGTTCACTTGTTTAATGATGTACTTGAAGATCCAATCATTGAAATGAGAAGATTTTGATCATTCAGAAATATTTAGTGGTCTGCAGACCAATAGTCCCATTAAATCATTTATAAGCTTTTCTACATTTATTTTAACAGCTCAGTATACCCCCCCACACTGACATACACACAGGCATTTTCAAAAGTCAGTTACCGGTCTTACATATAAAAGTGAAAAATCCTTTTTTGCTGTTTTGGGAATTAAGATTCATATGAAATTTCTGTAAAAATCCATCTGCTTTTAGTAGTTCAATTGGAGCAATAGACAAAGTAGCAAAATAATTTTTCCCCAGGTTATTAATAATATTAACAGCTAAGAGAGTCCTGCAATGATGTGAAAAAATGATTCACATTTTAGTATCTGCTAGGTTTCTGTATCCTCCTCCCTTGATGCACATTACAAATGTTCTCATTTCTGGGTCACTCACACCTTCAGTTTTTGCTTGTTGCTTTTATATTCAGCTGCTGATAATTTTGTCAATGTCCAATAAAGTAAAAAAAAATGAGAATTCTCTTGAATGAATCTTTTTATAGATTCATACTTTATCATGTTCTCTTGACATCTAAATGCTTTAATTAGTATCATCTGAGAAAGAAGCATTAGATTCCATCAATTATGTGATTGAAGCTGAGGAGTTATTTTAGTATTCTTACTGAAAGAAAAGCTTAAATTTTAAAAAAATTGACCATATATTCAGAACTACCACAAATTCTGAACAAAGAATTTGTCATCCAGCCAGGTGTTGAGACCCCGAAGGGATTAGAGGGTGCACTTTTTTGAATCTCATGTTCTCACAGCTGCTTGCCCTTACACTCACCTCCCAAAGAGAGCACATTTCTCACACTCAGCCACGGGCCTCTCAGTTACTCTTCCCAGCTGCCATCTTGCTTATAACCCCTTTAAGTAATTCCTTGCTCTAGTGAGGAGGACACAATGCTAAAATCGCCCTAGATGCTGTGAACTAGAAAGAGCCATGGATCAGAACGCTAAGATCTGTGTACTCGGGGAGGATCAGCCTCTGGACTACATAGTGCTTTTGAGTCAGACCGACCTGGGTTCAAATTCAACATCGCTACTTATAGAATAGTTCTGGGTAAGTCATTTAACTTCTCTGAATTTGTTTCCTCATGTGTAAAATAGAGAAATTGCCTATGTTTTAGGACTATTGTATAGACTATGGATAAACTATACAAGGCAGCTAATACAGAACCTAGCACAGAGGAGGTGTGTTTATAAACTTTGTCAGTAGCTATTATAGCAAGCTGAGTGGTCTTGGATGAAATACCTAACCTTTCTGCACGTCATTTATCTCAATTGCTAATGGCTGAGCTAAATCATCACTAAAGGTCTGACCAACTAAGCTTTTAGTGCCTAGATTGGAAAACCCTGTTCTAACGGGTACTAAGTCTAAGTACTATGGTTTTGTTTTCTATTTTTTAGGGGGAGTAAGGAAGTTGTCAAAATTGTAGTGGTAGATTGCTTTAGCAGACATGTCAGTTACTAAAAAGAAGTAGCCATGCTCATCTCTATCACACACAAGTATGGTTCATTGGAAGGAACAAGAATGTTAACTCTCAAAATAGGTGAACAAACAAAAGAACAAGCAAAACCCGAGATTGTAACGCAGTACCTTTGGTGTTCACAATGAGTCTTTCCCATAGTCATCATCATTTCAATCATTAGGGAGACTTCTGTGTCCAGGCTGTTTGTGCACTTAGGGAATACAGTCATCAGGTGCTTCTTAGAATCCCACAGCTGTGGCTTCTGAAGGAGAATATGGTGACCTCAAAAATAAAGCAATTTTTAGCAAGAACACAGCAAGAATTGTGATTTGCCATACTAAATGTAGATGACAATGAGAACATGACATTTGTTTTATTTCCTTCCAACAAAAACCAAACCAAAACAGGAAAGGAAAGAGTCCATATGTTATGGAAGGGCCTATCAGCTATCTAACTCATTAAGGTTTGAATGAATTAAAACATGTAAAGCACTTACTGTGTCCCCAAACTTGTTCCCTTCCACCTCTACCTCCACCACTACCACTATTTCTGTTTATTATGTGCTGCTCATCTACCAAGTCCTACCTGTTCTAGTCTCCACAACCATCTCTGGCCACTGCAATCAACATTTATATCCCTTTCAATAAATAGCCTAGAGGCTGAATATTTTCTTTACCATCACTCTTAATGTCAGTGAATTGCAATTTGCTTTTATTTTTGTGTGTCTTATATCTCCCCACCTTACCCCCAAATAAACTCCCAGGAGCTAAAGACTCTAAGGACCTTAGTGGGGTTGTTTTTTGTTTGTTTGTTTGTTTTTACCTCCAATGTTGCCATAAATTTAAAAGGACAATGAATGAAAGGAAAGAAGTCTGAAACAGCTGTGGGTCACATTTAAGACAGATTTTTCTCTTTCATTTAAACTATTTTCAAAATTTTCATCTAATTCTTACTTGGTTCTTTCTCTGGAAACAAATTTACCACTTGGGAAGAACTTGGCTTTAAATCTTCAAGATGAATCCAAATTTTTCATAAGAAAATTTAGGAAACCCAGAATCATTTGATTTTCCTCCAAGGTGCAAAAATTTAGCAGAACTTAGTAAGATTCAAAAAGGACTTTTAAAGAAATTGGCCCGGTGGCCAATTAATAAATATCATGCCACCACTTGTTTAATTTACTGTGAGTTTATACACAAAAGGCCTTGTTTGATAACAGATGACCATCTCACCATGTTTTGGTAAAGATATTTTTTCAAAGTTCTATTTTTTTAAATTGGATTCAACCATGATGTTTTCATGGTCTGCCTGACTTTGTCAAACTCTCTCCAAGTCTATCTTTTCTTGGAAATACAATTTTTAAAACGTACAATATTGAAATATAAAGCAACCCATTGTTTTTCAAATGTATTATGCAACACACTGAGGCCAAAATCTGACTTTTAAAAATACATTCTCAAGTATATTTAAAAGGTCGTTTCTCCCCCCCCCACCCCAAAATGGCTTATGACACTTCTGTTATGGGCCAAAATTATACACTTCCAGATTCATTGCAAGGTGCTTGCTCTTGAGAAGGAATTTTAAATGGAAAGACTTAGCTGTCAGTAAAAAAGAAATAGAAGGTTATCTGGAAGAGATATACAAGATAAAATTAAGACTTTAAAATTTCCTTTATTTTTAGAGAAATACCTCAAAACCAAGAAATACAATCGAATTCAAGTTTCCTAATCATATGTATATTTCCTTTAAACATTTTACTTCCCATGGACATTTAGTGCTCTGCAAACGTGGACCACATCTGGAGCGCTATGCCTTAAAGACTAGCACTTGGATATACTCGGTTTTGTACTGTTGCCTAACTGGCCTTTTTTTTTTTTTTTTTTTTTTTTTTTTTTTTTTTTTAATCTTTGTGATGTCAAATAGTAAATTCCTCAGGACAGAGATGTCCTACCTTCCCTCAGGTACCCCACAATAGGGTTAATATAATCTGTAGCTGTAGCTGACTACTCAGAGTCTGATTGGAGTTTTGCTGGGAGAGGCTCCCACTCAACAAATCTTTACTTGCTGGGAGTGGAAATCACCAGGGTAAGAAATTATTCAACCAGTTTAAGAAGTTTATGCTAATCCTATTGGTAAAGAAGTTTATGCTAATCCTATTGGTAAAGTAACTATATAGCTTAGTTTATCTGTCATAGTTAAGGTTTATATCTGCTGCTCTAGCATAATTATTAGTAATGCCCCCTTTTCTCTCAAAAATGCCTCAGGTTAGTTGAAAAATTGTATGTATAATTTACATATAGGAGGAAACTTAAAACTCTTTGCATGGTCTTTCACAGTCTGATCACAAGCCTTTTCTTTGCATCAAGGAAGGAAGAACAAAATCAAGGGGAGGGGAATGGGTGTAGCTCAGTGGTTGAGCTTCTGCTTCCCATGTATGAGGTCTTGGGTTCAATTCCTGGTACCTCCTATTTAAAAACAAACAAACAAACAAACAAAAAACCAAGGGGAGAAGGTTTGCCACAGGTTTGTCTCTGTGTTCCATACACCAGGTGGACACACTGTAGCTGGTCAATAAATGCTAGAGTGGAGGGTCTTCCCAAGCTATTAGCTGATGATCCCACTTAGTACAAAGAAAAACCTAATATTTTTGAGCACCTACAATAATCTGGGCCAAAGACTTCACAAAAAATTTTTTTTTCACAAAAAAATCCTTGCAGCAACCCTATGAAGCAGATTCTTTTATTAGCCTCCTCTTCTTGATGAAGACAGTAAATCCCTGAGAGATTAAAAAAATCTACAAGTGGCAGGCTGGCTCCAAAACCTGCATATTTGACCACCATGCTATTTCTTGTGGCAGGTAAGTATTCTGTTACTTTAAAATAAAACCCTATGTAAAACCTCATCTTGTAGAAAATAACCATGACCTCACACCCCTGCATCTTAATGCTGATGAGAGCTTTTAAAAAGGAAGGAAAAAAAAAAAAAAAACTCACTCACCATCTGATAGCTAATGTGGCCTAACTCTATTAGTTAAAATAGTGTTTAAATGAAGTTCTGAATTTTCAAGAGTACTTTCTGCAGAGATAACAGTTAGTTGGCGATGAGCTCACTGGAAAATATGTATGTGCCCGTTCAGGCTCTACTTCAAAAGCAAGCCCCTTGCCAAACCCTAAACCATTTAACAGACAGCAGACAACACCCTACACTAATCTTCCCTGCGGGGTGCACATATAAAACAGATAAAAACCACAAGCAAAAAAGCCAACAATTTTAATGCCTAACAGGTCTGCTAAACTAGGAAAGCTGTGTACTAGCTGTTGGGGCAAGTGGGTAAGAGAAAGTTTATTAAATATTAAATATTTGTTTGCAATGTCAGGGAGAGAATTTGTCAGAGCTTTAAAGTGAAACAGGGTTAGTTTGGGACAGTTGCTGAATGAGATGCTCCAGACTCTATGCCAGGACCACAGGAGGGAAATAAAGAGAATTTCTGGTAGATCCTAGCTGTGTTCAGTGTGCAGGGATGACGTGTGGAAATGTAGGGTCAGGGTAGTCCCAGAGAAGGGCCCTGCGTTCAGGGTTTAATGCTCTGGTGTTGCTGTCTTGAAATTCTTCAGAATTTTATCTTTCAATTTGTGTTCTGTAAGCGAAGTCCAATGGAAGCCTATCGCGGGGACTTGGAGCCTGGGCTCCTGTGCCTTTGGCCACCCACAGCTCCCCTGAGAGGGTTTTCCTGTCATCTTCCCCTCCCTGATACCCTGAGCTCCTGGCCTCCCCTCTCTCACCTGCTCAGCCACTGTGCAGCCTGCACCCTCAGCAGAGACCTTGGTGGGGGCACAAGGAGGGTCGGGGAATGCACATGTCCATGGCAACATCTGGCAAGGGATGGTGGCAGCTGTCCCCACCTGGCCGGCAGTGTCACGGTGTCTTCAGTGGGCTATCTGGCAGAGGCAAGCCTCTCTCCCACCCCTGATCCGGGTACACAATGCCATCCCAGCTCAGAGGCTGCAGTCCCTTGGAGGTCTACCATGGATTGGGTGGCAGGCCTGTGGGAAAGGCTGCTCACTGTTTCCCCCTGGCAGGGCACCTTTGATCCTGTGGTTGCAGCTGGCTGGAGAGGTTCTTACACAGGGGAGGATGGGGCAGAGGAGGCCAAGGGAAGGTCTGAGCTTACCTGGTGTGTGGGGGGGAGGGGAACACACATTAATAGGAAATAATAAAACACCATGACAAGTTGAGAGAGACCATGGAAAAAGGGAAAAAGCTTTATATTTTTAGTACCTTTGGAACTTTTTCCTGCTTTTTAAATAGGGTCCCACATTTCTATTTTGCACTCTTCTTGGCCCTGGGGGAAGTATGTGTTTTCAATACCACTGCCTCCCTGTCACTGAAATAAGTAAAATTCTCAGAAAAAGTTTCCAATAATGTCTTCCTCAATGGAATGTGTCTTTAAAATGCCCCTTTGTTTGTTAAAAAGGGTGCTTCTTTCCTTTCAGACTGCTTTAGTGAGCTGTAAAGAGTGAAGGATATAGCAAAAACTTTAATTCTGGGTGTTCATTTCTGGGTTTAGGAAAAGCCTGCCTTCCCACTCTGACTTCGTCTTCCTTCCATCCCCGGCTTTCCCACATCCTCTTTTTCTAATCAAAGCTAAGTCCCCATTTCCTATTTCAGATAAGGGACTGATTCGGTCTGCTGTCCTCAATCCTGAACAACTCTGAACAACTCCTCTTGTAAACTGTGCCTGTACCATGCATATTTGCATGTCATTTGTTACCTTCATGTTTATGCATGTTCTTTCTCTAGCCTAAGCTGTGAATTCCTTAAAAGCAGGTCTGTGACTGAGTAATCTCTAATCCCATCTTCCATAAGAAATAGCAAAATGTTTTGTCAAAGTGAGTTTTGGTTCAATAGTCAAATAATTACATGTTTAATGAAATGAAGTACCAGATGGCATAGGATTAATTTGCTTAAAAATTTTTTCCAGGTGAAAGAAAAATTAGGATTATTCTTAGAAACAAAAACACCTTTTATTTAAAAAAAAAAAAACACAGTATTACAGATAAGTTTATCAAAGATAATTCTGTTTAAAATTTACTAGCGTTTTGAAAAGGGTTATTTGCTTTCACTAACTGCTATTTCCCAAACTCCTAATTATTTTTCCCATTTTTTTGTGAAAAGCCCTAGGCTTTGTCCATGTTTACTCTAACCCAATAAAGGGACACAAGAAAAGATTCATTCTCTCTGTCAGGAAATGTTTATTGAGCAGTTACCATGTTACTGGGTTTAAAGGTACAAAAATAAACAGAGTGATCCTTAGCCCACCAAGTCTTCCTATATGGGGTTTAGAAATATTCTAAAAAGTGGAGGCATTATATTAATTTGTAATGATACATAATTCTATACACATTAATGTTTATGTATAACTAAGGGCAACATGCTAGGAATCTATTGAGTGATTTATTAAACACTACTAAAATTGTATATTCATAAACTTATAATAAATTTAGTTTAGAAGTAACATAACTTAAGCTGCTCTGTATTCTACTTAGTCTTCTGGCTACTGTGAAACTTTGCAAAGTTACTGTTTAGCATATGCCCATGCATACAGCAGAAAGTCCCCAATTTTCTAGAAAAATATACATCTGTATTCTTCTGGAAGAGCCACTGTCCTTCCTGAAAGCTTATCAGTCATGATCCTGAGTTGGTCAAAACTACAAATTGCTGCTGAACTAGAGTTTTAACACGCAATTGTAGTTGATTCTCATTATTCGTGGTAGTTATGTTCTACAATGTCACTGAGAACACTGAATTAGTGAATACTGAACCAGTGTTCCTAGGGGAAAGTACAGGGTTGAGTCCTGCAAGCTTCTGGTCACAACATTTTCATCAACTTGTCAATACATAACCTTATTTTATGTGTGTTTCTATTTAAGGACACTTTATTTGAAATATATTATTGATTGATTTACATCAATCTCATGGCCAACAGCACCATAACTCATGCCTGAGCGAAGCTTATCTAACACATGTATTTTCTCCATAAGACACTTCAGTCTTCTTGCACTTAGGAACGCTAGACAGCTGTCAGTCAGGAGAGACGCCTAGAGAGATGTCAACCCACTCCATTGCAGGTGTCGGGGAGTCGCCAGCAAAAGCACGACACCCACAGGCTCTGATGGAGGGACGTTTTATTCACGTAGAGAAGAGACTGAGCAAACTCAGCTTCACTAGTGGGCATTGGTCACCCATAGCCAGTGGGTTTCAATCCATGGCCGCCGCAGGGCCATGCTGCACAAAGCACCCCTCTCTTGTGTCCATGTGCTGCTGCGGTGGCTGAGCCCTGTTCTCTCCTCCACCAGGGACAGATGGGCCACTGGGGTGTGAGCTGGATGTCGTAAAACAAGCCCACCAGAGTCGTACTGTTTCCAGTGACTGTTCACACATGCGCCGGGTAATCAGGGAACGAACACACCAGCAGTCCCCTTTATTTGCTGGGGGTTTGTGTTTACCCCGCCAGGCTGACACAGGAGGTATCTGTGGGTCCCAGGGAACTGCAGCAGGCTGCGCTAGGACTGCCCCCGACCACAAGCACTTCATCACTGTGCTGGGGGCCATATTAAACAGCAAAGTCACCAACCTAAAACACAACGATGTGAAAAATGTGACCCTAAATATACCGCAAAAGGAATGCTGGATACAGGGATACCTGAAACAAGAAGGTGGAGTGTTACCTTCTTCAACCTCAGCTGGTAACAAGTGCATTAGGCTTCTCAAAATTTTTTGCCGCTCTGAATGTCCGTTAATGTCCATGAAATTGTCACAATATTGATTTTTGGAGTAACAGATAAAGTTTGGCATGTAGGTGAATTTGCAAATATGAAATCTGTGAATAATAAGGATCAACTGTAATTTAGGGTCACTTAATTATTAGCTTATTTTTCAGACCCAACTAGCAGGTGGGTGGAACTCACTATCTGAGCTTAAAACACAAGGAGGGGGAAGTGGCTGTGGCTCAATCAGTAGGGTTCCCGTTTACCATATGGGAGGCCCTGGGTTCGGTTCCCGGGGCCTCCTGGTGAAGGCAAGCCCGCCTGCACGGCATGGTTAGCTGACCCAGCAAGCACAAGCAGCAAGGGGGGGATAAATGAATAAATAAATAAAATCTTAAAAAAAAAAAAAAAAAACACAAGGAGGGGAATGGATGTGGCTCAAGCAGTTGAGCGCCTGCTTCCCACTTGGTAGGGCCTGGGTTTGGTTCCTGGTGCCTCCTAAAAAAACAAAACAAACAACAAGCAAACAACCAAAAAAAACAACTTGGGGAAGCTGATATGGCTCAGTGGTTAAGTGCCTGCTTCCCACTTGGGAGGTCCTGGATTTGGTTCCTGGTGCCTCCTAAAAACAAAACAAAACAAAAAAACAAGCAACAAGCAAGCAAACAAACAAAAAACCAATTTGGAGCTGATATGGCTCAGTGGTTGAGTGCCGGATTCCCACATACGATGTCCTGGGTTCAATCTCCAGCCTGTGTACCTGGAAACCGCCCCCCCCCCACAGGAGGTTTCTCCAAGTATTTTTTCAAACCCATGCTTAGTCTCAGCACTAATGGAATGAGGCACAGGAACTGTCTGCCAAATGCTAAGAGCTTAAAGAGAGTCCTTAAATTTAGATTGTACCCACTTAGGTCAGATTACAGAGAAGTGTGGCCTGTGGATGCTTGCAGATGCAAATATGAATTGATTCCATTTCTCTTGTGGAGATTTCTGTGGACATAGAGTTTTTTTCAAGTTTCATGGGTGGTTTTATCCTTAATTTGTTAGTGGCCTTGTGATGTGCAACACTGGCTTCCAATAAAAAATAGTTAACTTTTTCCATCAAATTCTAAAGTACCTTTAACTGACCATCACACCATTACTTTAAATAAAAGTAAAAAAAGAATAAAGTTGCTAATTAATGAAACTTCCCTTCCCTCAGAGCCTTTATTTTATGCTTATTGAAAGAGCTTCCTTTGGCTTATTGATACATAAATTTTATGTTATCTATTTTTGTTAAAAGAGAGAATTTTACTTTTAATAATTTTTAAAATTTTAGAATAGTTTTAGATTTGCAGAAAAGTTGTAAGGATAGTGAAGAGAGTTCCTGTAAACTCCACACCCAATTTTCCCCTATTGTTAACGACTTACATTACTATGGAATGTTTGCACACTAATGAACCAGTATTCATACATTATTATTAACTAAAGTCCATACTTTATTCAAATGTCCTTAGTTCTTACCTAATGCCCTTTTTCTATCCCAGGACCCATCCAAGGTACTACATTATATTTTGTGGCCATGTCTCCTTAGGCAATTCTTGGCTAGGCCAATTTCTCAGACTTTCCTTGTTTTAGATGATTTTAACAGTTTCAAGGAGTACTGGTCAGGTAGTTAGTAGAATGTCCTTTAGCTTATCTTTGATGTTTTTCTCATGATTACACTTGGGCTATGGATTTTTAGGAATAAAATTATTTTAAAAAACATACTAAAAGGAAAATATAAGCAGAAGGAAGTTAAAGAACTGCTTAATTTTTTTCACTTTGAGCATCTGCCTCTTCTCCTTTGCCTTTCAACTCAGAATTGTCAATAGATGTTTTTTTCCCACATAGTATCATGCTCTGGGCCATCAAGAACATTGATGATGCAGCATTTGAAACAAGGGCTCCACTGGGTTTTCGTGTAAATCATTGACTCCCCTCTGCCAGTTTTGAAGCCATTACTTTCTTGACCTTATAAGAAAGTGTCATAATGACAGCATGGTCAGAACTGTCACCTGAACAATAGCACTGGTAAGATGCCATTGATTGTAAAAATGCACCCCTATCTGAAAGATGTTAACGTTTGGGGTAAAAAGTGTCTTAGAATTAATAAAATATGTAAGTCTGAATTTTAGTATGCCATTTGTATTAAACAGCTGTGCATTCAATATTGCTAAATTACCCTTGGGGGTTCAGACTTGACTGTGCTGCTTTTCTCTCCCCAAGTTAAATTAAAACCACCAAAGTCCCACTGACCAGATTAGTAGGAAATCAAATTTCTCTTTATTAGTACTCCATTTCTCTCCCAGTTTTTCAAAATCTCAAGAAAGTTAATACAGCGCAAATGGAGGTCCATCCAACTTCTACCCACAGTGAAAAAGCCCAGGGGTCGAATCGACTCACAGCCTCCTGTGCTGCACTGAGCCCCAGTGGATGCTGGTCCTCCACCATCTGATCAGATGCCTGCTGGTCAAAATCCCAGCCTGAGCTGGTCTAGCTCCTCAGAGGGAGACACTTCAATGAGCAGCCCCTGGATCCGTGCCCAGTGTCCCCGTTGCTAGGTTTCTAGGGTGGCAGCATGTGGTACTGACCCTCTGCACCCTAGAAGCAGCCATTTCCAGGACTCGGGCTACCCCAGGAGTACAGTGTCAAAGGCAATTCCAGCCTGTCCCATTGGAGACCCAGGATGAGTCATCTCTCCCCCTCTTTGGGATTAAGCTGCATTGTCCTTTTTAAACCTTTAAACCTCCAAATCCTAATAGGGATAATCTGACAATGACCTTCCTCCTTCCATCCTTCTTCCCTTCCTCCTCCCCCCGGCATTCCTTCCTTCTTTTTCTTCCTCCTTCTCCTTTTCCTTTTCCTCCTCCTCCCCTTCTTCACATAAAAAATAAACCTGATTACTGGTAAAAGGTGTTAGTGGACTATCTTTAAGTGGCTCAAAGTCACCTGGAAATTCATTTTCATCTTGAACCTTCTCTCCTGGGCTTTGAAGAGTATCTGATTTGATATCCATCTTCCCTGATTGAGTAAAAAGAAACCCAGATCTTTACAGCACAATAATATGAGCAGAGTGGTATTCGGTTACTCTCATGTCAAAGTTAAAATTAAACGCACAAATATAGTCTCTAATGAGATATTTGCTATTTAGTATTGTTCAAAGTAAATAAAATTAAAATTTTAACTATTAGCATAAATTTGACCATCTATCTTTATGTTGTGTAATGCCAGTTTTAAATGTAAATATGACAGCATGTAACTCATATGCAGAATTGTTGGAATCTTGTCATATTCTACACTCAGCTTACGTATGAGTAAGAAGAACTAAAAGGAAAAGCAACTATGAGTTGCCCTATTTATTTCCTTCTATAGCATCATTTTTAGTGTAAGTAACTGGTTAAAAGTAACATAAGTAAGAAAGTGTGTGTTTCTCGAAACAACATTGCTTTCTTTCTGCACTGGAAGCAAGTTCTAGTCTAATGGAAAGTGTGGCCTCTTGAGGCTGTCAATGCCCCACCCCTTACTCTGTCCTAGATTTAACATGCTTACACTTTTCTAACCTTGAGTCTTAATGAACTCCATAAGAATTCTGTACTCATAGGGTATCTTGAAAACTATCTTAGTTTGCCAGAGCCATTAGGACAAAAACTACACAGCAGTTGGCTTAAATAATAAGTATTTATTGCCTTGGGGTTTTAGAGACTAGAAGTCCAAAATCAAGATGTTGGCAAGGTGATATGTGAGCAAAACGTCCCTCTTGAGGGTTGGTGGCCAGCAGCTCCTTCAGGGGCTCCTGCTGCCGCTCTCTATACTCCACCATGGAGAGAAAATGGTGGGTGGGAACAGCACCATGGCCACAGGTATACGTGGGGCCCTCTTCATCCGGGACTGTATGTACTTCCACCGCAAGAGACAGAGTGACCCCAATTTCAAGAACAGTCTGCGAGAGTGAAGAAAGAAACAGAAACTTGCCAAGGAGAGAGCTGGACTTTCCAAGTTACCTGATCTTAAAGATGCTAAAGCTGTTCAGAAATTCTTCCTTGAGGAAATACAACTTGGTGAAGAGTTACTAGCCCAAGGTGAATATGAGAAGGGTGAGAAGGGTGTGGACCACTTGACAAATGCAATTGCTGTTTGTGGACAGCCACAGAAGTTACTGCAAGTTTTATAGCAAATCCTTCCATCACCAGTGTTCCAGAAGCTTTTGACTAAGACCCAACAATTAGTAAGAGAATTGTAAGTGCTCAAAGCTTCAATGAAGATTATGTGGAATGAAAAACAAATGTCAGTATAATAATATCTCAATTTAAAATACTAAAAAATTTCTTAACTTGGAAGATGAACAGCTCTGGGAGAATGAGGACAAATATACTTGATATGGACTGTGTACCACACTGAAATCTACCAAAGTTTATTTTTACTTTGTCTAGATCCATTTATCTGTTTTATTTTTCCCAGTGAAAAATGTGTTTTGATGAGGGCTTTTCATTTTCTACTCTATGAGTTATTGAAAATTGAAATATCATGGATTTTGTTTCTTCCTAAAATGTGCAATTAAAATGTACATACATGTAACAATGCTTATGTTAAAAACACCCAGTGCTCAGTTTTGAAAGAGAAGGCAAAAAGAAACAAAAAAAAAAAAGTATAGGAGAAACCCGAAGAATGCACATTTTTAAAGCTAGTACATCTTGGTATACATCTGAAAATTGGATGAAAACTTCATTGTGTTTATCAAAGCTGAGCATTAAAATCTTCGAGAGAGATTTGTGAAATGTGCTGCTGTACTGTATTAACAATTTCACCTCCACCCCTTGTATCGTTCTGGAAATATTTTTTAACTCAATGGGCTTAGTGAAATGTTTTATTCTGGGTATTTCTCTCCCTGTATTTTAGATATGTGTAATTATAAATAGCACTAGCAGTGTGAGCTTCTCCAATTCATGTCTATTCATTCTCCTCGTTTATAAAATAAGGGAACTGATCTACTAATATCGGAGGGTGTCCCAGCTCCTAATTTATATAGTTCTGTTCAGCATCTTCAAATTCATCTTCTCCTGAAGAGAGTCTTTGTTTGGCTACCAGGCCTTGCATTTTTTTTTTTTTTTTTTTTTTTTTTTTTTTATATACTCTGAGTTTTGCATGCTTGTCTGGCTTAGTATTTCCAAATCGATCTTTTGTTAGTTGTTAGTTTAACGACTGTGTTGATTTCCACTGAATTGCTGTCACAACTCTGTAAATTAATTTGAAATGTATCCTGTAAGGTAACTAGGATGACCTGCTGGTGAAAAAAAAAAAAAAAAAAAAAAAATTGTTCCCCTTTGCTTTTATCTTCAGTGTATTTTAATCCTACTTCAACTTGATTCATTTATCTTATTGAACTACTTTCTTAGAGTAGGGTATAATCTTGTGGTTTTGGACTTAAAAACAATGGAGCTAGTGGGAACTTTTGTTCTCCAATATTGGCATGTTATCTGCAGTGACAGATTCAATTTCAGGACTGAGAATAAGGATCCTTGGTATTGTGTGGCATCTGCTGACCTGAGCAGCATTTCTCATTGCACACATTGGCTTTAGGCTATCCAAAAGTCTGCGGAGAGATCCCAAAGGTGTACTGGAGTTTTTATTTTGCTTTATGAACTTGTCTTACATTAACCTAGGGTGTTTGTGTGTGTTGTGGTATAGTGGAAAGAGTTTGAAAGACAGGTTTTGCTTCTGCCTCTAGTTAGCCATAGCCTTGGGCATGTCATGTTATATCACCTCTAGAATTCTCACCTATAAATTAAAACATTGGACTAGGTGACTCAAACATTTAAGGACTCTTCCTCCAGGTGCCTCCTAGGTTTGTGAGAAATCTTACACAGTATACATTTTTTAAAAATTATGATACTTGGTGTGCTTTTTGGGGGGCGATGAGCAGTAGAAACATGATGGTTAATCAGTTTTACTAATAGGATCTGAAATTCAATGCAATGTAGTGGTGATTGATTAGTAATTGACCATACAGCTAAGAAACCATCTTCTCTCTTACAATATCCTAGGTAACGATTGAGGGGCTAAGAGGGAGAATACAGGTGGAAGAAAGAGTAGGGGCAAATGGCTTGGAAGAAAGAAATGGGCCTAGAAAAACTGATTGGCTGGAGGAGTGAGGGTTCAACTTAGATTTTAGGAGGGCAGAAAGCTAATATAAGCCCTTGACAACTGTAGTGCAATATAAGCTAGATATCACTTGGCTTTCTGAAAAATAATGAGTTTTGATTTAAGGCTTGTTGAAAAGGCAATGATATCGTCACTTTACAGCTGATTAAACCAAGTACATGTTCTTCTTTAAATGACAGCTTTGATACTTTAAAAGTTAGCTTCCACTTTTGAAAGCTAGCTGTATTAGATAGAAGGAAAAAAAAATCACCTACTTCTTCCCCTCCTCCCCCAACACTGTTTCCTACCTAACAGTTTAACAATGGTGATGAAACTAGGGAATTGTGATGCTGGCCAAACAGTACCCAGTGGGTGGAAATGAAACAACTCAAGATTTAAGTTGAGTTGACAACAGATCAGATGTTCCCATGTGCTAATGCTGCACACTTGTATAAAATCTTTGGAAATGGAAAACATGTATTAGTATATGTTGGCATGCTTCTTTGGGCAAAGATCTTTGCTAAATACAAAGGTTCCATCATTTGTATTTAGAGTGAAGCATTTAAATCACAGACTTACCTGACAGTAGCATTATTATTCTATTAATAGTTAACTGTAGAACTTAATGTTCACATTTAAGTTTTGTAAAGTGTGTAAAACCTAGTACTATGTATCTAGTAGGCAGTCAGTAAATATTTGATTCTTCTAACATCTCAGTGAGTTTGATATTTTTACCACTTTCCTGCCTGTCTTTGTGACCTCATTGAATCAACCTATGGACCAGAGTGTTAATGAAATGTTATTGCAGAAGAGATTTTGAGAAAATTGGCATATCATGCGGCTATCATACAAAATTTTCTTTCTTGTAACATAAAAAATGCAGTTTTTATTATTGTGCCTCAATTAATTAAATGAATATAAAGGACTTGGAGGGGGAGAAAAAAAAGATGTTGGCAAGGCCATGCTTTCTCCCAGGGTCCTAGTGTTCTGGTGATAGCAGTCCTCTGTCACATGGCGCTATCCTTGGTCGTCTCCTGGGGCTTTCTCCAACTTCTGGGTTCTATTTATAAAGCTACCAATAATATAGATTAAGATCTATCCTGATTCAAATTTTTGGCCACACCTTAACTAATAATATCTTCAAAAGGTACTATTTACAAATAGGCTTATACCCACAGGAACATAATTTATGTGGGGTACACAATTCAATCCCCAACAAATGTTATATATGCATGGGGCAACAAGGAACTTCAGACATGTAGATTGTGCCTATCTCCTCTGCATACTCCTTTGTCCCACCAGACTTGCCTTGAAAAACACAAGTTCAAAGACAAAATTAAGCAATTTAAGATGGTGATAGCAGGGCATCAAGCCAAACAAGGGGCTCTTCTGAGCAAGGGCTTGTGCAACTGTGCAGATTGCACACTCATGAAACTAATCCTGCCTCATTGATGTCATCAATAAATTGGGGTGATAATAGTACATATCTGGGAGGATTGAGGCAAGGAATAATTATGAATGTAAAGTGCTTGGCACAGTAGCCTACACATAGAAAGCACTCAATAAATGGTAGTTTCTTATACTGGTCTTAGTTGATGGAGCTGCTGTAACAAAGTGCCACAAACTGGGTGGCTTAAAAAACAGCAATTTATTCTCTCACAATTCTGAAGGCTAGAAGTCCAAAATCAAAGTGTTGCAGGGCCATGCCTTCTAAGTGTCTAGCGTTCTGGTGGTGGCTTGTCAGCAGTCCATAACTCAATCTCTGCCTCTGTCACATGGCTCGACTCTCCCTATGCCAGTTGTCTGTATGTCTGTCCAAATTTCCTCTCCTTATCAGGACTCTAGTCATATTGGATTAGGGTCCACGCTAGCCCAATTTGGCCTCATCTTAACTAATAACATCTTCAAATGTCTTATTTACAAATGTGTTCACAATCACAGGAGTGGAGGCTAGGGCTTGACCGTGACCTTTGGGGGGACACAATTCAATCCATAACAGCACATCCCTATACTACGCTCTATCCCAAATAAAATCAGCAAAGGGCTGTTGTATTCCTACTAAGGAATTTGCTTATATAATTTGGTTCGAAGCATTCCTTATATGAACCCTACTAAGCAAAATGCTTTCAAACACATGAGACTCTTACACAGAATGAATACTCCTTTATCTCTGTGGTCACGAGTCACCTATAGGATAAACAGGTAAAGCTCTTGCCTGGGTTACTTTATTCAGTAGTAATTACTGTAACAGGTTATACCACAGAGGACTGTGTGGGGTGTTCGGAAAAAGACAAAAGCCAAGTCATTAAAAGCAGTTAAATTGCCAGGTAGTCTCTGGCTGAGAATGAGATCAGTTCTGCAAAGCCTTGGGCAGGGAAGGATGTCAAACTCCAAACTCGTGGAGGTGACATATTTGAACCCACAATGAAAACAAAACAAAGGTCTCCCTCAGCAAGTAGGAGAAAAACTCTAATTGACTAGAGCACCCAAATGAAATTTATGCAGAATGAGTTTTGAGCCCCAAGTTACTGAAGAAGCATTGTAGATAATGCCCATGAATCAATTAATCCAATAGATCTTATAAAATGCTGCTTTGTATGTCTAAAATGTATTTAGTTTATTAATATACTTATAACAACCATTCAACTTGGAAACATCAATTTAAAAAGATTATTTGATAAATTATTAGCCACTAATTGAGTTAGCACACACTGATTGTTTACATATCATATCGTTTAAAACCTAAATATTTTTTTTTAAATCTCAATTTATTTCCCATTGATATATTTTAGGTGAAAATTATACCAACCGTTAAATGGTGATTTTGTTTAAAAGCTGTTCATAAAAACAACTGGTTGGATAGGAAAATAGGCTGACAAGTTACAAAATGGTAAAAATTAGGGGTGTGGCATTATAAATATTCATCTTTCCATTACAGTGAGCGTTTCCAGGAAGGCAAATATTGTTTGGATTTTACAACAGGTGAGACTCATGAGTCGTATGGGATTTTGAAGCATTGGGCTGCCTCCCTACCCATGAGGAGTAAGATATCAGAATGGATATATGATTTTTTAAAAAATCACTTTTCAGATAAAAGGATTTATGAAAATGTGGCATGAAATCTGCGTCTAGCATGATTCTCCTAAGATCTCTCTCCACTCCTGCCCATTTAGTTTTGAAAATCTGGATTTAATTTTCATTTTAAGAACTTGATAGATTGAGTGGTCTCAGGAAGTACTAACTTTCCAGACACCTGGGTGCTCTCACACACAGGTGGTGTAGTTATGATGCACTAGGACTAAACCTGGAGAACGCTCACTCAGGACAAGAGTGTGCTGTCCTCAAGGCTGGTTCTCAAAGGGTTTTTCTGATAATGTTATTGTTTCCAGATGCGGAGCCTAAATATCTGATTGTTGTGAGACCTGCTCCCCCGCCAAGTAAAAAGAAATCATGTTCAGGTATAGTTATTTTCATTGATTTTATTTTTCCTTTGTTCATTTTAAAAACCATGCTTTTTTTCTCTTTTTTTCTACCTATGGAGACCAAGTACCTTGGGGTTGGATGCTTTAGGATTGTAAATTAGAAGACATAATAAGCACAGCAAGCCTTTGATCAACAGATTATCCAGATTACCATAGTTTGGTGGTAGAGACTGCTGGGGACTTTATCCTAGCTTCACCACTTGCAAACTGCATCATAATATTTAATTATGGCATATATATATATATATGTATATACCTATATAGTGATATATGTATATAATATATAAATATCTATTATACATATATACATATAAAATTATATAAAATTCTAACATTAAGTGGCCATAACCAAGACCTACAAACTCATCCTTGACCCCAAGAAAATAAAAACTAGATATAATTGGTTGTAATTTATATAACACACACATATATATATACACACTGTATTAGGGTTATCTAGGGAAATTAACAGGAGATATCTGGCAATAATATGAAATTTTATAAGTCTCTCACATGACTGTGGGGATGCACAAGTCCAGATTCTACAGGCAGGCTATAAACCAGGAGCTCTGATGAAAGTCCAATTAATTGTCCTTGATGAGCTTCTGGGAGATGCTGGCTGTCCAAAGAAGAGCTAGGAAATTCTCTCTGAATGCTGAAGTCACTTCCCCTTTTAAGGCATTCAACTGATTGGGTAAAGTTTCACTCATTGCTAACAGCAATCTCCCTGATTGATGTAGATGTAATTAGCTACCTATGCAGTAAACTCACTGGTGACTAGAGTCCATAAATGTCCTTGTATTACAATTAACCCAGTGCTTGCTGGACCAAACACCTGGGCACAATTACCTGGCCGAGTTGACACATTAGCCTAACCATCACATACATGTACAAATCTAAAAGTGGATATTTCATTTGATCCAAAAAAATAAGTGATATATATGGACTATATAAAAAGAAAAGGAGGGGAGCGGGTGTAGCTCAGTGGCTGAGCACCTGCTTTCCATACATAAGATCCCAGGTTCAATCGCTGATACCTCCATTTTTTTTTTTTTAAGGATTTGGATGATTTCAAACTTTTCATAATCTTGCCAAGCCAGTTTTATGCATTTCATTGAAACAATGAAAATACACTAAATGTTACAAGAATTACCCTGTATGTTACTTCCATAGGTAAAACACGTGCTCGCAAGCCTCTCCAGCTGGTGGTTGGCACTCTGACGCCAAGTTCTGTCTTTCTGTCCTGGGGTTTCCTCATCAATCCGCACCACGAATGGACGCTGCCCAGCCACTGTCCCAATGACAGGTAATTAACCAATGTTAGTGCTTGCTTTTAATAGTGTCTACACATGCTCTAGAAGGATTTGTAAATATCAGGAGCATCAGCATTTACAGATGTGCTACAGACTATTAGCTGTACAGGATGTTCTAGGTGAGAAGGGAACAAAGACACAGAAATCAGGTTCCCCTACCTTTGAGGGATTTTCTACCGAAAAAGAAAACACATGTAAGTACACTTTTTTTCCCAAAATAACAAATTACAAGGGAGAATAAGCCAAATAACCAAGGGAAGATCAACAATAAATGTAATAACAGTTCAGAGCAGGCAGCTGAAGGCAATTGGGAATGACTGTTAACAGATGGAAAAGTTGTTCTGATTGGAAAAGGATGCATCTTTGATCTGACAATTGAAGAAGTGCTTGAATCAGTGTTCTCAAAAGGTCCCTGAACCATCACTTGGGAACTTGTCAAAAATGCAAATGTTCAGGCCCCACTGCAGACCTACTGAATCAGAAACTCTGGGGGTGCGGCCCAGCAATCTGTATTAGCGAGCCCTCCAGGTGATTCTGATGTTTGAGAATCACCAGCTTAGAAACAGATCCACACAGGATGAGATATAGGTAGAAGAAAAGTGCAGAGTCAAAAATGAAGCTGTGAACTGCCATCTTCTTTGGAAGAGCAAAAATCTATATTTTTGAGTTACTGTCATTCATCTGTCTATCCATTCATCCATCCAACACGTGTATTTGGCACCACCTATGTGCTAAGCACTGTATTAAATGCTGAAACATGATTCTAAATTGGTTAAAAAATAGTATTCACTTATCCTATTTTTTACTACATTAGCTTCACAATTAAGAAATTTGTATATGGATAAACATTTGCTTTTTTTAATCTTCAAAGAAGTCATTTTATTTTAAAAGGTTTTTTATACTAAATATACTCAGTGATTTTTAAAATTTTGGTATTTTTTCAATTCCTTTCTTTAATAAGAAATTTTTAATGAGTATAATTTATACCAGGAAAAATGCACAGATCTTAAGCATACAATTTGGCCACTTATGAGAAATGCATATATTTGTGTAACCTACATTCCATCAAGAAATAGAATATTTTCATCACTACAGAAAATACTCTCCTTCAGAAGGAACCACTGATTTGATTTCTATCACCATATATTAGTTTTGCCAAGTCTAGAATTTCGTATGAATGAGATCATATGTTATGTTCTTTTGTATCTCTCCTTTCATTCAGCATATCTTGAGGTTCATTCATGACATTGCAGGTAGTAACAGTTCATTCCTTTTTTAAAATTCCTGAACAATATTCCCTATGCAAATATTCTAGAATTTGCTTATTCATTCTCCTATGGATGGACACCTGTTTTTAGCTTGTATTAGATTTCTCCAGTAAAACAGAACCAACAAGATATGAGATTTATTATAGGAATTGGCTCATACAACTGTGAGGATAGACAAGTTTGAATTTTGTATGGCAGGCCTCGAGGTAGGAATGTCAATGAAGATTTTCAATTAATTCCCCAGAAGAAGCTAGCTGGTGGCTGAAGCAGAGATGGAAATTCTTCCTTCAATTTGTCCCTTCTCTGTCTTTTTTAGCCCAGGCAGATAGTGCTTCCATTCATAAAAATTTCACAAAAACTTGGTCAGCTTTGCATGTAGTTCACAGGGGTCCAGACATTAGACAGTAGAATCTTTCACAGATCCTTCCTGCATAATGACATTTCCAATCCTGACTTCTACTGAAATGGCTGACTGGATCCACGTTCAGTTAAACCCTCACATGGAGCCCTATTCAACAGAGACACTTCCTGGAAGTTCAAGGAGGTCCCTGATAGAGGCTGCTTCTAGCTCTTATCTCAGAGCACATTATCTGGATAGGCTGATAATTTTCTAAAACATCAATTTCTGTTTTCATTGTGCTTAAGAAATAATTTCTTGGCTTACCCCTTTCCTCTCTCATTTCACTATAAGCTGCAAGGAGAAGCCAGGCTGTACGTCCTTCACTTACCTCAGAAATCTCAGCTAAATATCCAAATGCATTGCTTACAACTTCTGTTGCTGAATTTCTTTGAGGTTCTTGGCTATGTTATATAAAAGAATTTAAGAACATGCCAGTTTAGTTAGGCCAGTAGTTGATTAAGGAAATGAGAGAAGAGAATAGAAATGGGAGAAAATAACAGATTGTGGATTCCCAGGTATACTTGTGGGATGATCCGGGCAGAGAAGGCAAAAGGGATGATTTTACTTCTGCGCTTGCTTTTTAAACCATTAATTATTCCTCCCACTTGCTAATGCTTGGGGGAGTGATCCCAGTTTGCTGTTTTGATTGATTACCCCACTCATCAATTCCCCTGGGGGGGTGGGGGAATCCAATGATAAGACCCCTTGAGAATATCCAGGGCTTTTTCTTGATCCCTAACAATCAAGGAAAATTCTCACAGGGGTTCCAGGTGGAATTCCATGGCCATGTGTTTCATGGCCATGTTTTTCTGCCAGTTGTCTTCCCATCCCCTAAACTAGCCTGCTTCAGCTCCACTTTTAATCCAGCCTCAGAATATATTTTTGCCAAGTTCTCTGCCACTTCATAGCAAGGATCACCTTTCCTCCAATTTTCAATAACACATTCCTCATTTCCTACTAAGGTCTCATTGGAAGTACCTTTAATGTCCATATTTCTACCAACAGTCTCTTCAAAGCAATCTAGGCTTTTACTATCAAGCACCTCACAATTCTTCTAGCCTTTACTCATTACACAATTCCAAAGCCAATTCCACATTTTAGGGTATTTGTAATAGCATCATTCCATTCCCAGTATCAAAAACTGTTTTTGTTTCCTGGCTGCTAAAACAAATAGTATGCAAAGGCTGGCTTAAACAATGGGAATTTATTGGCATAGTTTGGAGGTTAGCAGAAGGCCAGAATCAGAGTCACCCAGGTGATGCTTTCTCCCAGAAGACTGTGGTGTTCTGGGGCTGGCTGCCTGTGATCCTTGGTCCTTGGCTTTTCTGTCACATACAGTGCACATGGTGGCCTCTCCTGGCTTCTCTGGGTTCTGTTGACTTCCAGCTTCTTCCCATGGCTTTCATTCTCTGTCTGAATTTTATTTTGCTTATAAAGGACTCCAGTAATAGGATTAAGATTTGTCCTGGGCCACACCTTAACTGAAGTAACCACATCAAAATGTTCTATTTACAAGGGTTGACATCTATTGGAATTAATTAAGTCTGAAAACGTGTTTTTCTGGGGTACATAGCTTCAAGCCACCACATGGTTATAAATGTTTGTGTATTAGACTTTTTGTGGATATATTTTAATTTCTCTTAGAAAATATCTAGAAGTGGAATTGCTAAGCCATAGAAAAGATGTATATTTAATTACTTTTTGCCTAACTTTTCCATTTACCCTCCTGCAATCAACATGAGAGTTCTGGTTGCTCCAAATCCTCCCCAACATTTGATGATTTTAGCGTTTTTCATTTTAGCCATTATAGTGTAGTAGGATCTCACTGAGTATTTTTTCATACATTACAATTGGCCATTGTAATGTTTTATTTATTTTTGTCTAAATTCAACTTAAAAGAAAGAACTTTAAAAATGTTTATAACTTTTTAAAAGTACCTTTCATATGATTTTGATTAGGAAATCTAGACTAAAAAAGGGGAAAAAAATTAAATTGTCCTTAACAACTCCGTGGTTCTGGAAGGACAAATACTTGGAAAAATGCATATAGAAGATATTGCCAAAACCAAATTTTTTAAAAAATAATTGAGATGTTTTAAAGAATCTGAAATATTCCTTATTTCACCAACTACTAATCTTATAACACGTTTGTTTGTAAAACAGATTCTTGAAAGAGCATGCTTTCTTGTTAACATTCCAGCTTCTAGTGGATTGGTCCAGGGTACTAAATGCTGAGAAAATAGTTAATTAATGGATTTCTTTTTTATTTTCAGTTTTTTAGTCTCTTATTTTAAAAAGAAAGAAAGAAAGGAGAGAGAGAGAGAGAGAGAGAGAGAATGTGATACTCTTGTAAGGAAACATGGGCAGATTTGAACAGTTACTCAACTTGTTTGATAACTCCTTGAGACCACTTGTTTAGACAAGATCAGTAATCTGGCAAATTCATTTGGCATAATTTGCATATAATTTAATTCCCTGACCTCAAGCATTTCCTTGAATTTCACTGGGGCCTATTGACCTTTCCATGAAAGAATTTATTGATGTTTCCATTGTTTAGCAGCACAAGGAGATAATGACTATGGAGAAGGTAGAGGAACAGATGGCCTAGTAGAGCCAGGATTTTAGCCCAGATACTGGATTCCAAGGCCCAGGCTACTCAGACCATACACCCTAACCCTTATCCCTTTGAACACACATGCTGTCTCTGCTCCTCTCACGGAATCATGCATGTCAAGTAACGATATCAAAATCAATAATGACACCTTGATAAAAGTTCTCTAAGAGATTCAGTAAAAATGTGTCAAGATGCTTGCAAACTTTCAAACCTGAGTGGGTAGGGAAAAGCAAGGAATCCTAGACAGAAACAGGGATCTGGTAGAACATGACAGTAACAACTAAAAAGAATCATTTGGATTACATGTGGATTTTATTTACCCATGTCTCCTTTTTCCCTAATTAATACAATAAAAAAGGGAGGGGAGGGGGGAGTGGGGATTAACATTTACAGTCCCTGTTGTGTTTGAGGGAAAAATAGTAGTGTTTATTTAAAATCTCCGGAAATACTTGTAGACATTATAGGTACCCAAATAAATCCACCAAAGCTCTAAATTAGAGTAATTAGAAGCAGACTTCGAGAAATCTATCTTCATATTTTCATGCAGATGTTATTTAGAATTTAGACTAATCTAGTAGGTTAGAATAAGCAATACTAGCTTAAGGGTATGATTACTTCTTGAAAACTGGAAAAATAAAACAGCCGATATGTTTCTTCTGGAATATCTTCTTACAAAACCATGGAATCTGAATGCTCTTGGCTTGCTCTAGGAACACCAAAGAGTATCATTTTAATCCTTTGAACTGAAATATTTATCACCCTCTGTAAAGTTGCTGATAAAAACATTTTATATTGGTTTGTCAGTCTCCTCTATCCTATGAAAAAGTAAATCATTTATTGGAAAAATTTTTTTTCTTTATATTTTGACCTTGGACTATAAATTCATTTTCTATTTCAAAGCTATTGCCAAGTAAGTTTCTATTTATTTATTTATTTTTAAACTTGAAAGTATTAACAGAATGTTATTTTATCCTTTGTGGCCATGTTTCTATTCCTATTTGCATAGGGCCATATAGGGCCTTTGGAACTCACATGTTTTAGATCTTTTTCTGATATTCCCATTCTAGATAGATAGGCTTATTTTATAGTTTTTATTCTTAATTAGCTTTGGATAGAATAATGTAAACATGTGTCCTCAATATACCTAAGGTCAAAAGAAAGCTTTCCAAATTGGCACAAATGAAGAGTAAAATGTTTTTAACCAAAATTTTATTTCCCCATCAGTAATTTATTTTTTCCTTCCAATGTTTCCAACTTGTTATAGCTTTCAAGATTGCTTTAGTTCTCACTTCTTTGCCAACTTATTAAAGCTTTATGGCTTGTTTAGAAATCATTATCACATTTTCTAACACTTTCATATTGTACTTATTTACTCCTAATATAGAATAAGGGCTCTTTTGTAGCAGTTGAAAAAAAGGCAAGAGCCTGTTCTGCTTTTCTTTTCTTTTTTCAAGTTTCTAAGAAGCACGTACTTTTCAATAACTGAATTTTCACTTGTTCAACCCAATGTTTTTTTACCCATTTGTCTTGCTGTGTAAACTTTAAGCTCTGTGAGGACAAGGACCACATGGAACTTGCTCACAATAATCTGAGTTCCAGGGCCAGTACCTGGTATAAAATAGACCCTCAGTATATTTCTCCTGAATGACTGAATAAACAGTGAAATGTCCTTTGAACATTTTCATTTTTATATCTCACTATTAGCTCAAAGTCAACAAGTCAAAATTAAACTCATATTTTTCCTCTTGAAGTCTTGAGTAATTCTTCCACTTGTACTAATTTGAAACCTTAGTCATTTTTTTTACTTTTCATTTCCTTTAATTTATGAGGCATGAAGTTATATTGATCTTATTTTTGAGTACCCTATCTGTATCTTTATCTCTACTTCCACTCATATACCAGTGATTCCGATCCAGGTGCCCCTCACCTCAGCCTGGATCCTAGCAATAGCATCCTGGCTACATACCCTGGCTCTTTCCCTCTCCCGCCCAGTCTGTCTGAACTTCCACAATTCTGAGGAAATTTAACTATCCACCATCAGCTTACTTTTTCTTCATCCTGAATTTATCTTGCTCTCTACCCCTCTTCTTGTCTCTTTCCAGGGAACACATTTCTGACTCCAGTCAGTGCTCATGATCCCATCTCTTTCCACATCCTTTCATCCTTTGTTTCCCTGGTGATCTCCCTTCTCTGATATCTTCTGCCCCTTCACTGCCACTAGTGGCCCACCTGCTGCTTGAAAAGATGCTCAAGATTTCCCTACCCTAAAACAAAACCTTCTCCTATCCTGTTATATCTTCCAAGTTACTTTCAATCTCTTTTCTTAATTCAAAAACTTCTCAGAGTTATCTGATCTCAAATTCTTAACTTGCGCATCACCCACACTGTCCTTGTTCCCTTTCACTGACTTCCATCCCATTTGTACCATTCCATAGAAACTTCTCGTGGTGGTCACCAATGACCAATGACCAATTAATTGCTAAATCTAGTAGAGTTTTCTCAGTTCTCATCCTCCTCAACCTCTCTGTGGAATTTCACGCTGCCCGCTATCCTTCCATTCTTTGAGCTCTTTCTTTCATTGACATTTTTATTTTGGTTTTCCTTTTAACATTCCTCTTTCCCTTTGCTTAATTCATGTCCTACCTCCTAAATATGGGGCAGTGCTCTATCTTTGGATCTTTTATCTATATATCTTCCTTATTGTATCTATGCCTTATTTTTAATTATTATCTCTATGCAGACCAGTGCTTCTCAAACTTTGATATGCATGCATATCAACTGGGGGAACTTGTTCAAATGTAGCTTCTGATTCCATAAGCCTGAGCAAAAATCTGAGATTCTACATTTAAAACAACCTCCCAGATACAGATGACTCCCAATATTGACCCCTGACCTTGACCCATTACCAAAATTCTAAGACTGTATTTTCAGTTGACCATAGAATTTTTTTTGTGTTGTTATAATAAACTTTATTTTTAAAGAAGTTTGATCTATTTACAGAAAAATTACACCGAGAGTATAGGGAATTCCCATATTAACACCCCCTCCCTTACACATACACACACATAGTTTTTACACTATGTTTACATCTTACATTAGTGTGGTACATTTGTTACAACTGATGAACCAATATTGAAGCATTGCTACTAACCAAAGCCTATAGTTTACATTAAGGTTTACACTTTGAGCTGTATAGTTTATAGGCTTTGAAAAATGTTTAATGTCATGTGTCTGTCACTGTGGTACCATACAGAACAATTTCACTGCCCTAAAAATGCCCTGTGTTCTACCTATTCATCCTCTCTCCCACCTTCTAAACCCTTGGCAACCACTATCTTTCTATCAATGTTACGAGTTCTTCTGTTAAACACAAGATAATAGCTACAATAATGAGTCTGCTTGGGTCTGTGGTTACACTCCCCTCTTGTGTTTGTTCATTCCTCAGTCTTGGTGGATTTGGGATGATGTCTGCTCTGACTGCTTCAGGTTGAGAGGAAACATAGACTTTATAGAGCAGATGGACGTGCCTAGAGCCCTCTTGTTTGAGCTTTGTTTACTGTGGCAGTTAGTGAAATCTACCTGAGACCTGCAGAAGTATAACTTCTGTAATGACCTCCTGACTGACTTTGAACTCCCTTAGCCATAAAAAATCTTTTTTATTTAATCTTCCCCCTTTTCATCAAGGTCTTTATTTTCAGTTCACCATGGAATATTTTCATTAAATAACCAAGTAACATTGATCAACACCTCAAACTCAAACTAAATATATATTTTCTATGCTACTAAATAAACTCCCTCTCCACTTTAACTACACTCTTCTCAAATTTGAAAACTCAATTTTGATTTTGATTTTCCTTGCAAGGGTGTTGCAGGATTTCTTTTAGGTTCTTGGCTATGTTACATAAAAGAATTAAAAAATATGCCAGTTGTATTAGCCAAAGGGGTGCTGATGCAAAATACCAGAAATCTGTTGGCTTTTATAAAGGGTATTTATTTGGGGTAGAAGCTTACAGTTACCATAATTAATGCTTTAATGCCATAAAGTATTAAGTTACTTCCCTCACCAGAGTCTATTGCCATGTGTTGAAACAATATGGCTACTGATGTCTGCCAGGGTTCAGGCTTCCTCTTCCTCTTAAGGCTCCATGGTCCCAGCTTCTTCCAATATCAGCTGTAAGCTGGGATAAGTCTTGTCTCTCTCCTGGGGCTTGTTTGGGCTCAGCTGCTCTGCTCTCTCCACAAGGTCAGCTGTAAACTATGAGGTGAATGGCTTGTCTCTCTTCCCGGTGCCTATACCGTGTCTCAGGGAGCCTTCTCTCTTCCCACACGTATCTACTTCTCTGTGTATTTACTTCCCAGGGTTCCAGCATTAAAATTCTAACTAACTCCTCTGCCGTTTAGTTTTGTCTGTGAGTCCAAGGTGGCAGGGACTCGACATCCCACTGATGTGGCCCAATCAAAGCCCTAATCACAACTCAATCAAGTAAAAGTGAAACCTGTGAATCCAGTACAATCTAATATGCCCAGAGGAAAAGACCAGTTCACAAACATAGTCCAATATCCATTTCTGGAATTTATAAACAATATCAAACTGCTATACTGGTTTAGTTAGGGCAGTAGTTTATTAAGGAAATGAAAGAAGAGAAATGGAAGAAAATAACAGATTATGGGTTCCCAGGTAAACTTGTGGGCTAGTCCAGGCAGAGAAGGAGAAAAGGGGTCAATTCAACCTCTGAGATTGCTTTTTAAACCATTAATTCTTCCTCCCACTTGCTAATGTTGCTATTTTGATTGATTACCTCACCTGTTAATTTCCCCATGGGGCCAATGATAAGGCCCCTTGAGATTTTCCGTGATACAGGACGATCAAGGAAAATTCTCATGGGTTCTTCCAGCTACTTTCTGGTAGGGGTTTTTCTCTCAGAGGATTTCCAGGTGGAATTCCATGGCCATGTGTTTCACGGCTGTGGTTTTCTGCCAGGTCCTAGATTCGTCTTCTCATTCCGTAAACTAGATTGCCTCAAGGGGTCTGGTCTCATTAATTCTGATGAATATAACTGATCTGTTGCTGTCTTTCTCTTCATTCTGTTTCTTCTGTGATTCATCCTCTTGTTATCTCATATCTAAACTATAGTGCAGATAAATATAGCTTCCTTTATCTCTGCTCAGCTTTATTCACCTGCGGAAGAAACTTTACCAGCTTCCCACTGCCCTGAAAAACAAGTCTTTGAATCCCTCAAAGAATATAACATGAATCATGTTCCTAAAGTGAGATTTAAATCTGGCCCAGTTTGCTTCCTCTAGACCTGGATAGTATGTCCTGCCTTAAGGCACACCACTGGGATGGGATTTACAATGCAGCCAACCACATTAACTTGGTGGTGTTCCCAGTTGGTAAGTTCAGGCCGAGAGCACCATACCCAGTCCACACTTCAGAACTCTGCTTTCCAACCTGTGTCCCTAGTTACATACTTATGTACATCTGACTCCTCACATATTGGGAGCTCATCTTTGAAGCTATTAATTAGTCTTCCATCTCACACACAACCTAGCATCACATTTTGCAGTAGTAGGTCTCAATAAATATAAAAACAAATAAGCAAGTGGATTGTTGAAAGGAGGCCTTAAAAATCATCTAGCTAGCCCATTAAGCTCTTAAACCTCCCCTACAGCATCTCCCATCCAGAATCCACAATGAACATCTCCAGGGTTGGCAACATAGCATATAGATTAAAAGTGCAAATTCTGGTTAGACTGACCTAAGTTCTAAACTCTGCTCTATTATCGCTGAGTGTCTTTGGACAGATTACTTAAATGCTTTAAATTTTTTGTTAGCAATGAGCCCCCTGGATCATGCAAGCAGTTGAGGACCTCAGAAATGTATCTGTACTAGAGATGCATAATTGCAGTAGCCCATCTGGTGTGATTTGAGCTTTCCAGCATTGCTCTAGAGTCCTGTAACAGCCAGGGCGGGGGTGGGGGAAACCTAACAGCAATAATTTCATGCAGCATACTTGTCAAGAAATATGTTTCATAAATCACTGTTGATGTTTTGACTCAGAGGACACAAAGGATTTGTGTTCTATGACATTTGCTCCCAGTAGCAGTTTGTGTTTGGTTGCAACAGCCTCCTTTACTCATTCTGTCTTCGACTACTTTGGAATGGGAGATTGGAGCCTTGAGCAGCTTTTGCTAGAAAGAAGCAAGCTAAACTAGTCTGTGACTAGTAAGAAAATTGGCTGAATAAGTACCTGTAGCCTCCCTCTCTCTGCTCTTATTAAACCCAGGACCCCTACACTTAGAAGGTTTAATGCTTTCCTGTCACAGACTTGAACTTCTTAATCATTTTTGAACAAGGGGTCTCACATTTTCATTTTGCACTGGATCCCACAAATTATGTAGTAAGTCCTGTCCCTCTTTTCCAGAGACTCTGGGTGATTGTTTTTTAAGTGTCTGGCACTTAAAAGGAGCCTAATAAATATTTGTAACATGAAGAAATGAATGACTTTTTAAAACTTTAAATAAAAGCAGTTGATCTATATCTTAGTTCTTTTAATTTTGCTAGGGTGGGGAGAGGGGAGCTGTACTAAATATTCCCATTGTCAGACATGATAACCACTATCCTATTTACTGATAATGTTTTTTAAAAATACAATGCAATAGTTTAACTCTCTGTTGTCCTGCCTCTAATTGCCTTCCCACCCTTCCTCCTCAGAGAAAGCTGAGCCACTATCATAAATGTTGAATTCTTCCAGCATTGTTATAACTTTACAATACTAGAACCTATATCTGGTATACTGTACACAAGCATTTTTATATTTATGTGAAAAATGTGAAACTATATGCATTGTTCTACAATTTTCTAATTGCACTCAATATGAAAATCTATACATATTGATATTTGTAGATCTTGTTCATTCTCATTATTGTTCCTCAGTAATGAAATCCCCTTTCCTGATCTGCTGTGTCCCCCTAGGGACAATGACTATTTCTTTGAATTCTGACTCTGTCCCCACTAGCTGTTTCCACAGTTGTAAAATGGGAAGAATAATTTCTATCAGTAAGATGTTTCTGTGACAAGTAAATGAAATAATATATGTAAATCCTAGCACATAGTAAAGGTGAAAAAAATATATGGGTGGAAAATATCACATTGCCATATACGAAATCTGAGCATTTTGAAGCCCTAAGCAGACACGTGATGGTGATCTTGTATTTGTCTTGATTTCTCTCATTGCACCCTTAGTTTGGCTATTGGTCTTGATTTGTTTTTATAAAAATAAAAATTTACCATTAAAATGCATAGTCCTGTATGCATTTTTGAGTTCTTCTGTTACAAAATTGAACAAAGTGATTTCTAATGTGTCTTCCCCAGAGTTTAAAGGCTTTAATCCCATAAAATTATGAAACTACAACATTATGTACTTATTTTGTAAAGTAGTAAATAGTAGACTAACAGGTCCAGAATTCTGTTAGACCATAGCTGTGCAATAGTGGCAATTAGAATTAAAAACTAAAGTATGCATTGAGCTATTTTAAAATTTTTCTTGGCAAATTTTTTAAACATCTGCACAGAAATCAATTTTAAGTGTAGCCTTTTGAGTAGATGGAAGTCTGTGATGTATTGAGAAACCTAAAATAATATTCTGAATATCCCTGTGATTTTATAGCATTCTATTTCGATCACTCAACAGATTTTACACAATTCGCTATAGAGAAAAGGATAAGGAAAAAAAATGGATTTTTCAACTCTGTCCAGCCACTGAAACAATTGTAGAAAATCTAAAGCCCAATACAGTTTATGAATTTGGAGTGAAAGACAACATAGAAGGTGGAATTTGGAGTAAGATTTTCAATCACAAGACTATTGTTGGAAGTAAGTATCTGACACTATTTATTTCAGTAAGCTTTCTGTAAGTATTGTCAATTATTATATTAGTTTTATAATATGAAGTGAGTTAATTCCTGTGCTCCAGTATTTGGGAAAATAAAAAAGTAAGTAGACCCTATCGAGTATTGATATCTCAGAATCACCAGCACAAGAAAATTTTAAATATAACAGACTAATATTTGATATCTCCATTGATAATTTATCAGCCATTTCAATAAATTCCTGACCTAAGATTATGAATGCCAGTTGAACCAAAGAAACAATCATTTGTGTAAATGTTTAGAATGGAAAGCTGGGCTTGGTAGAGTGGAGATAAAGTAATTTTAGGGAGCCCTGGGCTTCCTTTCTCTTAAACCTTCATTTAAGTTTCATTGGAATCAGTGTTTGAAGTGATAGGAATTAAAGTAAATTGCTTGTTCAAATTAGAGACAGCAGGAGTTGTAGTTGTCTTTGTAATGATTAATTAGGAGTTTAGGAGTAAGGAGAATTAAAATGTCATGTTTCTCTTTTTGTCAGGTAAAAATAAAGTGAATGGGAAAATCCAAAGTACCTATGACCAAGTCCACACAGTGGTATGTGCTAGTTTATTTTCAAGAATTTTTAAAAATTGTGTATATGCATTGTATTTTTTATTGAAATAAGGAAATAATTCTAGTATGAATTACTAAAACAAGATTAACTGACCAGTTATGGGGCATTAAAGCACTTAATATTTTAAGAATTAGTTTCTTTTTCTGAAAAAGGGGATGGAAGTATGAAACCAGATTATCTGAAATTTGTTTGAAGTTCTAAAATTTTGAGAGTCAGTGACATTATTCTAGTATTTCAGTATTCTAAGTATTTTGCAGTTATGTTTACTATCTTCTCTCCTATGGATTGTTTTTTTTTTTTAATATAAGTTTCAGGAGTGAATTAGCAACACAGTTTAGTTACATTGCAACATTTCAAAACTTTCCTCTCTATTTCCTATCACTTTCTACTCAGGAAGAACCACCACCTTTTTTTTTTTTTTTTTTTTAAGATTTATTTATTTATATCCACCACCACCCCCCCATTGTTTTGTGCTCACTATCTGCTCTCTGTGTGTTCTTCTGTGTCTGCTTGTTTTCTTTTCAGGTGCCACCAGGAACCAATCCTGGGACCTTCTGGAGTGGGAGAGAGGTGCTCAATCTCTTGTACCACCTCAGCAGCCTAGTCTGCTGCATCTCTTATTGCCTTTCCTCTGTGTCTCTTTCCTCTGTGTCTCTTTTTGTTGTGTTATCTTGCTGCACCAGCTCTCCTGCGTGGGCCAGCACTCTGCAATGGCCAGCTTTCCTTTCAACAGGAGGCCCCGGGAATTGAATCCTGGACCTCCTATATGGCTGATGGGAGCCCAATCGCTTGAGACACATCCATTTCCTCCCCTTTTTAAAGTGACAAAGCAATTAGTTTGGTTTTATTAACATGCCCAGGCTCGATTCAGTTCAGCACATGTTTGTGTATTTTATGTGCAACATACTCCCCCCTGCCCAATCTAGACACCCTTTTCTCCTCCTTACTTCAGGAACCCAGTCCTGCATGATCTCTTCCACATTTCAAAATCTGTTCTCAGGAAGTATATCAGTAATGATACTGATACCTGGTATGAAATTAAAGCATTGTTATAGCCAACACAACAATGTTTGCATTTTAAATCACATACTCAATTATACAATGAGCTGCATTATGTCACTGAGCAGGTAGAAGAGGCACTAAGGAGAGAAGAAGGGAATTGGATGCTGACTTTGGTTATTGTGTATTGGAAGTATCCAGGAAAATATCCTAGAGTCAAGATTCTGTCTTGCCAGAATCTGTCTTTGTGGTTGCATGTTTGCTCTCTTCGGTATATGCATAGTGACTGTTGATGGATAACTTTTTCATATCTAAATATGAAAAATTCCATTGATCATGTTGTCCTATCCAAAAAGAAAGTAATACATACTTCATTGGGATAAAAGAATATGAAGGATTTTTTTGAGTGACAGAAAATGGACTTGGATAAAATAGAACTGGCTGAGAATTAATCCTTATACAGCAAATGTTCTGTTGTTCATTTTGGCAGAAAAGTGTGTGGACTATAAAATTATTATTAGATTTTTATCATTGCCTAGGAAAGTATTTAGAGATATTTCAAATCTTAATACAAGAAAGGAGATTGCAGGTAAATTCCCAGGCCTTATTTTTTTTTTTTTTTTTTTTTTTTTTGAGATTTGGATTTTTTTCCTAATCACCCAATATTTAAAGATTTAGAACAAACAAAAATGGGAAAAGAAGGATTATCAAGATTACCTATAACACTGCCAAAGAAGTATTGACAAAACTGTGAACTTAGAACATTTTAATTTTGTTTTCTAAGCATTCTTTCTTTACAAAATTGAAATCATACTGCATATGCAATTTTATATCTTATTGTTTCACTTAAAAATGGCATTAGCATATTTCACATCATTAAATGCTCTTCATAAAAATAATTTTAATTGTTATGTTTCCCATAATCTAAATGCACTATAACCTACCTCATCAGTTTCCAATTTGTAGATGTTTAGGTTATTTTTAATTGTTTTAATTGAATTGATGTTATTGTGAACATTTATGACCTTAACTGTTTTTTCACTTGTATGATTGTTTCCTTATAAAGACACCTAGAAGGGGAATTAACCCCTCAGATGTTTAACATTTTTAAGACTCCCAAATATGTATGGTCAAATTGTATTCCAGAAAGTTTGTACCAATTTACAATCTTGGCAGCAATGTATCAGAATTATCTTGCTATAGTACCCGATATCACTAAATTTTTGGCTAATATCATAGTTTAAAGTGTTTATTTTAATTTTTATTTCTTTGCTGATAAAGTGATATTTTTTCACTTGTCAATTAGCCATTTGTATTTTCCATTTTATGACCTTTAGTTCCTGCTCTTTGTTTACTAGACTTTTCATGCGTTTCCATTGAATATTTAAAAGACTTTATAAATTAAAGAACCTTTTTCTGTTATATCATCTAGAAACATTTTTCTCACATTTGTTAGCAATTAATTTTTATGGGAATTTTTGAAATAGGAAAGTCTTCAAATTTGCTTCATCAAAATTTTGTCTCTTCCATTGCCGCAACTTAGAAAGCATTATATTTTAGAAAGCACTTTCCTACCTAGAGAGCAGATAAATATTTCCTTATTTTCATTTTTTAATCTATTATATTTTATGTTGCTGTATGGTATGTAGGAGTAAGGTTCTATATTGATTAATTTATGTATTTTATATATATTTTTTCCAAATAACTACTGATTTGGTCTCATACTATGTATAGAATTGTGCTCCTCCCCACTGTTCCTTTACCATTGTCTGTCTTAAATCCAATATTGTGTAGGAAATGTAAATCTGCTGCACCTTCCAGGGAGAACAATGGAATTAAAGTTTCTTTCTTCCTCTTCTAGGACAATCCTTATTCTTTGCTGTGACACTTTACCTAGGAAGCATATCTTATCTTCTCCCCTCTTGACTATCTTTGATGTGACTCAATGATGTCATTTTTTTTCCATTCTTTTTTAGCTATCATTTCCCAATAATTCATTTTCCTTTTGGGCAGAATATTCCATTTGGGGTGAGTTACTCAGCAAGATTGGGAAGAAGACTGTTGTTTTACTCCTAGGGAACTTCATTTATTTTTCTCATCATAAACAGCCCTGAAAGGAGGGGACAGGAAGCAACTGCCTGCATCTACAGCCCAGAGCCAGGCACTTTATCACTTCAAGCTGTGAGGGGGAGGACCCCAGCTCCAGCCAGCTCTGATGAGTTATGCTTTGAAACTCTTGGTTATTTCCAAAGGGAAACCCAAATCATTGAAAAGATATTTTAAGGCTTTTCTTCTTCTTCATTGTCACCTTCTAGACAGCAGAAAAATGTTTTATGACCTAACATCTGTGCTTTTGGGTTGCACTGGAATATGGGAAGATGAAAAGGAACCACTCGCCACAGCTTTTACTATCATACTTGGATACTTAGTAATGATTCTGAAAATCTATTTTATACTTTAAAGGTATACTTTAATCCAAGTAAAGTCTCTATCAATCCAAATATTCACCACTCTCTTCTCTGACACTGATCTGAGAAGGCAGTATTTCAAGATAATTCCAGACGTTTTTCACTTTTTAGATTTCAGTTAAAAGAAACACTGAAAAATGTTTTCATTTATGTATACATGTATACATGCATACACCTAAACCTTATACCCAGCAAAAAAATCTTTAACACCTTTCAGAAGGAAGTATTTGAAATGGAAAAATAATTTGAATGTTAGGCTCTCCTTTTAAAAAGATAAGTAATATTTAGGTTGAAAGTTCAGATATTAATGCAGCCCCATCTCATACATCTGGGCACATTATGTATTGTAATTCATGCGTCTAAGCTGGAGTTCTACTATCAAGCACCAGTACAGCAGCACTACTGTCAGGTAGCAGGATTTCTTCTGATTGGCGAGTGCCTTTGTTGTACCAGTTGTTAAACACTTTCAATATTATTCCCACCTATACCTCTAGAAAATCAGAGAAAGAGTATATATACATAAACAAAGCCATGGTTTTTTTCCCCTCTATATAATATAAATTGCATCACTTAGCATCCATGAAATTGAGGAAGGAAGAACATAATTTTCATGATAATTGTGGTATTTTGTCCATTTTGAGAATCTAGAACACTCTTTGGATAAGGGTAAAACCTAATATTTACTATTAGGATTCATATAAAAATTTTAAAATGTTAGTTTAAAAGGATCTAATTTTACTACATTATTTTTTATAAACTTGAGTTTAGTCTACTAGTTAGCTCATCACTTAGATCACCAATAAGTAGAATCAAGTTTTGAAGTAGATAGCGTGTATAAACAGAGATTTTAAACTCATTATTTAATTAGTCAAAATCTCCATAGAATCAATGTTACCCTGACATAAGACATCTATTTTTTACCCTTTTTTTCTGTGTAAGACCCAATCATCTTTTAAGAAAGCCAAGTCTGTTATTGGCATAAAGAAAAATTCTGCCTATGTTTAAAGTGTCACAGTTATTAGATAAGTGATATGACAAGGGAGAATTACCATTATGGTCCCCATCCACAGCTTAAAATTGTGTACAATGAATGTATCAAGCCTCCTTCCATTCAGAGCAATCCTTGTCTAAATCAGAAACTTGAAACATTTATATCTATGCCAACAATATCATCAATGGTGTATGTCTGATTTCTCCCCAACTGATCAGAAATGGGAAACTTTTGCAAGTTTAAATTCAATGTTAGATTGAATCAACATGTTTTGTAACTTTCATTAGAACATTCTAAAAATGAATTAAAACCAGAATGTAACATGCCCAAGTTCTTCTCATGTGGTTTGGCTCTTAAACTGTTGAAATTTGATTTTAAACCACTCCCCAAATGGACAGCTCCTCTTTGTCTTAGGGCTTAAAAATAAACTTAAATATCTGATGAATATTCTGATACTACAAAAATGCCAAATGGACAAACCTGTTATGTATAACCTGAAAAGAATAGCATCCTTGCATTATTAGTTTTTTATAACTGCTATTCTGTTTCTCTCTAGTTTATTTGTGTTTATATTTTGTAAAAACAGTCTTATATATGCAATATCAACCATATTCTTATTTTACAGGAGGTTTTACCTTTGTTAAACAGTCCCATGTTACATTTTTTAGTTTTCCTTCAATATATACATGACCTTAGACTTACCCTTTCAACCACTGCCATACCCATTTAAGTTTTATTAAAGCTAATTTTCAAGATTATATCAGGAGGAGGTATTATATTGTAGGGTGAATCAGAACATCCCTCACCCTGTGCAGTGGTTGCTGCTGTTATTTCTATATAAGCCTAGGCTTTCATAACCATAATATATAGAGCAGGCTATATTTATCTTCAGAGGCATCGCCATTTAACATTTTAGCATTCTTTCTCTGTTGAGTCTCACTAAATGGATACTCAGTCACAATGTACCCAGAAAAATTCCCTTAACCAGTCATCCTGCTCAGGATACAGTACAACCTGGTTCTCAAGTAGCAGAATATGGCCAACCCCAGGAAAAAAAATCTATTAATAGGGCAGGCGAGAAATACACTTAGTTCTTGGCATCCAATAGGCCTTAAAAAAAACATATTTGCTGAATGAAGGGAGGGAGAAGAGCTGTGGAAGGAAGTGATGATGGAAGTTTGCAGTAGGAGCAGAAATAGAAGGCAGCAAGCTGCAGAGAAAAGAAAGCCAGAGAGAAATGGGCTAAGAAAGTAAACTGGTGCCACTGACATAGCTAGAAACTCTGCAGCAGCTTGTGGGACTTTCACTGTCTCCTTTACCACCCCTTTGCCCCATACTGTCTACATCTGTGACTCCAGTACACATTAACAGATGTTCCAATCAACAAGTCTAAGACAGCAAAAAAAAAAAAAAAAAAAAAAAAAAGAAATATTGTGCCTAAACAATAGTTCAATTAAAATGGAGATATAATTGGTTAAACACTGTGATCTTGGAATTATCACACCATTTCAATTCTCAATGAGTCCACATAACAGACATTTTCCTATACTTTTATTTTACAAGGAGACGCAGGGAAAAGATTAAAAAATGTGGATTTCTTGGGCAGAGACATGCTGGACAGCAGGACATTCCTGATGTCCTTCATCTCTACCTATAGAGAAGCAACTGCTTGCTCATTCATCCAGTCTTCATACATCTTTGGAGTTGCAGATTGGGAAAGACAGCAATTATAGATAGACCTAGATACAATTGGATTCTACAGCTTAATTATTTCTTTACTTTTGGCAACATACTTACATATATTCTTGTCATCATCTTAATAAAATACTGGCCTTAGTCTCAAACAAGAACTCAGAACAGAAACTGTGTTTCATTCATGCAAAGAGTGAAATATTTTCCATTTGTCCTTGTCAAAAAATTGTTTGTTTTTTGACAAATATTGTAATGAAATCATTATAGTCAGGGAAGTAAAAATTGGTATAATGCAATTCAAAGGCAATCAACACAGCAACATGTAGGCATTTTAGCTATCATATAATAAATGTCTCCAACAAACTTTACATTCTGCAAAAGCATGAATCAAAAATGACAAGACTCATGGGACAAATAGAGATGGGACAGACCATTCATTTGAAAACCATTGTAACTTTGTAGCCATAGCACTAATATAAATGATTTTTGATACCTGGAAGATAATGTGGGTCCCCCAGCAGATGGCTCCCCTGTGCCTGGTGGTTGCCACAGCAGGTGTTTAAATTTCTCAGAGAGGCTGACAATGCTTTCACTGGAGCAGGAGTGGTGGGCGCTGAGCCAGTGTAGATGAAAGGAGAGCCCATGGGGCTGCTGTAAGATACACTTGAGGCTTGGAGCCATACCAGGTTGGGCTGCCTTTCTCTCTGGGGAGGGATGATGTATGCAGATGCTCCTATTTAATTTTCTTATGATAATGTTGAAAAGGTGCCTGCTGCTACTGTTAACAGCTGAGCTGAGAATTTTTTTCTTTTTTTCCTGCTGAAGGCTATACTTCTTTTCTGACTATTCCTCCTTCCTTGCCTGGAAAAAGCATACATAAATTATATTGACATCATTTCACTATTTACCATTGGTGTATGAGCTAATTTGCAGAACAGAAGCACATGTGGTAGCTGAATAAACTGTAGGTTAAAATCACTTTTCCTGGTTGTAAATGCAGTTCATCCTCATAAGGAATTTGGAAAATACAAAATAAAATTAATATCTACTTATATGAAATAACTACTGAATGAAAAGAAGTATATGTATTTCCTTCTGGTCTTTTGTCCATATCTGTTTATTATGGAATCGGGTTATACAATGGATGCAAATTTGTATCCTTTGTATTTATTTCACTTTACTAAATAGGCGTAAAAAATTTGAACCATGGTTTATTTTAACAAAACCTCTTTTTTTTTTTTTACAACAAGATTGTTTCAATTTATGGTAAAAAGTATCCTTATACATAAATGATTATTGGTATCTTTGGTTGATTCCTTAGGCTAGGTTGCTAAGGAGGGAATTACTGGGTCAATGGGTATAAATATCCCTTTAAAAAATAAACAAGCTTGTCGACAGTAAATAAACTTTTGTTGTTTGTGTTTTTTAAACATAAAGACAATACCAAAAGAAAAATAGCTTAATGTATGTTTGGTATCATGGCCCTTCCACCCTATGGACTTATCATTTATTAAAATGGCAGTATGTTAGTAAATCTCTTGCCCACAGCTGTAAATGCCTATGTGATAAATATCTCACATACAGTACTTCCTTGTTTATTAGCAGATCTGATACATCGAATGTCTATATCATGCATGCAGGTTAAATCAGGCATCAAAAAGTTCCAGTCAGCTCTTGTTCCTTCAATTCAACTCCAATTTTCCTATATATATATAGGAGATATATATATATATAATAGGAATATATATATATTTCTTTCCCTTCTCTTAATGGGTCTCCATGTCTTATCCTTGGCCTTGCACTTGCTATACCTCATTGTTAACACTAAAACTATCCCTGGTTCAAGCCACTCAAGGACATTAAAAACTTTTGGTGGGAAGACTGAGGCAATTTGAGGGAGGGGGTGTAAAACACAGTCCCCTGGGAACTGCCTTTCCAATTCTGAGGTCTCTTCTGCATAAATATGTGCAAAATGGTTAAGAGTATGGGTTTTGGAGTAAGAGATATCTGGGTCTGAGTCCAAGCTTTGCCTTCTTGGGCAAGTAAAGGCTTGGTGACAGGCAGGAGCTCATGGTGTTTGTGTGTCTGTGGTAGCAGCAGCCATATTTGGATACAATTGCATAATTGATCTTGATTGGTTAAAAGATAATATGTGGATTAAGATCTTTTTGAGAGGAAAGATGAAGGCAGAATTTGGCAGGGTCACATCTCAAACGAAATGAAAATAAACTAACATTCAATACAGAGGATTTTGTTTCTTTCCGTTGCAGTTTCTAAGTAAACTGATTATTTGTCCAGAAGGGTCATTGAGATAGTTTTCTAAATGAATGGAAGTTCTGAAGAAATTGCTTTTGTCAAAACTTTGGACATTTAGGGGAAACCAAGTGAGTCAAATAAAACAGATGCAGATGTATGTACTAAAGATCTATCCAGCAATAATTTACAACTATTTAGCCAGTGTCACGAGAAACTTCACGGAAGATAAAGGGCTGCTTCTGGTTCTTTGATTTTTTTTTTTTTCCAAAGGCAAGTTAATCCTGACTCAAAAGCTGACTTTCTCCCTCTCTTTTCAGCCAGCATATATTCCAAAAAAGATAATCCCAATTACAATCATCAAGCAAGGTAATTTGTGTGCGTCTGCTTTGAATGTGTTTAGAATTTTTAAAAATATATTTTTAACTGAGGTAAACATAGCACATCTTTTGTCCATTTCTCTGTTGTTTTTCAGAAAAAGTTTTAAGAAGCCAGTATGATCTAGTAATTTAGAAATTAATCGATCATTTTGGCTCATGTACCAATATGCTAAGCTTTGGGCAAGACACATTGGTCAGGTAACTAAGAACAAACTGAAGCAAGCATTAATTTTTAAAAAGTCAAATATGTGACTTTCTCAGTATTAAGTTAGTATAAGTGAAGAAAATAAATAGGATATTTGGATTAATGAAAATGGTAACTATGACTTAGTGGTCACTTTAGGGAAAGTAAAGACCTCCAGGTTTCAAGAATTAAATTGTCTTATTTCATTTCAGTATCCAGTTGTTTTTGTTTTGGCTATTGGTTCCTTTGATTATTAAAATGACTCTACTACTTATTTCCCCAAAGTTTCTTGGTGGAAGAGATTGGACCCTTAAAATATTTCATTTTGAGAAAACACTGGTGTCCCAAGTTTACTTTCTAAACAGAATAGGTTAGCATCAGAATTACCTAAAGATTTTTATTACTGGGTCATTGCCTCAGTTTGTGCTAGTTCTTATTAACTTGGAGAAAGAGTAGCCTCCAGGAGGTGGAGATAAGAAGGAAATTTTCAGTTCATTAGAATGGGCCACACTTAAGATAGAATTGACTTCCTTAAAGGCATAGCTATTAAGATAATTGATAAAATTAGACCAGGGCTTCTCTAGTGCGAACTGGCTTCTCCGTATTAGCTTCTTACTAATTTCTGACTATGTTTGTTCCTGTCCCATGATTGTCTTTTTGTACTTCAACAGTGATTCAGAATGTTACTCACAGGGCTTCAACTAAATCCTCAGATACGACTCCCTTGGGGGGAATGATACTAGGTGAGTAAAACTGGAAAGCTACGCCTAGATTTAGCAAGTCCGGTGATTTTTTTTTTTTAAAATAATGCCCTTTATGAAATTTTGCCTTATGAGTAAATCTGTTTAATGGATGTTGGTTCATTTCCTTTCAGTATTTAGTCTCCCCACTTGTGTCCATTCTGGGCTAGGAGCCAAGAGATGTAGCCTCTATCACGGTGTTAGATAACTAGCTCTGGTGCATGCTGGTGGGAATGATGGTATCCACCGGACCTGCCGCACAGGATTGTTTGCAGTTAAGAGGGAGTCTGTCTGAAACATATTGAACTGCTCTGTTAAAAGTTATTATTATTAATGGCTGTTCTCTATTTACCACACATCTTAACTAGCCATTCTACAATTTTGAGTCTATGGAAAAAAGCAGGAGGATTTTGGTAGTTCTAAGCATCAAAAAGATTCTATTTGGAAGATACCTTCATATTTTATCTGCATTTTAAAGTTTGGGTTAAAATTGATTACATAAAATAAAGTGCTAAAGTTCATGGTTTCTAGTCTCTGATGCTTTGAACTTTATTTTAGTACACGATGCATTTTCTTCCCCTTATCCCATTTACTTTATTTTCTTGCAGTCCACCTTATTATTCCAGGTCACAATGAAACCACCATAAAACTTCCCACATCCATAATGTTTGATATTTCAGATGCAATCAAGACACAACTAGGTAAGCTGCAAAGTTTATATTCAGACTTTGTAGTCACTGAGTACTAGAACTGACATCATTAGGATGTCCAAGGAATCTTGCAAATGAGCTATTTGGGTATCTCAAAGTAAAAAGAAAGGGGCAGGGAGGTTAGACTGTTGGAGGTATTCATATAAATCACATTCTGTAGGGAAATGGTTATTTTATAATATCTACATAAACTAGAAAATATATGAATATATTTATATTTATGAAAGAAGAGTGAACATTTATCAAATCATATAAAATATACAGAGTTATATATAGGTCTAGTTTTCAAATAGAGTAATTGTTCTATATTATACTTATTGTGCTATACTCTCAAGGGGCTAGATATTTTTTTATGAGGTCAATTCTATTAGAATTGTTTCGAAATTGATATTGCTCCCTACTTCTAGAAAGAACCAGATATGATATCAGTGTTTAAAATACATAAAATATAATACTTAAAAAAAAAAAAAAACACTTAAAAGAGACCCAGGGAATAATTGTGGATGTCACTGGGCTGAGTGAGTTACTGCATTTGAGTATCAGAGTAGGCTCTGAATTTTCTCTATAGCAGAGGGTCTCAAACTTGAGTGAGCATCAGAAGCACCTGCAAAGTATATGAACACAAAGACTACTGGGCTCACCCCCAGACTTCCTAATTTATTAGGTCTGAGGAGGGGCCTCCAAATTTGTATTCCTAAAGATGCTGGTGCCTCTCCTCTGGGGATCACACTTTGAGAACCAGCCCTCTAAAGTCTCTGGAGAATGTTTTGGGCTGTTGATAAATATGGGAGGAAGCAGCATGAGATGTTGGAAATTGAACCTCCTGAAAGAAAAAGGAGGAAAGCCTTAAGTAGGGAGATAAACACTTAATTAGTGGACTAACAGACATGTAATTTTAGAAGAGTTTTCAAAACATATCACCCTCTTATGAAAATATTTGCGAATATATATTTGTAATTTTGTACAATCCTTGAAATTTTACTGTAAAATAGCCATACCTCTTGGTCTTAGGGTAAGTTACCTCCAAGAATGTAGACAAGTGACTCCGAGCTTCATTTCTTCAATGAAATGAAGAAATGTGTATCAGACTTGATCATCTCCCTTTCAGCCACTAAACCCTGTTACTATTCTACATTATTTAAATAATGTGACACTAGGATGTTTCCAAATCAAATTCCTTCAACTCAGGATTGTTGCACTCACCCTGTTCTTTACCCAGAACCTGTAAACTTTATCCTGTGTCTAGGAAAGATTTGTTTGGAAAAGGTTAAAATAGAAATTGGCTAAAATCTTATTGATTTGGTCCCTAATATGTCCATCAAAACTATACAACTAGGGTTTATGGAAGAAACTGAAAATTAGCAGAGGTTTCTCCCAGACCACTGCTATCAGTGTTGAACTGGATAGGGCTCTATTCTTTAGTCCTTAACCTTGAGTGATATTTCTTAATTTTTTCACAAAGTTCAACATGCTACTTTAATACCATTTCAAACATTTTGATTTTTTTCTTTTAATTTAGGGAATTCAACAGTGGATTTGTTTTATTTTGCCTTTTTAAAAAGTATGATTTACCAAAACTTTGATTCTCTTCAGGAATGAATGTGATTTTGATGAAGAAAAATTCAATGCAAATAATAAATATCTTCTATGGCATATATTTCTGGAGAAACAGATATCTTGAATTTAGCACATGGCAAATTTAACACATGGCAAATTTCTTACCTGTTGAAGAGATTGCTAGCCAGTATATTTGAAAATGTCCAGTAAAGCCAAAGAAAATCCTACCCATCAAATATACCATCTTAACAAAACAAAACAAAATGACATTTTAAACTTACTGGTTTTTACAAAAAGAGTGTGGACCTAAACAGTTCATTACATTAGACAGGGAGAAACAAGCGTTCTTGAAGTTAAGTATCATTTTCATTCAGTATAGTCAAATTTTTAGGGAGTAGATCCTAAAAATAAATCCCCATTCCAGCAGGCCCATAATGGGACATGAAGAAAGTAATTGCCTTTATTCTAAGAACACATGGTGTAAATAATAATAGAAATAACCAAAAAAAGCTAGTATTATACACCCATAAACATGGGACAAAGGGTTTCCCAAAGCCAAGTAAAGCCTGCCAAAATTAAAGGAAACAACTGTTGTGAATAAAGGTACAGAAGAATAGTAGAGTAAAAGGAATTCCCTTGGCTTTAGGCCATGTTCTGATGACACTTTACTTTCCTATGAACAAGACTATATTCATACAAATAGAGCAGGAAAATGTCCCTGGCTTGAGATGAGGGAGTCATAAAGAGTCCCCCATTCAAGTATCTTCCCCACCTACCAATTTCTCCAACATCTGAAAAGTCATATTTAGAAATGTGATCTACCTTTATAAAGAATTAGTGATTTGTAAAAAAAATACAAATATTCACTGGAAGGATAGCTTGCATCTTTCTTCATTAACAGCTTAATTTTTGGCTAATGTGACTGCCAGCTTAGGGCATGTTTTGAATATAAGGAATTAGAGCAATTCAGAGCATTGCCTGTGAACAGCTAGATCCAGAGGTCAAAAGAGAGGCTAACTGGTTAACTGGGGAGCCACTGAAAACGTGTAGTAAGTGGGAAGGAGAGAGTTAGCAAAGGGGTCGTGAGGGAAAAGAGGACATTGTAAAAGGATAGATCATTAAAAGAAAACTGTATAATTTCATATTTTAAAAAAATACTTCCTATGGTACATGCTGAAAATAACAAGATTGGGGCTCAGGAATAATTTGGAATCTGAATGATTGTTCCTGTGCTAACAATAAGAATTGACTTTAAACAAAAAGCAGGGGAAAAAATTAAAGATTTCCATTGTGCAAACAAGATGTTTAACTTCTTGTGTATGTGAATCCAAAACACATTTGACCATTGGAGGCAAGCAAACTAACATTTGTGACTCCTATTTCTATTTTAAATAGTAGCTATCTGTGGTATGTCTCCATCAGTATAGATAAAAAAATGATTGGCTTCTATAAACACTGTGAAAGGAATGACTTTGTAATTGTCTCTAAGTCTACCAGAAGTAAATAAACGTTTTGTGCTCACTTTAACTGAAAAGGAGAAAATGGTCTTTACGTCATCCTTTGGATTAGACAAGAGGAAAAGCTTTTGTTTATAATGATTACAATTATGATGTGAAGTACAGAAGGAGGTTGCAGAATTTACATCCTCATAGAACTTTGATATCAGTGGTTCTGAACCTGTCCCCCAGGGGACATTTGGCAATGTCTGGAGACACTTTGAGTTGTCATAATGGGGGGTGGGGAGTGCTACTAGATTCCAGTAGAAGCCAAAGATGTTGCCAGACATCGTACAGCCTCCAACAACAAAGAACATCCTGCCCAAAATGTCCACAGTACCAAAGCTGAGAAACCCAAAACTAATATAGATGGAAAACCTGTAGATGTTCTTTTCTGTAGAGCTGTAGGGCTCTATAAAAGCCTATCTGACTATATAAACAATGTAGCAGATACTCTCAACACTTAATCAGCTCAAGGCGGCAAGGTGAGGTGTCTCAAAGATGTGTCAATTCTTTTGTATCACTAAATTGTTTCAAAATATTATAAACTGTAATTGATTGAGTATGCTAAATATCTGAAAAGAGTTAATGCAAAGAGTGTGTTTAAATTTAGGTATATCTTAATCATGGGAAACGCTGATTTAGAAATGCACTTCCTTTGAAAGAGAATACCTAAATTTTATAAGACAGTTTCTGGAATGGTTGACTAAAATGAGAAAAAAATTGGAAAAAAAAAAAAAAAAGCCTTCATTTTTTTCTATTAAATTCCCACAAAGATTCAAAGAAAAGATATATGTTGTCAAATTGCTCAAAATTTATTAACCATTGGTTAGTATAAATTTGATAGTGTTTTTTTTAAAAAAACTTAGCTTCCTATGTATGATGTGTTTCTCTAGTATTTGTGTCATAACTCATTACATTCTTGCTGTGCATAATAATGACAATTTTGATTCCTTATTTTTTTTAAATTTAGGAATACGTGAAAATAAAATTCCAGAGAGCATTTGAACTATAACCTATACCTTCCAGAAACCCAGTTTATGAATCAGAATGACATGACACATATCCAAGTATTAGGTTGTGATGTTTTTCTTCATTCCAATGCCAATTTAGATCTTAAAGAATTAGCTACAATTAATGAGAATGAGTTCTGAAGATTCTTGTCTGCTCATACTAGTCCCTGGCAGAAATGCACAATAAAGTTGTTGGCTGACTGATGGGAAAGGAAAACACAGAATAGATTTCTTGAAATAGTCTGTTACTTGATGATGTTTGAATGAGTTGTTTTTGGAATTGTATTATGAAAAACTGAGGTAAATTGTTTGTTCTCTGACATTTTAGCTAAAAATGAAACCCTGGCATTACCTGCTGAATCCAAAACACCAGAGGTAGAAAAAATCCCAGCACAGCCCATAACAGGTAATGATAGCCCAATGTTGATGTATGAGTGAATAAATAACATATATTTCCAAAGAGGAAAAAGGTCCACAAGTCTGTACTTTTTTCAGTGAAGAGCCAGTAGGAAATTCATTTTTATCATAAGCATAAAACATTAGGAGATTCCAGGTCCTTTGAATGTTTAAAAAAACAACAGATGCAGCATGGTCTTTTGAATCTCATAACTGATGTGTACTACAGAAGCTGAATTTTCAAACCAAGTGAAATTTATTTCCTCAGCATTCTGGAATATTCTTATTCTAAAATACAATGCCATTTTTGGGCACTTTCCTTTTATATGAAGAAATGAGACAATTTTTTATTTCTTCACTTTCAAAAGTGGTCAGTTTAGTGAAATGCCATATATCTCATACAAACCTAATGAAGGTACCCTGTTTAGAAACTAACGTCTTCTGGAAGATTTAAGATCCTAGAATAGTAAGATGTTTTAAAGAATAAATGCAGTAAACATTTTCCCCATAGTTTATCAGCCATTGTTAACACTCAGCATTCCTTCTCTGAGTTACTCAAGTCCAAGAATTGAACTAGAATTCTTGCCAGAGCAATACTAGCTCATGCAGGACACAGTGAAACAAATATCTGGCAAGAATTTCCCACCATCTACATGTAGCAAAGGAGCTCCAATCTAAAGCAGATTAAAAAAAAAAATCATAAAATTGCCTTAACTTGCTTGAAATATCACTACTTACCAATCTCTTTGCTCATAACTGGGCCAAAGAAGATAAATATTGGTGAGGAAACAAAATAATTTGATTTTAAGAAACCTTAACTAGTCAAATAGGAATATCTCTGACAGAGCAAAACCCCTTCATTGTTATCAGGGCAGAGGTAGAAGCTATTCCAGCTACTGGAAGAATTCATTAGGGTGGAAATTCCTAGGTAGTTTTCTCATTTCAGTATAATTGGTCAATGCCAAGAAAGCATAGGCATAACCCAGTAGGTTACTCTAATGTTTTTTTTTTTTGTTTGTTTGGTTTGTTTTTTTACCTCAAAGATTCAACCCATTTTCCTAATTACACTTCTCCTGGCACAATATCTGATGGGAGAGTCTACAGATTTCTTTGTTCTCTGCCAAACCCTCCTCAGAATTTTCCACTTCAGAAACACTTAGGCAAACACCACAGCTTACTATTCTGTGGTGTTGTGTGTTTTTCTTGTCCTCACCCTGCAAAATTCTGGGGCTTTCCAGCTCAAAATTTATTCCAGATTTCAGTGATCTGGGTTCTTATTTTTCCAAAACTATCTACCTGAAGTCTTCTTTGCTTTTGATCTAGTCCTTGGGACAACCCTGTGGCCGAGCATTTGAATCCTGATCATAATTTCAACCCAGTTCCAAACTCTGTGTTGGTTGCAGTTTGGAAAAGAGAAATCTTATAACTCTAAACTTTTGCCCTTGGCCATTCTTTTATTTGACCGTTTATTAGTCAATTTAATAAACATTTATCATGCGCTTACTATACCTCAGACATTGTGCTAAACCCTAGAAATAAAGAAAAAAGGGAGAAATAAAAATTATGATAAATCGAATATGTGTTTCAATGCAGGTCAATTCAGCGTGCATTTTGGAGCCCATAGAAAGTGGACCAAACCCAGAGAGGAAGGGCTGGGAGGAGTGTCAGGTCAGGCAAGTAAGGCAAGTCAGGGAGTCTTTAACGTAAGCAACTTGTAGAGAGGTGGCCTATATAAATATCAATTGCTAATTCTAAAGGGCAACAAAAAGTGTCTCGTGGTCTTTGGTTGGCTCCATCATTTTACCTTAATTTGCAAAGTTGCTTTTTTTTTTTTTTAATCTTTCAGTGACTCCTGAAACACTTGCAAGAACCACTAAACCTACTGCATCTAGTGTGTTAGACATTTCAGAAGCAGCACTGGGTAATTCTAAGTTTTCTTTCTTAAAACAACAACAACAACAACAACAACAAAACTCCTAACACATAAAAAAGAAAAGTAATCCCAATGCCTTAGCTTTTTGATGTTTGTCTCTTTTTTTCTTCCTGGTAGTAGATAACATTCCTATTTCTTGGATGAATTCCGTTGATTTAACAACATACCTTGATCCTGGCAATTGATGTTCCAGGCAAATGTGGATGCTAGATGCTAACTGCACTCCTTGTTTACCAAACTCCTCAGTTGTAAAGAAAATCAGAACGTTGGCTTTTTAATCCCAAAAGATTGATGGGGTGGAGGAAACCTAGATGTCTTGACTATGTCTGTGCTTTCTGCTTAGATTGGCTTTTGGAAGTCTTGTGCATACTAACCTTGGGGGAATCCTTGAAAGTGATGTTTTCAAGTAATGATTTCATGTCTCTTTTGTTAGCATCTTCTTGACCCAAGAAAATCTAACTTGCTCTATTGTTTTCTTTTCTGAAGAAATGAAGCATGCATTTTATCCTGTACCTATGTTAGTCTTCCATTACTTCACATGGCGCTTTGAAAGCACATTTTAAAATTTTAATAGCTAAGTAACATTTTTCCAGGGAAAGGGAGCTATTTTTATGAGACGCATCATTCTCAGTGCATACATGAATCTTTGTTATGAAGCATATTCTACATGATCCATGATTAAGCCACAGTGTCAATCCCAAGACAAGGAAGAGCTAACCACATTCTTTTTTATTGTAGTTCTCAGTGAAAGGACCCCAGAAACATTGCAAACGGTTCTAATACCTGAATTACCCCTGAGCACTCTAGGTAAAAATTATTAAACATTGCAGATTATTAACTTGGAAATTGTGTGCATGCTTAAAAGAAGTCTTTAGGCTAATTCATTCATATTTATATGCCCTCACAAGAAAGAAGGGCTTATAAAGAAATAAGCTCCTCAACACACAAGCCCTTAAACGTTTTAAAATCTTAATTTTATAGGAGGATCCTAAAAAAGCTCTCCCATATGATGAATCCTTTGGGTTTTTTTTCCTTTTTGTAACCATATTTTTATATTATATTTGATTCTTTTAATTCAAAATCATGTGCCACTGAACAAATTGATATTTTCTGTATTTTTCCTAAATATGTTTTTACTCAATTGCCTCTTTTGACAGAGATTGTTATCTTTCTGCAGACTGCTTCTTAGAATTCTAAGAATTTCTTTAGGTGTTGCAAGATCAAAAAAAGGGGAGCATAAATAAAAGCCATACAGTTATAAAAAGACTATTTTAAAAAGCATGGGAGCAGATGTAGCTCAGTGGTTGGGTGCCTGCTTCCCGTGTACAAGGTCCTGGGTTCAATCTCTGGTACCTCCTAAGGGAAAAAAAAAAAAAAGCAATTGTCTAGACATTTTTTAGTTCAAATGTGTTTGGTGCTTGGTTTGATTTTAAGCAAAATATATATAAGACCACACCAACACATGGCTGAAGAAGTGAGGAAACTAGTTTAATAAGTATGGAAACAAAAGTTCAAATTCCTTGAATTTAGTGGCTATGATTATAAGAGAAAGAAAAGGAATATTTAATATATTATCCACATTGAAACACAAAAGTAAATACTACTAAAGGGGCCTTACTTGACACGAGATAACTTGCCTACTGGTTTTTGTGTTTTGCCTTTTCAGGGTTGAAAACTTAAATCTCTCCACTGTTGCTCCCACCTCAGGTCATAACTTTTCTTGTATGTTTTATTTTTATTACAGCTCCATACAGACTTCCAGAATTTCCTCAGGCAAAAACACCCTTCACTTTTGAGAAACCTGAGGGCACCTGGGGTAATGACATCTTAAATCTGGTGTTAAGGATGTGGTTGGTGATTGCTTAATTCTGTGTTCTGGCTCCTCTCTCTGTAAACCCCATTGAGCTGGTGAATTCAGTTAACTCAGCTAAAACAGTGGTTGATTTTGTTTAAAAAAAAAAAAAAAAGTCTAATTGTATTTTCTATAAGTTCAGTAAAAACCATCAATCTGTTAATTCTGTATAGCCCATTTAGTTCTTTTTTTTTGTCCTTAAAAAGGTTGAGAGTATGACACCAAATTCTTGCCTCTCTTTAGGCACTAAGAAAATGTTCTTTGCATATCAATTTCTCCCTGATATATAATGACTTTGTATTGGATCTGTGTGTGCTTTTTATTGCAGGCTTCTGGTAGCTACTTAACCATATGAGCAAAATATTTTTGTCTCTTCTCTTAAAAACTCTTCAGCAAATTCCATTTCTTTTCACTATAGCTTCAAGTGAAAAGCCATGGATAGTTCCTACAACTAAAACATCTGAAGATTCCAAAGTTCTACAACCTCAAAGTGGTAATTGCATTCTTTTTTTTTTTTAAATAACTTTTTTTCTTTATTAGAGAAGTTGTGTGTTTATAGAACAATCACGCATAAAATATAGGATTCCCATACTAACCTGTTATTAACAACTTGAATTGGTATGGAACATTTGTTACAATTGATAATAACACATTTTTTATAATTATACTATTAACTATAGTCCATGGTTTAACTTAGGGTTCACTGTTTGTGGAGTGTAGTTCTATGACTTTTTTTGGTTTTTAATTTTAATTTTTTTTACCATGTATGCAATCTAACATTTCCCCTTTTAATCACATTCAGATATATATTTCAGTGCTGTTGATTACGTTTACAATGTTGTACTACCATCACCACCATCCATTACCAAAAGGTTTCCATCATTCCAAATAGGAATCCTGTACCCTTTAAGCCTTAACTTCATATTCCCTATCCCGACCCTGTCCCCTGGTAACCTATATTGTAGATTCTGACTCTATGAGTTTGCTTATTCTAATGGTTTCAAGTCAGAGTGATCACACATTTGTCATTTTGTGTCTGGCTTATTTTACTGAACATGATGACTCCAAGGTTCATCCATGTTGTCACATGTATCAGGACTTCATTCCTTTTTATGGCTGAATAATATTTCATAGTATGTTTTTATCATTTATATTTATCAATTCTTGGGTTCATGGACACTTGGGTTGCTTCCATCTTTTGGTAATTGGGAATAATGCCACTATTAACATTGGTGTGCAAATATCTATTCGAGTCCCTGTTTTCAATTCTTTTAGGTGTATACCTACTAGTGTGATTGCTGGGTCAAATGGTAGTTCTATATGTAGCTTTCTGAGAAACTACAAAACTGTCTTCCACTGTGGCTGCACCATTTTACATCACATCAACAATGAATGAATATTCCTATTTCTACATACCCTGTCCAACACTTGTTATTTTCAGTTTTTTACATAGCAGACATTCTAATGGGTATGAAATGGTATCTCATTGTGGTTTTGATTTGCATTTCCCTGAAGACTAATGATGTTGAGCATCTTTTCATGTGCTTTCTGGCCATTTGTCTATTCAAATCCTTTAACCATATTTAAATTGGGTTATTTGTCTTTTTGTTGTTGAAGGATTTCTTTATATAGTCTGGATATTAAATCCTTATCACATATGTTGTTTCCAAATATTTTCTCACATTGTGTAGGTTGTCATTTTCCTTTCATGATAAAGTAGTCTGAGGCATAAAAATTTTAATTTTGATGAGGTCCCATTTATCTATTTTTCTCTTGTTGCTTGTGCTTTGGGTATAAAGTCTAAAAAACCATTGTCTGCCACAAGGTCCTGAAAATGCTTCCCTATGTTTTCTTCTAGGAATTTGATAGTTTAGGCTCTTATATTTAGGTCTTTTGGGTATATACCTACTAGTATGAGATCCAATTTTCCCAGCACTATTTATTAAAAAGACTATACTTTCCCAATTGAGTAGTCTTTGCCCCTTTGTCAAAACTTAGTTGGTCAAAAATGTAAGTTAAAGCGTTGATTTCTGACCTCTAAATTTGCTTTGGTCTACATATCTATCCTTGCGCCAGTATCATGCTGTTTTGATTACTATGGCTTTGTAATAAGTTTTTTTGTTTTAATTGAGTCAAGATGACTGTCTATTTAGGACCCCTTATCATTCTATATAACTTTGATGATTGACTTTTCCATTTCTGCAAAGGAGGATGTTGGAATTTTGATTGAGATTGTGTTGAATCTGTCAAATGCTTTGGGTAGAATTGACATCTTAACAATACTTAGTCTTCCAGTCCATGAACACAGAATGTCTTTCTGTTTATTTAGCAATGTCTTTCAGTGATGTAGTTACATCCTTAATTAGATTTACTCTTAATATTTGATTCTTTTAGTTACTATTTTAAATGGAATTTTCTTCTTGATTTCTTCTTCAGATTGTTCATCACTTGTATATAGAAACACTACTGAATTTGGGGTGTTGATCCTGTACCCTCCCACTTTGTTGAATTCACTTATTAGTGCCAGTAGCTATGTTGTGGATTTTTCAGAATATTCTGTATGTAGGATCATGCCATCTGAAATTAGGGAAAGTTTTACCTCTTCTTTTCCAATTTGGATGCCTTGTATTTTTTTTTCTTGCCTAATTGCTCTAACACCAATATCCAGTACAATGTTGAATAACAGTGGTAACAGTGAGCATCCTTGTCTTGTTCCTGATCTTAGAGGGAAAGCTTTCAGTCTTTCACCATTAAGTAGGATATTAGCTGTGGGCTATTCATAGGTGCCCTTTATCATGTTGAGGTTTCTTTCTATTCCTAGTGTTCTGAGTATTTGTATCAAGAAATGGTGCTGGATTTTGTTAAATGTCTTTTCTGCATCAATTGAGATGATCATGTGCTTTTTTTCCCTTCATTGTGTTAGTGTGGTATATTAATTGATTTTCTTAGGTTGAAACACCCTTGTATACAATGGATAAATCATAATTGATCATGGTGTATAATGTTTTTAGTGAGCTGTTAGATTCAGTTTGCTACTGTTTTGTTGAAGATTTTTGTAACTGTATTTATGAGATATTGATCTATAATTTTCTTTTCTTGTGGTGTGTTTATCCAGCTTTGGTTTGAGGGTGTGGGTGGCCTTGTACAATGAGTTAGGGAGTGTTCCCGCCTCTTCATCTTTTTTTGGAAAATTTTGAGGAGAATTGGTGTTTAAGTCTCCTTGGAATGTTTGGTAGAATTCTTCTGTGAAGCCATCTGGTCCTGGGCTTTTCTTTAAGAGGTTTTTGATTACTGATTCAGTCTCTTTATTAGTAATTGGCTTATTGAGAGCTTCTTCTTGAATCAATGTAGGTAGTTTGTGTGTTCCTAAGACTGTCCATTTCATCTAGGTTATCTTATTTATTGGTGTACAGTTGTTCATAGCATCCTCTTATAGTCTTTTTTATTTCAGCAGAGTCGTACCTCTTTTCATTTCAAAGAACCAACTATTGGTTTTGTTGATTTTTTTTTTTTCTGTTTGTTTTCTGTTTCATTTATCTCTAATGTTTGTTATTTCCTTCCTTCTGCTTGCTTTGGGTTTAATTTGATCTTCTTTTCTAGTTCTTCCAGTTTTGAGCTAGGTCTTTCATTGGAAGTCTTTCTTCTTTGTTAACATAAGCATTTAAAGCTATAAATGTCCCTCTCAGCCAGTCCTATAGGTTTTGGTATGTTGTGTTTTCATTTTCATTCACCTCGATATATTTCCTTGACCCAACTGCATTCTATTTTTTAAAAAATTATAAAAGCATTATTGAGTAACTTTTCTTCTTTTCATTTTCATAGCTTCCTTAATTGATTATAAATATACTTTGTAGTAGATGGAAGGGCTATAATAAAGTCTTGACACTTGGATGAATCTCAATTTTCCCTGATACAAATCTAAAATGGTTATGTATTTGTTTTAGAGATCTATATTTTAATTTCTGAATATATTAGAAGTCTGGATAGAACATGAGCTAGAATTGGCTCATTGATTTTTCTTCTTCTACAGTCTCTAGTGCCATACATGACAACAGTAACAAAAATGGGAAACAGATATTCTACCAAGAATCATAATGGGTGGGTCTGATTTAATAACAGCATGGGCTTAAAGTTTCCCTTGCAGGCAAATATTTGCTTCTCCCACTAACCATATGACTTAGCTTTTTTCCTAATTTTTCTGGGCCCTGGTTTCCTCTTTTGTAAACTATGGTGATAGGTTTTTTCCTCCTGAGAATTCTTGTGTTCCACCACTATAATTAATTGAGGTATCTCTCTTTTGCAAAAAGTACACTTTTCTCAATTAAAAAATTTAGCTTATATATGTTTTCTTTGATGCCTTGCAGTCAACTACAGAAGAGAATATTCAGCCTATGAGAATTATGAGAAAAATCAGAAACCATCCTTTTTGATTACTTCCGTGATTTTTTGTTTTTGTTTTGTTTTTGTTCCTTTTATGTTAATTTTTATCAAACTTTTAGTTGCTGTGATTTTATTATGGGTACATATATATAGTGTCTGATGTGTATAATATATATAGTAATTAGTATATAAGATAATGCATATTGTGTATACATATAGCATAGTATATAATGTAGTTGTTTTGTTAGAAGTTCATGTAAAAAATTAAATACATTGACATTTTGAGGTATTCTTCAGATATAGTTCAGTGGGTTTGAGAAAAGTTGCAAATGAGCACAGAGAAACACATTGATCTTAGTCAAATTATCCTTTCTCTGGTTAAGTGTAGTGGGCTCAGATCTCAGCAAAGGACAGAAGATGAAATCAAGTTATGTGTAGTGTCTCTTAGTTTCCTTAAGTGGGAACACACTTGGAAAGAAGCCTCAAAGTGGGGCTTACTAAGGCTTGGTTCTCCTAGCCACAGACCCTAAAACTCTAGTATAATTACTTATGAGGGCACAAAAACACCTTCAGCAATCCAGATCACCTGACTCTAAAATCTATGTTCTGGGTAGAAGTTTCATACTGAGCCTCTAACATATGGAACCACAACTAGTCTGGGGACAAATGCTGCACACAGAAATCCCAACATGTCTCCCCACTTCCTTAGAGATACTACATGTCCTAAACCAAGTACTTTTGGGGACTGCTGGACTAGAAGAACTCTTAGGTCTCTTCCATCTCTTAGCTTTGAGTTATAGCTTAGGGGAAATGGCACCCCCCAGGTTTCCTTTGAGCAGTATCTTTTTTTTTTTTTTTTTGGTTTCCTTGATTATTTAAGAGTAAACTGTAAACTGAATAAAACCTCAAAGGAATAATTTATGAAATTCTGAAGTCTAGGATATGAATGTTATATAAGCTTGAGTTAAACCAAGCTGGGGTGGGAGAGAATTATAAATTAGGGAGTGAAAGTTGTAGAATTACAAAGAGACAAAAATGATGAGATGGAAGATCCCAGTATAGTTAAGTTTCCCTTTGCCTTTAATCCTAGAAAAATTCCACTGGTCTTGAAGTATAAATAGTAGGCAAGGGAGCGAATGTGGCTCAAGCAGTTGAGTGCCCACTTCCCATGTGGGAGGTCCCAGGTTCAGTTCCTAGTGCCTCCTGAAAACAAAAACAAAAACAAGCAAAACAAACAATAAAACCAACTCAGGAAAGCCAGTGTGGCTCAGTGGTTGAGTACCGGCTTCCCACATGCGAGGTCCCAGGTTCAATCCCCAGACCCTGGTACCTCAAAAATAAAAAATTAAATTAAATTAAATTAAAATAAAATAAGGCAATGCAGCAGAAAACAGCCTCATTGTTCAGCTACCTCACTGCTTCCAGGGCACTTGTAGTCTGACAAAAAATTTCCAGTTCCCAACACTCTTCTGAACCATATGTCAGGTCTTGCCATGAACTAGACTTCAGCAGGTGATGATTGAAGTTGTGGGCATTAGTGGCCACAATGTCCCAGTCTATTCTTAGAGCATTTAATTGTCATATCTCTGCTGGTTAGTTTAATCCTTGAACCAGCATCATTGCCATTAGCTGAGAACTTGTTAAAAAGGCAGACCCTCTGGTTCCACACCAAAGCTATGGAATCTTCATTTTAACAGGATCCTTAGGTGATTTATATGAACATTAAAGTGAGAGAAATACTACCTTATTACTTAGTCTGTATAGCCACATGTACAGGTAAGAATGATCAGGTCTGGTCAATTACAGGACAGTTGCTCTCAAATCAATATGACTGGTTTCTCCAAGAGGATGATTAACTACCTCTTGTTTCTATTAATAAGCAATGCCTCTATCTATGTGCTTTTATAAGTGTCCTGTGGCATTATCTTAACTTAAATTTAAATTAAAATTGAACAGTATATGCATTATTTGTGCTTTAAAGAGTTGCTATAGTCATTACCTTTTTTCATTCATTTTGGTCTTTCTTGATTGTTTTGATTGATTTTTTGTGAATTTATACATGTACTAAGGTTCCCTTAATTTCCTATTTAGGGTCAATGTATCTAATTATTATTTTTTTCTTTTCCAATTACTCCCTAATGCAATTGTTTTGAGAATTAAGAAGAGAGAAATGTAGAGATAGTACTTGAACAATGATCAACAAAGACATTGGTCTCAGTTTTGGTTGCCATATCCTTCGAAGAAACAATAAATATAGGTGGTATCGATGACTGGCATCATTATAGCAAAATGAACACATTTTGTTTTCTCTGTTGGTATATGATGTATCTGTATTTGCTATGTCAGTTCCTTTCTGCCAGAGACCACCAGGAACACATCTGTAAATGAACAAGTTTGGGCTTATTTACTTCTTGCAACAAAGAATAACACATACACTATGGGGATCTGTGGGATGTCTCAGTAAAAGATAATTTGAAAGTATTATTGTAGGATTTGGACTTGTATTAAGTGATTTGGGTGAGAGCTCAAAGAAATAAAGCTTTGCTATGGGCTGGATGCTGTCAAACAGTGGGAGTAATTCCATGATCAAATAACTTAATAATTCTTTTCAATCTCATATTAACTAGGACATGGGGACACTGGTAAATTTTGGTTTGGACAACGTTCATGTTTTTGTCTGTGTTCCAAATGATTACAGAGTGGTCTTGTTTTGTCTTGTATGATTATGGTCACCGCATAGCCTTGTCTGACTTTGGTGGTCTTTGAAATCATTTATGTTCAAAGAACACCACAGCCTAGCTGTGGGTACCAGGCCAGCTCCTGGTGTGAGGGGCTGCTTTCCTCTTTATCAACTATTTAATATTTTTTATCATTATGTTATGTAAAATTCATTCTGATTCAACATTTACTAAATTTGTTTTCTACTTTTACTTTATATTATTTATCAAAAATCAGAATGCATACTCTCAAATTTCTAGATATTAAAGACTATATGGAGATTCTAATTTATATGATGAATATTGAAATTCCTGGACCATTTTCATAGTTTTATAGCAACAATGGCATAGAAAATTTGGAATTGGGAATATTGTAAGAAATTGAGATGTGTAATGATCAATCATATTTTTCACTTTCAGCCTATTTACCCTAATTTTTCATTAGAGCTACATTTGGAATTGCATTTAGAATTAAACCTTCTATAAAGTATGTTTAAGTAGGAGTGATTGATTTTTGATTCCTCTGGCAAATTCAATTTTCCTTAAATTATATAAAATAAATCATAAAAATCTGCCCTATATTTATTTACCCGAAAATAAAATTATTTATAAGTTCTGTATTAATATAAAGTTGGCCACATTTTAGAAATATTTAAGTATTTATGACAATTATTCAGGAAAAAGTCTTTCTTGTCATACAATAGAATTGGTCTTAGGCACTATTGGAAAGTGGCCAGCTGACTATGATTTCAGTGTTGTTATGGAGTGAATTCTAGAAATTGCTCAGTACTTTCCATGCCCAGATGAATTGTATGTTTGTATGCATGTACATGTACTTGTTGCATCATTTCTCCTTTGGATAGTGTAATTTTGTACTTGAGTAGCAATTTTCTTCCAAGAGATTTAGAGGGCTGTATATATATATATACATATACATACCCTCACATTAATCCTTCCAACATTCCTGGAAACTAGACAACAAGAGTTATTTTTTTATTTCTTAAGGAGATAGATGAGTGGCTTGTCTCTGAATGAGTGGGACAGCAAACACTATATGCTAATTCCTTTCTGTCCCAGTCTTTCCAACAAACTACTCCAAATTAAAAGTGAAATAATGCCATATAGTTTTCTTTGACATTTTGAGAACAGCTCTCATATCACAGAGAATTTAATGTTCATACAGGGGATGAATGCCTTATAAATGTATAAGGAACATCAATCTTATACATTGATTGACCACTTTGTGAAGTTTCTTCTCATTGTAAGTGTGATAGCTAATCTGTAAGCTGCAGGGTGAGACAGAGCTAATAACCAGCTCAAACATTTACCATCTATGGACATCAGACAACTTACTTAACCTCTTAGCACCTCAATTTACCCATCTAAATATCTATAGATATTTTTCATTGGGTTGTTATGTTTTAAAAACAGTATGTAAATCATGTAATGCATAGTACATAATAAGTATCCCCATCATGATTCCCTCAGTATAATGGAGTCTTGCGTTGAATGCATCCCCTTCCTACCACACTGCCCATCCCAAACATCTCTGAATTGCTGCAGATGCTCAATAATAATTATCATAATGATAAATTATTTAATTAATAGAAAGAAAGAAGGAAAAAGATTCTAAGCTCACAAGTATATGAGCATACCAAAAGTTTCCTGTGTCTCCATTTCACCATATTAAAATTAAGGAAAATGGAAAGGGCATGTGCAACGTTATTCAGAGATCCTGCGATCCCATGGAAATAGTCTGATGTTCTATTAACTCATGACCTTTATTTATATCCTACAGTCTCTCTCTGTTCAGTTATAGTACCTGTCAGAATCGCTTTGTAAAATGGGATCTGAAACCCTGCCTGGACTTAGTAAAAGAAAAAATGCCACAATCAACACCCTGTGTTTACCTTGGGCTCCAGAAGTGGAAGAAGGAGCAAAAATGCCATGTATTCATCACCCCACAGATGAGGCATGTGCATGATTTTCAAAGACTTTAGATAGTTTGTGGACCAGAAGGAGAGAAATTGGCTTTTTTCTGCCTTGATTGTGCCATCAGTGTTAAGCCTCCTCGGAAGACAATTATTTAGTACCAGGAGAGATTTAAAGCCCAAATCAAATTTAAAAAATGGTTACAAACCCAGGATGATTTGATGCATTTGTTTTTAGCCTTAGGGAACTCTGTCCTGCTTTTCCTACTCCAACATGTCCAGCAAATTATATTTTTCCTCCAAATTAATATGACCTATTACTAATATTTCTCATTCTGAGATAATTATTTCCCTTTAACTTTGAACAATAAACAATTATGTTTAGCAGCTTTCCTTGACAGAGTCAGACTGAGAATGGTTAGATTCAGTCTCTTCAGTAGAATATATCCTAGGGGCTGTCTTAGAAGTTCAAAGCTAATTTTTTTCAGTGTTAAAGTATTTTAGTCCTTTGTAGAACTTTAGTATATTGCAAAATGTGTTTAAGGTCTGCAGATTATGTAAAGATTTTAAAACTGAATTGATCAATGCCCACAAGGAGTGGCATACTAGCTAGAAAGTTTTGGCCACAGGTGGTTTGCTCAGAGCCACTGAAAGGAGATAACCTAACATTTGGACCTTACTGCCTGCCCTGGAAGGTGTTGATTAGCACATATCTGGCCCACCCAGCTGGACTAAGCCCTAGAGAGGAGGAAAATTAGGAATGAGTAGTGGTGCTGATGCTGTGAGTATAGGAAAATAGAATTCAAGTGTAATAAATGGTTTACAGATGTATTATGACCTCTTAGAGATTTACAGCTTCAGCCTTTGGTTTTGCTTCATGAGCATTTTCTTGCAGGCAATATTTTCACAAATTTCAGGGCCAGCCAGCAAGGTATTTTATTTTTCCATGGACAGAAGAAAGCATTATCCATTTATTTAAATGGTGCTGAGAACTCTGTGTGTGGTGTTTATAAGTGTTTTTCTCTGCTAGCTACGTATTGATATTTCTGTGGTATTTTTTTTTTCATTGTTACTTCATAAGTGTTTTCAGGATTCTATTTCCATGGCATATGGAAATAGAAGCATATGGCAGGTGGTTGTGTGGTAGAGGAAGAGATGTGTGCACACACATATAATAATTAAAGAACATGTTCATTTGTTCTCCAAACTAAACCACAAAGACTTTTATACTTACTAAGAGCTTAAACTACCCAACTGTCAAACTCACTTGTTTATTCATTGTAATGAACATCTCATAGGTTAATTCTATTGACTATATCTACCATGTGCCAGTCTCTAGATTAATAAACCTTTGGGTGCATACTGAGCAAGGCGGGTACAAATCCCTGCCCTAATAAGGTCTTTTGTCTAAGAACTTATGTTCAAAAAGGAAAGTCTTTCACATAGATACTAATATTCAAGGAATTTGAATAAAATGGTGATAAATTCTTGAAAATTTGAAATGCCTTGTCTTTGTACTGTCATATGATTCCACAGCGATATATTTTATTGTGGAATTTTTATTGTGGAATTTTTATCTAATCGGTTTTTTTAAAAAAAGGAAAAATAAACTATAAAACCAATGAAACATAATTTAGCAATGTGGTTTTAGAAAATTAAAGAGTAAATGGTAGTGCAGCTTATTGCAGATTTTTAATATTTTATCCCTGAAAAATAAAAAAAATTAGTTAACATGACTGTAAGTCATTAATGCTTTTTTAAAGCAACCAGTATTGCTTTTTATAACCTTTGAACTGAACTTCCCATTTTACTTATTGCATTAGATTTTACCTACAACTTTTAGTTCTATGAATGTTCTGTGAATTCAAGATCAGAGATACCACTTAATGTCAAATAGCTGGAGAGTTTCATCCACTAAAGTAAATGTAGGTGCTAGAATTTTGTTTGTTCCTAAACAATAATGTATGATAGCATGTGACTGTCTTTTAAAAAAAAAATAGGAGCGTTTGCCCCTAAATCTTAGCTCTTTATCAATTTTATTGTTGGAATAGCTCTTTAAAACCAGGGAAGCCTAATAGAATTCCATATATTTCACTTTGGTTATAGAAGTGCATACAAGTAATTTTATAAGGGAAATCAAGAGCTATTGATATTTTTTAGATTTTTAGAGAACTTTTGAGAGAACTCTGTTTGGACAGCTATTGCTTCAGAGTCAAAAAAATCTTGTTTAATCCAAAAAATGAAAAGAGGTGATGGTGTCCCTCTTAAAGCTGCCCAAACAATATAAAACTTTGAGGGGATAGTATTTGCATATTTTTTAAAACTCTTTTTCTTTGCTACTCAACTCCTAGACATTCCACAAATAGGAATATCAAGGACCAAGCCTTCTGGCAAATGTGTTATTTTAATCTGAAGTCTGTTTGAGAAAATGTTTGGAAGTAAGAGGTCCCTGACAATTGGAAATTTCCAGACATGAGCCACAACTGCCAGAAGATAATGAATGGAGGAAGTTCCTTCTGGAAATAACTTGAGGGAAGATGGCAGTCTGGCTTGGAACTTCCAGGAGAGAATTATAAATATGGAAAATAGATATAAAGAAGATGAATAAATATCATCTCTTGGAATAAAAATTACAGAATAAAAGAAAGTTGGTAGACTATCACTGGATGGAAGGGAAATTTGGAAGTTAGGATAGCATAAAGACAGTGACAATTTTCAAAAGCAGCACAATAAATAAAAGTCAACTTATTCATAATATCTTATCTGTTATGAAAGCATTAAATACAAGTTAATAAAGTTATCCTAATTTATGTAGAAATAGATATATCAGACTTTGCTATGTTCATGACTTGAAGTTGCTTAAAGCAAGCTTAAGATCAGAAATTTTCCAGCATTTTTGTCATTTGAAAGGAAAGTCATTCTTAACGGACCCTTAAAAATTGCAGGTAGGATAAATAAACCTTTATATCACAAGGTTTTTAAAAGATAGGATTTATTCTCAGGATATTTAAATATTTTTCTATGTTTACAATACTTGTATTTTTGAAGATTTTGCAAAGAAGTAGACTCACCTTCACAAATTAAAATGTACTTCCAGCCTATTCAGCATGTGATACAATATAAACTGCTCTCCTTGCAGATCAGAATATGTCACATGGTCTGATATTATCTTTATTACAGCTTCAATTAGCAATGATTAAAAATCATTAAATTGTCATTGCATTACAAGTAACCCCAATGAGTAAAATTTCCTATGAGCTCCTTTCTTATTTCTGTAGAGCCATTTTGAATGGGCAAGGAGAGTAGCATCTACCTCAGAACAGTTCATGCTTTCTTGCCACTCTCATACCACTGTGACAGCTCCCTTGTGCAGAAAAGAGGACATTTTTATGTTGAGTCTATTTTTACCTGCAGGTTTAACTCTTATGTGAAAATGAGAATTCTCATGTATCAAAATTACTTAACCTTTATTTTGAAGTTCATGTGAAATATAAAATTTATGTTTAAATCCACCTAGATTATAGAGAGCTTATGTCTCTATGGAGGAACATAGAAGGAAAACTGCCTCTAGGTATAAACATTAGGAGGTATGGTATGAAAGTAGAGTCCTGGTTTTAGCCCTGCCATTTCTGGCCCTGCTGATGGAGTGGAAAATGCACTAAACTTGACAATCCCAGTGTTTGTCTGCTGGCAAATGTCTTCACCTCTGTAAACCTCAACTTCGTGATCTAGAAAATGGAGATAGCATCCCATTATCTATAAAATGTGGTTAATGTCTGCCTCAACTCTTTCGGATGTTAAAAGGGTTAAATAAGCCATATGGGTTTAATAAGTATGAGAGAGTGCTGTCCAAACATAAGGCATCATGATAGTAACTTTCACTAAGAAAGAATCCTTTAGACTTTTAAGCAAATGACCTCAATGTTATTGCTATTTCCTTCTTTCCTTTAGAAGTCTCTCTCCAAACTACCATCTAACTTCATTTATGTTTATATTCTTTGAAGCTCTTTGATTTAGAGCTGACACCACTTCATAATGAATATATAGTATTGCCCCAAAGGCCAGTGTCAGGGTTCACTTTATAAAAGACTTTAGTTCAGGGCAAGAAGGACCAAAGGCAAGTCTCTCAGTGATGGTTTACACATCAGTGGCAAGGTTAGTAGCCTACAGCCAAAACATGCTAGCTCCTACCCAAAACTGGCTTTCTTCAGCTGCCCTTAAAATATGTCATGAAACATGAAATCTTTCAAAATTAATGCCTTGTCTTTTTGTTTTACTTTTTTTTTTTTTTTTTTTTTTTTTTTTTAAGCGGCTTACACTATACCATCTGTTTTCTCAAGCCCTATAACACCAGATGAGCCTGAAATAGCAGAGCCCCACACAGGTATATACCTGGCCTCTTAATCTGTCTTTGGATCCTAGGTATTCTGACAATTCTGAGCTTCAGTCTCTCTTTGCAGAGAGCAAAAGTACACATTCTAGATCTCCACAGGGGAGGAATAGCTAGCTATGCCAGGGAGATGAATTCTCCTACCCACTCCTCCCATTGGCCAATTATTTTATTTTATTTTTTACATACATCAGTGAATAAACTGTCACATGTGGGAGATGCAAATCTAGTGGCACTTAGATTTGGTGCCACTAAGGCAAAGATAAATAATGGTCTATCGCTGTGTTGTTCAGGATCATCATTTTATAAAGACTTTGTAGCCTTGGAGGCTTTGCTCTGGAGAGTACAAATGGGGGCAATTTTGCCCCTCTCCAGCAGGGGAGATTTGGTGATGTCTACAGGGACATTTGGTGATGTCTAAAGATATTTTCATACTGGGTGAGATGCTACTGGCATCCAGTGAGTAGAGCCCAGGGATGCTTCCAAACATCCTACAATGCCTAGAACAGCCCCCGCAATGAAGAATTATCTGGCTAAAAATGTCAATAGTGCCATGGTTAATAAACCCTGCCCTAGAATAGTCATGTCACTCATATTTAGTTAGGTCTAAGTGGTTTTCACTTACTGATCCATCTATAGTGAGTTTAATCCAGTTCAACTGTTCCTATCAGCAAGCACTTATTAAGCTCCTACTAAAAGGTATGTTCTAGATTCAAAATAATAAGACTCTGTGTGCCAGGTGTAAACATATATCCAAATTTTTTTTGTATAGATAACTTTATCTTCACGTTTTTTGTGTCATGATAAATAAAATCAAATGATTTTGAACAGAGTATAAAACAAAACTCAAACAAACAAAAAAAAATAGAACTCTTACGGTGAATTCCATTAGCAATTATTCAACAAACTTGTTGAGAACAAGTTGAATGTAGGAAACATTGTTTTGTCATGGTTTCTAATATCTGAAGTATGTATGTTTCTTAAAAATGAACTCATCTTGAACTCCTAATGAATCACTACGTTAAAAATGTTGGTCAGCAACCTCTCAAGTGTTCTTGATATTTTTCCCCATCTGAGGCATAATTTATTATTCACGAATTTGTATTTTATTCCTGGGGCATTCTGCTTTTGTAAATGTTAACATTTATTCCAACAGCAACAAGTGATTCTCTTCTGGATTCTGTCCCACCTAAAACTTCTAGAACTCTTGAACAGCCAAGGGCAACACTGGGTAATGTTTTGAACAGAAAAATTGCACTTTTCCATCAAAAGAAAATCCATGTGAATGCCTTTCTTACAAATGACCATTTCATTCCACCACATCTAATCATTTGTCTCTTTACTATTATTGGTCAATATGTATTTTTCCTATAGTGAAAACATCTTTTATATTCCCTTTTTGGCTCTCTTTCATTTTCTTTCTTTTTTTGGGGGGAGGGGTGTAATAGAGATTATTTTTCCCATACTTAAAGGGGTGAAAAGCTTTGAAAACTGCATGGACATCTTCATCATGTGCATCATCCCATCTCGTGTGTTTATGGCCTGCATCATGTCACATCCATGCACTGAGTCTTCCTGGAGTCAGCTCCTGAACAACTATCATTCTGGCTTTTACCCCCCTTTAACTCACCATTTCATTCATCAGCTTTCAAGACTACATGCATTCTGCACCCTATACTTATAGCATGTACTATGTACCATCAAAAAGCATGTTAAAATACTTAAAATACTTCATTTTAACCGTGACAATTTTGTGGGGTGGGGTGTTTGTATTTTCAGCTCCAAGTGAAACGCCATTTGTTCCTCAAAAACTGGATATGTTTACCAGTCCTCAAAAGCAAACAACACCTGGTAACTAATGACATTTGTGTAGTTGTGCTTTGAAAGAACAGATAAAATAGCAAAAAAGAATTAGTTATGTTGACCTTTAGTATTTTCATTATTGAACACTTCCCTTTATTCCCTACCATGAAATTTTTCAAAGGACTGGGTAATATGTCATACTTGGCCTTATCATAATCCTCAAAGAATTTCCATAATTCTAAAATCTATAGATTTCAAAGAATTATTTCCTTCTTTTACTCCTTCCATCTTTGCAAAGTAGAAAATAACTTCAAAACTATAAATGAGAATTATTATTAAATATGTACTTTCTTATTTAGCACATTTAGACATCTCTTGGTCAGTGTTTTATTTCTCTCAAAATAGTATAAAGAGAACAAGCAGGCTCTACAGTCCTGCATACCAGGAAGAAAGATGGGTAAAAGAGAGGTAACAAAAACCTACATTTTTAAATAGAAAATTAGTGGAATAAATAAAGTTCATTAACTTATGGTGAAGATATTAATGAGCTGAAGAATTAAAGAAATGCTTTCTGAACTTTCCATTCTCTAAATCCCAAATATTTTATTTGAACTTCTTCCCTGCTACTCAATAAATTATCCTTTGAATTCTTAACTGTACCTTGTGCTCTAAACTGCCTCAAGGATGCCCACTCTCCAGAATATTTAATTGAACAATATACCTCCAATCCTCATCTAGAAATGTAGCTCCTTTTGGCCCAATCATATTTATTGAGCACTTAGTATGTATAAAGCATGTTGCTGGGCAGTCTAAGAATACAACAAAATATAAAGCATTTCTTGCATTCAAGAAGTTTACAAGTTCACAGTTACAACCTGATTGATGCCTGAGAAATAGAATTTATCAAAACTTGTTAAATCTTCTTCTTTCAGCTCCACAGCAAACTACATCTATTCCTTCTACACCTAAACGACGCTTCAGGCCCAAATTACCAAAAACCAAACCTGGTAAATAAGTGTCTCTTTTAGCCTTTCAGAATATTGAATTCCAAGTAGAAGGTATCTCTTTCCCTATCACAAAAATAAGTGGTGTGGATCTATAGGTTTCTTTACAAAATTTCAAATTAATAAAGATGAATAATTAATAAGGCAAAATAACAAAAAATCTAAAATGTCTACTATATTATTGAAAATTATGCAAGTGAATATTGGTAGGAAGCTGTAAACAGGTTATGCTGTCATAGTGAGTGAGATATATAGTATAACACATTTTCCTGGTATGTACTTAGGTTTAAGTGTTTATCTAATAGTTCTGTTTTCTTGGTGCCTACTGTGTTTTCAGTTTTGCACCTGGCACTAAGCAATGGACATGACTCTTATTTTCAAATTGCTTATAATCCTGAGAAGATAAGACATAGTTAAACAATTAGAGAGCAATAGAAGATCATGTGGCCTACTTGTGAGATTATAATTCTTGTATAGAAATTCGGAGAAAGAAAGTGAGAGGTGAGGATGCAGAATCTCATAAAATATATAGGATTTGAACAAAGGAAAAGTAGATGGGAACAACATATATTATGACACTGAATTTGGGTGGTAGAGGCAGCTTGTCAACGTGGAGGTGATATTCTTCAGTGTCAAATAGTATACTCAAACTTATGTTCAACAAACCGGGTTTTGCTTACTCCATTGTAGTATAAGCTAAATTTTAAGACCTACATGGTTATGACTGAGTTTAAAAATTCTTTCCCAAAACTTTTACTCATTGGGTACTTTGTAAACCTTGACTACTACATATTGTAGGATTTTAAAGGGATCGTTTAGTTCCTCTTTGGAGGATAGCTTCTTATTGTCTCTAGGGTATCTTAACATTTTTCTCCTTTCCGTCACCAGCAAGAACCACAAGTCCTGGAACAACTACATCTAAAGTTTCTGAAAGCTCTGAGCCTACATGGACAACACCAGGTAATAGTGATATGTCCTTAGTAGATGTGTTATTTCTTTTCGCAATGGAAAATTCACTACCCCAGATTTTATGTAATATTTCAATAACTATTCTAAGTGGCTTATTTGAACAATACTAAATATCTCATAGAGTGCACCAGCTCCAAGGCTATCATGGCCCTATAGTCAGGAGATCTGAACTTGGCTTTTAGACCTCATCTTGTGTCTTAGAAAGCTGTTGAACCACCACTGCTTCCTTGTCTTCTACCCAATTGTATTTGAAGTTGTATCTTGTGTATATGTCTCTATTATTTGAGTAAAGTCCTCAAGTCTAACTTTAGACTTCATTTAGAAAAAAGACTTTCTAGTATGGTAGTACTAGAATTTCTTTGTTTCACATCATAACACTATACCTATCAGTGGATATTAATTTTAAAACATGTTTTTTTCTGGTGCTTAAGGATTTTGATGTTGCTGAGAAATATTAACTAATGGTGCAAATTAAATAGATTTTTTTTTTAAAAAATCATGGATTATAATCTTTAAAAGTCTTTATTTTGTGTATTGTGATTAATTATTTGCAACACTTTATCTGTATTTATCTTCTATGAAAGTTCTTGAAATGATTTTTCAAGCAAGATGAAAACTTATCACTGTTCCACTAAGCGCAGCTTTCTAAATAGAGCATAAAATATTTAACGGCGCATTTAATAAAGTATCTCTTAAGCGAATATTTACAAATCTTCCAAGATGATAGGTTCATTCCACTTAACATATAATTTTTTTTGTTGTCCTTTGTACTTTTAAGAAAAAGCACTGAAAGTCACTGAAATGATTAAATGTTGATTTGTTGATTATTTTCTTTATTTTTCCAGCTCCTGGTAAAACCCAGTTTATTTCTCTGAAACCTAAAATCTCTCATGGTCCAGAAGTGACACATACCAAGCCTGGTAATTACCCTTAAATTTTTTTTAATATTCTAAAACTAGGGTTGAAAAATTATTTTGTAAGACTCTGTGGAATAAGGACTCTGATTTGTATTTTTATATTTGATACGTTTTTCCATGGAAAGTACAAAAATGCAATTAAATGATCTCATCATAACCAGCCCGCCTGATATCATCACAGCATTTCTCTGAGCTGTGTGATGGATCATTATGTTCATGCCCATCAGAGAAAAAAACATGGACATAGTAATGATGTGAAAGATTTTGTCCTTGTCTAGTACTATGGAATAGTTTCCAATATCAAAGCTGACTGGAATTCTGGTCACACTACACAGTAGCCTTTCAGCTAGAAAGGGGAGAAGTATTTTCATCCCCTACGAACTCTGCTGTTTGGCTGCTTCTCAGTTCTCAAGCTTCAAGACTAGAAAAGGTTTATTTTTCCTGATGCTCCAGAACTTTTCTAAATTGGAGCAATTTCTGAATGTTGATTTCTGTTTCTCAGGAGATATTAATGGTGTTTTGTTAAGGAAAAGGCTTCATTGCAGAGATGAATTATTCTGATTATATAATTTAAAACATATAAGTAAATCTTCATGTTTTTTATCTATTCTGCATCATCTTAAATGTCGCCTTATAAGTTTGGATATGTGAAAATTTGCAGCTACTACATTGTCACAGTCATTTGTATTTCAAATCTTTAGCTCTGGGAAAAATTTATTTCTCACTATAATGGTTTATGTATTTTTGAACTTGCATTTCCATCAATGGCATGTTTACAAAGTAGGATTATTAAAGCAAGAGATTTTCTACTTCCCTGGGCATGCTTAGATTTTGTAATGAAATGGGTAAGGAAGAAAAATGTAACTGCTCAGAAGAAGAATCCTCATAGCTCCCTTTGAAGAGGCAGTGAGTTTTCCAGGTATAGGTGTCAGACTCAAGGAAAGTAGGGATTAGGCAAAGGGTATAGTTGACGCAGGGACTATGGGTGAAGTCTCCAAGTCAGAGAAATGGAATGAAAACCTCTCACTTGGACAAGTTATACAGGGAAGGCAGCATGGCTAATAAAACTGAAGAACTCTAGAAGTTTAAATCAAGCTCTGAGCATTAGCCATATGAGAGAAAAATTCATTTGCATTTATTTTTTAAAATCATGCTTAGAGGGTTTAGAATAATATAGTAACTATTATAGTAATGCTGTCTTTTGAAGAGAGCACTATTACCAAGCAGGTCAAAATTTTTTTCTATATGTTTAGGTCACCAAATTTAAATAAATATTTCTCCAAAATAATTATTTCTGTTATTATAAGATAAAATTTGAAGACATTAAAACTTTACTGAAAACTTTGGTCATAGTTTATTCATTAGAAGTAACATTATTAATTTCAGCAGGTTCTAAAAAAATATTTCAGCAAGGAAATTCATCATTAATAGAATAAGAATAGGAGGGCATTTTCTTGGCATTCTAAGGTGTTTGAGCAAAGAGACTTCTTAAATTGACATTTCTTTTTATAATATGAAAAATTATTTCAAAGCTAATGAGATTATATTCCTTTGATTTCTATCTTCTAATCACCTAGGAATGTCTACATTTCCCCCTGTAACAGCAAGCATTACCACTTTGAAATCTACATTTAAACCTATACCAACACCCTTTGACCTTGAGTGGCCTGAAGCAATCCGGGGTAAAAGAGTGGATCTCTGCAAGCCCTGCTCTGGTTTAGCTTTAAAAAAAAAAAAAAAAAAGAAAAAAAAAAGTTATTTTTTTAGGGCAGACCATCTTTATAACTCTGCTCAAGATTTTGGTTTCTAGCCAAGGTTCAGAAGAGCAAATAAACCAGCAATAATTTTGAATAATTCACTGCTTTTCCTAGCCCTCTTCTCACACTCTCTTATTTCTCCATTTCACTTTCCATGTGGGCTGCTTCTCCTTTGGTTTTCCTTTGTGGTTAAACTAATGAGTAAAAAAAAAAATCCACATTGGTTAGGATTTGTTTTATAAGGAGAATCCAGGGCATAATTCAAAAGCCACAGCCACCTACCATGTCCCAACTTGTCTACCTCATCCAATAAGAATTATTTCTTTTATGGCTTAATCTTTTAAGATTATAATGACATGCGGTTCTATAACCTTTAATGGACTGAAAAAAGGGAGGGACCCCAATTTCTGGTCTCTGTTTTCCACAGTAATCTTAAATGGTGGGTAGAATTGTGGATTATGGTCGTTATTAACCACAGATCCATAAGTGAGTTGTATTTGTCTTTGCTTTGTGCTGAAGTGAGTGGCTAAGTCACTTGCATGCTGCTCAACTTTTAATAGCACATTTTTATACGTTTATCCCTCACATCTTAAGATTGTCACATAGAGGAAATCTTGACAGAAGATGTATATATTTTTAGTACTAACATTGACTTTACTATTTTCAGATGCAGCTGAACTTGAAGCTCAATTGAAGGGTTCCAAACCTGTTTGATCTCAGTCTTAGTCGGGAAGTTATAAATGCAGATTTTTCTTATAAATATAAAATACAGCATTCTTCAATTTTGTGAGGACTAAATGATGCTATCTGTGGCAGATCTTATTTACTTTTTCATACTTTCAGAAGTCAACTGTGTAGAAATACAACCTTAAAGTATAAAAAGAACTTTTTGTTATTTGCTGTTTTCAAGTGTGGATGCCTTCTTATTAGCTATTTTAGTTGTATGTGTTGGTACTTATTTTCCCTTTTTCATACAGTATCAGAAACAGAATTTTGCTTTACTATGCACACTTCAGCCTGATATGTCACTATTGCTTTGTCATTCATTTATTATAATCTATTCTGGGCGAGTTCTTGAGAAATAAGAATTCTATCTTTTTTTTCTTAATCACCACCTTTTACCTTTGCTCTTTCACACCTAATTTTTACTCTTCTTAATTCTTACACAAAGATTATTTGGCCACAGACATGCTAGTGTATAATGCTGCCTCTAAGTAGAAAGAGATGAAATTAATCTATATGTATTGTTTTGTTGTTGTTGTATTTTCTTTTTCAGTTGCTAAAGAGTCACTACTTGTTTCCCCACAACCTGCTGCATCCCCTAGTCCAGAAATGTCAGAGATAACTCCCGGTAAATTTAATATCACAAATATATGCTTGACAAAATGGTTTAACTTATGTTAAGGTGGTCAATGGGCTCCATATTAATTTCTTTTTATAAGGAAAAAAAAGTCAAAGAATCTTCTCTTTATCTTCTGTTTGAAAAATAGAATTATATTCTTTACTTCTCCTCTAAAGAAAACAATTCTTTTTGTTCTATAGAATAATAAGAAACATATTAGATGATCTTATTTTAAAAGAAGCCCAAACAGATATTGTAACCATATTACATTCAGCAAGACATATAATTAACTTGCTGCCAGTTTCAATGAACATTGGGGTGTTTATTAGAATATTTAAATGATATGTTTATTTGGTTTATTCAGCATTTCATGAAATCCAAGATTGCTTTTTGGCTTCTAGTGGTTTGCTAATGAAAATGGACTAAATTTCACAAATAAACTGAATTGTTCACCTGCTAGTACACATGGTGAACACTTGTGGCCTCTTTTGGACTATAAGAAAGATTCCTATCTTTTGTGATAGAACAAGCTGAAGACTATTTAGAGCTAAAGGAGCACAGGAACTATAACGGACCTGATGTGTCTGCTGTCTCTTCCTGCTTCCTTGAATGAACTAGACTGTCTTGCGCCAAAACGAAATGGCAGGGGACAAGACACTCAGAACAACCTCAGAGAGGCTGCTCTGACCTCCCTTTAATTCCCTCAGTCAGTAGGGATCATCTTCAGAATATTGGCTAGTGGGAGAAATCGTTAAAAATCAACAACAAAATTCAGAATCTTTTATGATTTGTGGAAAGGATGTGGAGTGATTGAGCTTCATTGTCATGAGCAGGTAGAACCTGATTGTTCTCCAATGGGAGTACACGCTCTATGGGAAAGGAAATTTAATTTCTATTTAAGATGGTGTTCTTCAGCATTGCTTTTGATATTGCTTGCTTTTATTGCAGTCCCAAAACTTCAGACTCTATCATCATAGTCAACAATAGGTAATGAAGTTTCCATTAGTGGGTGAAGAAGAAGTATCTTTCTTCAGCACCTTCTGTGTTCAATTTTGTCTTTAGCTGTGGCTGATGTTTTCAATATTTCTCAATTGCCCTTCAGTTCTTTTTGTCTAGCCTCTATTTTTTTGTCCTGAAGATGTGGTCTCTGCCTGTATGTGACTAAGCCGAGGCTCTGAGACAGCCACCAAAGCCATTATCCTGGTTGGTCTCTTCTAATGTGATTTTGATTTGACACATTCTTTATTGTCCTTTCTTATATTTGAGGAGTAGATGCTGAGCCTGGTTATTCCAGGGGAGGACGATGGCTTCCCTAACATCTATTCACTTTTGGAAGTGTTTTTCCTAATTTCAAAACTCTAACATTTGCAGGGTTTCTTGAAAAGCACTATGGTTTTCCGGATCTCATATAACCCGATGTGTCACTAGGAAATACATTGAAAGAGAGAAAAAGAAAAGCCAGCGCCAATCTTTATAGCTTCTTTTTCTTCAAGAGTATAAAAAATGTGTTCTGCATGGTGCCATCCTAGCCAATTACCCATATTTTCCTTTGTAACATGAACTGCTGGTAACTTTATTACATTCACATCTTCCAAATGAGAATCATGCCTTTTTTTTTTTTTTCCTTTTCTCTTTCCAAACTTAACTGCCTGGCCACATTTTTGTTCATCTGATCTGAAAACATAGGGGCCTATTTAAATGAAGAGGTAATTTCTTATGTGGATTAAAGTTGCACCATTTATATTTGTAACTCAAAATTAAGCATTTTCCATATTTAAATAGAGTTCATAATTTTTTCCTTGGATTTTGATTCCTCCTTGATGATTTTTCATGCAGTCTTGGGACCTGGAACACTAGGAGCCATACCTTCAACAACAACATTAGGTAATAAACATAGTTATTCAGTGGATGACCTCTGTTTCTCCTTGTCCTGCCTGTCTGTGTCTTAGAGAAGAAGACATTAAAGAGGATATCTAGTAGACCAAATCCCTCTCACAATCAGAATTCTCCCCAATACCTCTCTGTGAAGCAATCATCCAGCTTCTACTTGGAATTTTCTTAAGATAGTCCATTCACTGCCATGAATTTGAAGGTAGAAGTTCTTTTCAGAAGTTCCTCAATTACAAAGTTCTGTTCCAAAGGAGATCTTTTATTGCCAGCCTCAAGTTAATAGGTTAATATGTTAAGGTACACTTTTTTTTTTCACATTCTCTGTTCTTGCTTCAAGGGAAAATTTTTAAGTCCTACCATTTTATAAACTGTATCTCATAAAAGAGTCACCTCTCCTGAAATCCTATCACTAAATTCAAAGCTTTTTTGTACATATTGTTAATTTGTAGATTTTTTTTTTTTACTGGAAAGTGAAAAACTTTCCCCTCCCAAATAAAATTTTTATTTTCATCACTAGTGGCTTCTTAAAAGCAATCCTTGAGTACCTTCAAAAATGTCATCTCTAAGCTATGCAAGGTTTTGAGATTTTCCATCTCAAAATGGAAGAACAGAGGGATCTCTTAAACAATGATTGTTTACAAATCTTTGACAAAAAAAAATTCAAGGCCTTATTTGGGTGAATAATGACAGAAAGTTGCAAAACAAAAGGATATGTGTCTACAATCAATAAAAGGGCTTCCACGTGCTTGTAAGGTATATGTGGTATTGTCAGTTTGCAAAGCCACCACTCCTGTAACAACTAGCTATTTTCTTTCTTCAGCACCAGAGAAGACCAAACGACCAGGTCGTCGTCCCCGCCCTAAAACCACACCTAGTCCAGAAGGGCCCAAGTCCAGCCCTGGTAAATGTGGTGTTCAGGATAACTTTTAACATGGAAAGCATAACATAGTAGCTTCTGATTTAGTAGCTGGCTTTAGAAACCAGTTTATTTCATTTACATATTTGAGCATCTGTACTTATTTTCTGTATTCATATCTTATTTGTAGCTATTAAATGCACACAGTAGTAAGCTGACCCACTAAAATAAATTATTAAAGTAAGGTACCCTGAAGCCCTACATATTATGTGTTCATGGCAGTTGAGGTATAGGAGAGCAACAAGGGCGGGGGGGTGGGGGGGCGGTAACTGGGAAAAAGAAAAGGGCAAATAGCATTCAGTAAGAGGAAAATCTATGGAAATTGGGCTCAGGAGTTATCCCAAAGTGATTCTGAATTAGATAATTAGGTAAACAGGTAAAGCATCCTAACTTTTTTAAGAGTGATGTTTCCTTCCTCAAGATGCTGCTCCTTGGTATAATTAGTATTTTTGTTTTGTTTTGTTTTTTGCCACTATAGCTCTGGAACCTGCTACAGTAAAACCGGAGCTCTTGGTGCCCACGATCGGTAATCCCCTCCAACTATTTCATGAGTTGTCACTTTTGCTTTTCCTCCTCTTCACCTCAGGCCTGACTGCAGTTCTGCCACCCCATCATGATTTCATTCCATGCTGTGCTCATTTAGGGAAGGTCTGTGGTGTAGAACACAACTTCCTGGTTTTTCACTGACACTCTGTCCTCCCATCACACGCATCCTTGTGTTGAGAAAACCATCTACTCTTCCTCAGACAGCTACTTCTGGGCTTATTCTGGACTGAACAAATGGCAAACTTTTATTGCAGTGCCATGATTATCATTCCATTGCTTTATTCATCCAACTTAAAAGACTTTCTCCTTTTTAAAAGTTGCATGAAATAATAGGCTCTTCAGCTTTCCTGTTTCTTTTAAGAATGGTTTTGGATATGTTTGGGTAACTAGAGGTACTAACACTGTTCTTGGTCCAAGGTCCAACACAAAACTGGTTACAGTCTTTTAATTTAGAAGCTTTAAAAGTCTGAAGTTGGTTTTACGGAGTTTAGTACTAATGCTGTTCAATTACAATTATTTCATTATAATATCTCAGCATTGACAATAAATCTGTCACTGTTTTACTTCAGAAAATTCTAGAAAACAGTAGCCATGTAGCATTATTTCTCATGTATAATTTTAAGTATTTAAGGATAAAATTTCCATGTCTCTTACTAAGCCAGTTTGAAATTTCTCCCTTGCTGATTATATACTGAAGAAAACCTATGAACCAAAGAATAGTACTTTTACACTTACCCTTTATGAAATTATTTACGTAGGGAAAAAGTCTTATGATGTAACTGCTTAAGGAAACTGGAAGATCTTTCCTTTAGGGAAAAACTAATAATGGAAGTGTGCAGTTCAGATATACACATTCCCCTCCCTTTCTTTACCGCAGGAATTAGTTTTGTTATATGCTCATTAAATTTATACAACCTTTCTCAAGCATATGTGTCCTTCATTTTGATGGTTACAGCCCTGACTGTTATGCTTATCTTTAATACCTTTTCTCTTTAGCATCAAAACCATCTAAAAGACCTAAAAGACCTAAAAGACCTAAAACCACACCTAGACCAGATGCGCCTCAAATCCAGCCTGGTAATCACTATTTTCAATGCCTTGACCTATTAAATAGGAAAGCAGCATGTAAGTAACTTTAATCTTCACATTTCCCAGCTCTGCTATGGCACTAATTATAGCACCCTTTTTCCTTCAGAGTCGAAACCACCAAAGCAATTACTTCCTAAACCCCAAACCACGGCAAAACCAGCTATGCCACCAACTAAATCCGGTAAACACAATTTCCAGTGCTTTAGCTTAAGACACTCCTTTCTTTGGAAATGTTGAAAATGTTCATAATCTTTCATATCATATAAAGTACACAAACCCAAATGCTATGATTTTATTCATTATCTTCTACTGATGTTTTAAGTGCTAGATGAACAAATCAATGTATGAGAAATAAGTAAATTTCACATCTGGTTACCTGATAGATTACATTTTCTTAAAACATTTTTAGGCCTTGTTTTCTAAATTTGGATTTGTAATGACTCAAAACCTGATTTTCCTTTATTTGGAACATTTAAGATAGTAATTATTAACTGTGTTAATATGAAACCATTTGTGTAACAGTTCTTTCTGAAAATTCAGCTGTTCACAGTTGAAATTTCTGTGATTCCAATTAGTATAAAATTCTAATATTCTAAGAAACATCCCTCATAATAAATAAGCTTATTAAGAAGCAATTTATATCAGCTTAGGGTAAACCATGGTCTGTATCCTCTGAATGAAGCATAAATGAGTACTTAAGTTTAGACATCCTTTCTCTCATTACTTATATCTGTTTTTTTTTTTTTTTAAATGATGCAGTCTTTGAACCTGTTACACTAGAGACTGAGGTCCCCTCAATAACCGTAGGTAATGATGCCTTCATCTTTCTTGGTTGATCCTTCTCTGAGCTTCCACCTCTCAAGTCTCTTGTCATTATTTGTATTTTCTGTATGTACAATTATCATTCACTTTTTTCATTTATTCCAAAAATGGTTTACTATTTTCAATGGGCGCCACTTTCATAGCCTGTTGGACATTCTTCTGCTGCTTAGCATTTAACACCTGGATGTTCCTCTTTCTTTGATATTTTGCAGTACTTGATGCTTTTGATATCACAGGGCCCTTTCTTTATCCTTCCAACAGAAAATTTTGAGATCTCTGCTTTTGTGTTTGTGTAATTTGTGGGTAAGGGAGGGAAACAGTGCAAAAGCCTATTATAGTTTGTCCTCATGTGTCATAAGGAGCTTGAGTCAGTACCTAATTCTTTTTCACAAAAGTCCTTCCTTTCTTGGTTCCGTTCTGTTCAAATGCAACTGGGCCTTTCTGTAGATGCTGAATTCCAAAGAAAAATAGGGTTTCCCTTTTTTTGTTGTTTGAATGCAGTCAGCTATGAATATTGTTTTCACCCCTGTTGTCCTGGTCCTGGCCTCCTCCAGCTCTTCTGTATGCCACGTTTTCCATCAAATCATTTGTTCTCAGAAGTGGTTTAAATCAAATTTGTGTTGTGATGTCTTGTATAATCAGGGAAAATCAATCTCCATATAAATGCTTAAAGGTTTTTTTGGAGATGAGATGGAGTTTTAATGTTATGCTTAATCATCTGGTTTAATGAAAAGGAAATGGAGTCCTAATTTAAAAGCACAGAGTTATAATTCTTAATTTAATATATTTGAATAATTTAATCATTTAATAATAATATAGAATTATGGAACTCCTGTTTATACAGACTAAAAGTTGAATTACTACCTTGCAGGCTTTTGTGTTCATCACCTGTTTCCTCACTTGAGTGATTGTCTGCTAATTATCAGTTTTATATGAATCAGGAGAAATTGTAAGAAGCAATATTACATTTATTATGAAGAAAAGGCACAAATTTGTCTTTTCCATAACTATCACAGAGTGCTGGGTAAATAGATTAAGATCATTTTTTCATCCCTCCACACCACTGCCATCCCTCAAAACAAATAATAATGGTGATGAAAGCCTTTCAAATATCAACAGAAGCTTTTGTAATAATTTTCAGAGTAATTGAAAATTACTTATCAGCCAAGTAAAATAATTTGTTTGGAGCTGAATTTCCAATATAGTTAGAATCTGATATAATCAAACCCCGAGAAAAAACTTTTCACTGGCCTCATAGGGGGGATGCATAGCCAAGTGGAAAGGGTATGACTATTTTGTGAGATAAATGGATGCCAAAGCAGGGCCAGACATTCAGAGAACACGTATTTATTTTCCCAGAATTCAGAAATGCTTTTTAAATATTACAGGGTTAAGATTCATTTTTAAGGTAATTTTTTTACTTTACCTCTATTTTTTATATCTCCATTGTTAATTGTATTGCTTTCGGTCAGTTCCTGCCACAGACATTGAACCTGTGACGCTAAGAGCTGAGGCTCCAGGAACAACATTAGGTAATGAACTTTTATGTCTTAAGCATAGAAACTGCTCAGTGTCCAGTCTATTTCATCAACATCTTGGCCAAAGGTTTTTCTCTTTTCCTAAGATTTTTCACTTCATCTTCAACTGTATCTTCATTTTGAATGTATTGAAGATGCTTAAAACAAGCCTGTGTGCAGCTAGTGCAAGGCATCTATCTCCCACATAATCCAGCTTCATTGTTGTTTTCCAGCAGCCCGTGATTCTGATCAGTGTTCTAGCATAAAGCTGAATTGTTAGTATATTTGGGAGTGTTGGCCCCATGAGCATCAATTATTGTTCTCTGGGCAACTTGCTTTCTGTTGTTCTAAAATCTGTAGGGAATTTTTATAATCTACTGATGTTTTTAGGAAATGAAATGTTTTTATTCTAATAATTTTTAATGAAATATACGCCTAAGCCAAGCACAATCTCCCAAAAACAAATGAGCCTGTTGCTGTGTGGACATGCTGTGCTTCTGACTTCCCTTGGATCAGAACCCTCATTGAAAATATAATAACTAATAATAAAGTTTTTGGATTTTAAAAACGTTATATATTCAAAACTGACTAGAGACAAAAAAAAAAAAAAAAAAAAAAAAAAGTTGGCTAATCATGAGCAGAAGAAAATTCCAAGCTAAGGAGACAAATTTCTCAAGGCTGAGAAAATCTAGCAAAGCTTTGGAAAACCTAGAGCCATGTGTAATCATCCTTCCTTTACTTTCTGGAACCGTAAGACTATAATAACCAGTTTTCTCTCATCAGCTCCAAAAACATCACAGAGAACACGAACACGCCGTCCACGTCCCAAACCTAAAACTACACGGAGCCCCAAGGCACCTCAGACTGAACTAGGTAAATATGTAGTTCCTGGTTCCAGTGGGACACCATTGGATGTGATACTGGGGTGGCAGTTTAACTTGCCACTTAATAACCCCTATGCCTGTTAAAGGTGATGGCCCCCATGGAAAACAGCTGCTACTAATGCAGTGCTAATTCTTCAGGCTGCTAACAGAAGGACCTCCTTGGCACCTGTGCATTTATTTACTTCTCTGACCATTCAATTCAGCTTATCTAGTTAAGTATCTAGATACTATATTTAGTTCAATTAGTCACACATTTGTTAAGTGCCGCTTTAGCATCTGCAAAGAATATTTTAGAAGTAATAGATGACTTGGCTTGAAGAAGGAAGCTGTTCTTTATATAGATAAATAGATATAAAGGAATTTATATAGATAAATAGACATAAAGGAATTTGAATTTATATAGATAAATAGATATAAAGGAATTTGAGCAAAAGCAACACGTATATTGGGTGTTACTGTTCGGCACATAGTTAATTCCTAGAGAAATGAAATATCCTGGGACTAACAAGCGTGGGGTAGACCTTGAAATTATTGTGCTTTGTAGATTTGTCAGAGGGCTGGTCAGGAATTGCATAAGTAAAGGCAGGAAGGTGTCATGTGTATGAGGGAAGTGGAAGACAGGACTTAGATGTGCAACTTGATTGCACAAAAGGCAGTGCTCGCTTAGCTGGTGCTCAGAAACTTGGGTCAGTGATGCTAATTTTGGATGGGTCCATGAAGAGGACTTTGAATGCCTGACCTCAGTGACTGGGTTTGAGCCAATTGGTTACAGCATTCTCTCCTAACCTCCCAGGGTCAGGCTTTTTCTGGCCTGAGAACAGAGATACACGAACAAGTTTCACGGACTTCATGACACCCACCGTATCTTGCTTTTAATGTGATTTTCTTTGCACTAAGGATCTGATCTCTTTCTAAAATGGACTCTCAACAACAACAATAAAAAACAGCATCATCTACTGTGGTTCTTCATTACTGTATCTCCTTGAATATATCAATAGTTGTCCTTCAAAACCTAAACAATGTGGGGCTTTATTTTCCAGACTATAGTTATACAAATTATACTTTCACATTCTTTTTTTATAATTGTTAAACAAAATGTTATTAGATCCGTAATGGCTTTTCTAAGCAGAGTTTTCTACTGTTTTATCAGATAATATAAAATCAAACAAAACTTCTAGCTAACCTTGTAGAGAGGCTAAGGATATAACCATTTCATAAGAACAAATATCTATGTCCCTCACTTCAGAACTTTTAAAAAACTGCTTTTTACTGTAGAACCAATGCTACACTGGTAAAGTTCATTTTCAAGAGAATTCAATGACTTTTCTCATGTGTTTAACATTTATTTACTTTTTAATTGCTCTTGATCATTTCTTGCTACAGACTTTGAGCCTGTTACTCCTGGGACATCTTTAGGTAAAGTCCTTTTATGCCCTTCAGCAAGTATTTTTTTTCCTGTTCATTGTCAGACTTATCTGTGGTGCTAAATAGACAGCTGTGTTGTCTTCTGTTGTCATTCCATTACAGTACTCTTCTTAAAAAATTGAAGGTTCTCTTACCTCTATCAGAAATGTGCATGGACTAAATTCAGGACAACTAATTGTGTCATATCAATCTGAATCTCTGTTTAAACAGCAGTTCTTGTTAAAGATGAGGTCCAAATATGATCCCCCACATAGCCCTTAAGTAGAGCACCAATGCAGTATCACTTAGGGTACCATGAAGTTTCATTAATGTCTTACTTTCTACATTTCAAGTTCTATGTGATTTTCTGTTCTGTTTCATTTATTTGTTTCAGTGAATTTTGTGTATTTTTTCTAGCAAATTATCCAGTGGAAAATGTGCCCAAGTCTAGTCACTTAAAATTATAAGTAGATGCTTTAGGGTTGGCTTGAACTTCTCTCACATCATCATATTTTATCCATGATTTATAAACAGATTTGAATTAGGGCCACTTAAGAAAATAATGATAGCTTCTAAACTTCATTTCTTAAACATAATTGTATGTGTAATTTTTATCTCCAGTAAACTGTTAACTATAAAGGAAAACCTGTTAATATACCAAAGGAAAAGCATTCAAACCAAAGTGACAAAGCTCTCTTAACTCAGAGTTTTAGAAGCTTAGGAAGCCATGTTATATAATCCTAGTCACAGTTTATGGATCCATAAGTACCATATTAATCCTAAATTTTCTTCCTTCAGCTCCAACAACAAAAAGAACCCGTCGCCCACATCCCAAACCTAAAACCACACCCCAGCCAGAAGTTCCTCAGACCAAATTGGGTAAATATGTGATTTCTGGTTTAACAAACCCAAGGAGTCTACTATAGCTGGGCCCCTAAATTCTGTGCACATAATTGGAGGTAACACTCAGTTAACATATTCACAGGCTCTGTATCTCTTATGAGTAAAAGCTACTAGTAAGTGAGGAGAACATGGGATAGCTAAGCACCCCATGCTTCTTGTATGGGAATCTTCTCTGTCAATGACCATTTTATTGTTTTTCTTACTATTTGATTTCATTCGTGTCTTCAAGATAAATCATGTTCAGTAATGTATTGAGCTAGCACAAATGAATTCAAGTCAACTACTTTTATTAAGTCCCTTCTGTATCCTCCAAACCATATTAGCAGCTATGGAGTACAGCAGAATTAGTAGGTATGTATTTCCCCCAATCAGTTTTCACTATAGTTGTAGATGAAAGCTGTACCTATATTAACTTTGTAGCAGATAGCATGGGACAACATGTTTATGCAAATGCAAAATAATTTCTTGAATGGTATAAATGCTACATGCTAGGACATGGTAAATATTTGGAGAAGGAAAAAAATCCATAATAATAATAAGATATCAGTGCAGAATTTGGATGAGTGGAAGGATGAGAGAATATAGTCTTGACAACAGGGACTACATTGAAGTACATTGAAGTCAGCTCCTTGGACAGAGGATAACTCGCCTCCAAGAGGAGGTAAAATGTTTGTTGATGTTTTCCTGTTGAATGGGCCCACAGAGTAAGTTTAAGGGGAGTGGGAGTTGGGATGTTTACTTGAGAGAATAGATTTGGTGATCTCTACTTCTGCACAGAAGAGAAAAAACTGTTTAACTACTGGGGGGGGGGGGTCCCCTTAGATGCCCAGTCCAATGATACCCCACACACTGAGAACGTGTTCTTCATCTTAGTATTAAGTGTGCTGTTTTCACTAAGAACTTAGTCTCTTATGAGTAGAGGCTCAGCTTCCTTTTGGCTAGCTGTTGCTATGTATGGTGACGGACCCTAAGGTGACCACCTGCCCAATATTTCCTGCTTCCTGGTGTTAATGCCTTTTTGTAGTCCATCCTCTTCCTCTCTTTTCCTTCACCTGTTCTACCTCTCCCTCCCCACTCTCTGTCCTGTGCTTGCTTGACTGAGATACATACATGTAGAGAAACTTAATCAAGGGAGTGACATCCCATCACCTTTGCCTTATTCTCTTGGTTAGAAGCAAATCAGAAGCCCTGCCCACACTCAAGGGAAGAGGATTACACAAAGGCGTGAACACCAGGAGGCAGGAATTAGTGGGGATCACCAAGATCTTTCTGCCACACTGCTACTTTCAAATATATGAGCTGTTTATCGCATCCATTATTAATTACTATTGCTTTTAATGGGTGCTCTTTTTGTTTTTGACTTTTACAATAGAGCTAGTTGGTCATCAAAATGTTTTTTTCCAAGAAAATGGCTGGACAGATTTTATAGGGTAGAGCTGTTCATGTTAGTTCAAATCAGATAACCAAGTGGGATCTTACTGTTGACCTCAGTGAGATTCTCAGCAGAGTTCAAAGGATATGACTATCTTCTGATTAGAGAAATACTCAAAGAAAAATATCTACTTTTGAGTAAGAATATTAAAAATTAACTTTTCAGCCTTAAAAGCAATCGTTTTAGTGATTAATTTTTTGACATTTCATGCATTCACAAAATCTCTTTGGTTTTTTTATTTTTGATCAGTTCCTCCCACAATCCTTGAACCAGTTGCTCTTAGAACTGAGGCTCCAGGGACAACACTAGGTAATGATATATTATGTCCATCAGCATCCGCTTTTACTTCTCATTTCAAACCCATTTCATCACCATCATAACCACAGCTGCCTCTACTTCACAAGATGTCTGTGTCATCCTCTATTGCCATTCTACTACTTAAAATAATGAAGTGTTAGAGTAACTTCTTGTTTTTAAGAAACGCAAGCATGAACTTAGTTCAGTATGCATTTCTGCAGTGCAGTGCATTTGAATTGGTGGCATGTCAAACCCATGTAACTTTTTGATCAGCATTCTTTGTTACTGAGCTTCAAACACAATCATGGGGATGGGGGTGGACAGGGCAGGGGCTGCCCATCCTGCTCTAGACAGAGTAAATTGTAACAGCTATCAATGTGCCACAAACTTGTTTTGCAGATCTAATTTTTTAATATGCTCACGGCCAGTAAATTTAAATGATAAGCATCATCATTAGTATGAATCTCACCCTCCTCCTAACCCCAGCCCCATCTCTGTAACATACAAGGATTTGGAACCTTTTTCATTCAGGAGTCCCTGTGAGAATCTCCTTGAAATCTTGAAATACCAGTTTAGGTTTCTATATGATTTTTGTCTCTTAGAGAAATTTAAATATATGAAAAGGCACATTAGCAAAATAAGGGTATTTCAAACACAAAAGAAAAATTTTCTGAAACTCAAGAAATTATAGCAAGCTAATTCTATCTACAGCTCTGGAACCAAAAATGCTATATTAACCTGAGGTTTTCTTCCTTCAGCTCCCAAAATACCTCAACGAACTCGTCATCCACGTCCCATACCTAAAACCACACTGAGTTCTGATGAACCTCAGACTGTAGGTAAATGTGTAGATCCTGATTAAGAAATCCTAGTAGCCCATCCTAGTTGGATCCCAGAAAAAGTGAGGGTGTGAGTCATGGGCAACAGCAGTTTCCACTTCAGACAAGGCAAGGAGAACGTAGTTCTGTGTGGCAGCTGAATTCCTCATACTTTATGAATTAGAATCTTCTCTGTGAATGTCCACTTAATTTACTTCTCATTCTCTTGATCTTTTAAATATTGAACATGTATAGTAGAATGAAATAGCTAGCAAATGAACATGTAGGATTGTGCAAATGGGAGATTATTTCTTGTCCATTATAAAAGTTATAAGTGATCATAAGGATCTAGGTCAAGGGTTGACAAACATTTTCTGTAAAGAGACAGATAGTAAATAGTTCAGGCTTCACGGGCCACATAATCTGTTGCATATTTTCCTTTGTATTTTCTTTCTAACAACCCTTTAAAAATGGGTTTCTTTGCTTGCTAATGGTACAAAAATAGTCCATGGGCCACATACAGCCTGTGAGCCATAGTTTGCTGACTCCTGGTTTGGAAAACCATCAGGGTGGGCTATAATCAATAGGAAAGAATTGACCCTTAAAATTATTGGCGGTGGTCTGTCATGGTCTCTTTCCAAAGATGAGTTTTCAGCAAGATGAGTGTGGTCTGCTTTGGTACAATACTTGGGTTATCAAAGAGTGGTGCACTTCACAAGGACAGTTATCTGAGGGTAAAGCCAATGGAAATCCATCATAAGAGATAAATTGGCACCCAGTTACCAAAGTACTGCATTCTCTCAGCTCAGAAGATTAATAGTGTTTGCTTTGTGCTCTAGAGCAGGGGTTCTTAACAAGAGGTCCATGAGCTTGAATTGAAATTCAAAAAATCATTACTCTTGTGGGGATGTGTTGGTGTGGGTGTGATGTATTTATTAAATAATACACAGTATAGTGTGGACTTAGTAAGGGGTCCGTGGTTTTCACATGACTGGCAAAGGGGTCTGTGGAATGAAAATGGTTAAGAACCCCTGCTCTACAGACATTATTATCCTAGTAAGATTCTTTCTGAAGTTAATGGTCTGAGTTTTTATTACATTGTTAACATTCCATTGATTTTTATTATTTTTGGTCAGTTCCTGCTACAGTGCTTGAACCAGTTACTCCTATAACAAAGGCTCGAGAGACAACATTAGGTAATGCCACTTTCTAACCTTCAGCAAGTGCTTTCTCTGCTCATTGTCAAACCTATTCAGCTCTACATGGTCATTAGTTAAGTTCTTCGTCTCACGGGAGTTGAAGATGTCTAAAACAAATTGCCTCTTGTTTTTAAGACAGCCATGTCTTAATTTTAGTTTGGGATATCTTCCTTCCCTGCTGCTTACTTTAAAATTTTCATATCACCTTGTACTTCTGACTTAACCACAGATCTTTGTTAAGGTAAATTTTTTATATCTTTGGGTGTTTCTGGCCCCATTTTATGATAACCAAGCTGTAACGGGCATCTCTATATATCCTTTGTATACCTACCTATTTATCTGCATGCTGTCTTTATTTTACTGTTAATATTTGGGTAATATGTTTTGAGTGAATTGTCTAATAATATGATCAAGGTAGTAAGTTTACATAAAAGTCCAATTTTTAGTGTGAATCTGCCCCTTCCCCTTATATTCCATCATAATTTGAAAATGGTTCTTAACCTTTTAAATCTAGTCAGGGAACTCTATGAGAATGTGATTTTTAAAAAGTGACAATATTGACTCTCTGAATTAATAACTTCATTTTTTTGCCCCCAAAGAACCTTCAATAACCAAAGAAGATATATAGCCTATTAGCATAGTAGGGTCAAATTTTTGACACTAGAAATATATACTTCCTGAAAATCAGAAATATCTAGCAAGCTTTGAAAAACTTAAAAGATTTTAAAAATCTATAATTTTCAGTACCATAAGCTTTAAAGTAACTAAAGGCTATCTTTTTCCATCTCCAAAAAAATCCCAGTGAACATGTCTTTCACAACACAAATTTAAAACCACTCCAAGTCCAGATGTACCTGAGACTATACCAGATAAATGCAGAGTCCTTGGTTTAAGGAACCTGGGAGCCTGTCGCTGGTTGAAAACATAAATCTGTATACGCCTAAAAAGGGAATCATGAGGCGCTGTTACCCCCTCAAGGCTGGCAAGGAATTTATGTTTTGGAGAGACATGTAGAATCTTCCCTCTAATTCTGGGTAGTAGGAGATAGATTTAACTTCTCAATCTGCAGGCTAGTTGAGTACAAGCACGTTTCCTGCATGAAATGCCTTAAGAATGAGAATAAGCCAGGTTGTTTTTACAAACTCAAGATTGTCTCTTGGGTGGATAAGCATTGTGTTAGACCTTTTATACAGTCTTACAGAAGTAAAAAGTCAATCTGGGCTATAATAGAGCAGGAAAGGAGATTGGGACTTGAAGTAACACCAAAATGTATGAGTCAAGAGGTAAGAGTGAACAAAACAAAGAAAATCGGATATGTGGAGAGGCAGCCAGAGGGGACAGAGATTCTGCTGCTTCTAGAGGGCAGTGAAAACATTTTTGTTGATAATTCTGCACTTGGATGATACCATAGAAAGCTGAAGGAGAGCTTGAATGTCTTACTCAGGAGTCTGACTTTGTTCTCATGAACCTTAGAAAATCTCTTCTTTCCACACTGGATAATGGTTTCCCTCTGCTGAGAGACGATGGTTGCTTTACTGGGTGCCAAAGGCTGAGTGACCAGCCCCTCACCAGGCCCTCTTGAATGACTTTGTTTAGAAGAAGTCACAAGCTCTTTCCAAAGTTTAGTTCTCAGTAAGATCATCATTGTGCTTTTTTGTTACTTGCGCAATGTCTGCTTGGATACTTAGGATGTATTTTGTATCCATAATTTGATAAACCTAGGAAATCTTTCTTTATTCAGCATCCACAGAAGTGCAAGTTTCTGCTTCACATGCTTTTTGAAAATGGTTGGAAATATATTTAAGTAAATGCCTAAAAGTGTTCTAGAATCAAGCACTAACTGGAGGAACTGTTCCATTTATCCTAGAGGCAATATCATTCTGGCAAGACTAATTTTAAAGTGAATGTTACAGTTCTTCATAAATTAAAAAAATAAAACTCTTGTGTTTACTACTTTAGTTCCTGTTACAGACCTTGAAGCTGTTACTCTTAGAACAGAGACCCCTGGGACAACATTAGGTAATGAGCCTGTGCCATTCATCAAGTGCTTTTGCCATTCACTCTACAGTCCATTGCGTCTCCATCGCTATAGCTATGGTTTCTCTCCTTTCATGCGATGACCACTCTCATTCTCTGCTGCAATTTCATCAATCAGTTCCTTCATCGTAAGAGTACTTAAGCCTCTTAAAAACAATTGTCCTGTTGTTTTTATGAGAGCCAGACATGAGCTTAGTTCAAAGTCGTTATCTGCCGTGTGATGCTATTTTAAATTTTCATGCTGTCTTGGGCTTCATATAACAGTGTTCTCTGTTAAAGCCGAGTTTGAAACAAATTGGGGTTGATCTCCTATCTAGTTTGGTCAGCAGTAACAGCTAGTCTCATGTTCCTTTGCACACTTAACCTTCTAGATTTTTAAAGACTATTTGCATGGTAGTCTTGTTTCTTTCATTTTTTTACTTTTTAATTTTTTTGGTGTTTTAAGTAATGATGTGTTTATAACTTGACAAAAAAGAATTTACCAATCACTGAAATTTTAAATTATAAGCCTTTCCTTCATGTGACCTAACTTCCCTCCCTCAACCAGAGTTGAGCACTCCTTTTTAACCATTTTTTCCAATTTAAGAAGTTCTGTGTGTGTCTGATAACAAGTGCTGATCTCAATGCCTCAACAATATGCATTCATTTGCACCCCCAAAGTACCCTCAATGATAAAAAGAAAAAAACTTTAGCATAAAAGGAATGAAAACTTCAAATTCAAGGACAGTTTCCTGAAATTTTAGAAAACCTCTACTCAGGACCATAAGATCTAGATTAACACAGGCTTTTCTTTCTTCAGCTACCAAAACATCAAAACGAACCCGCCGTCCACGTCCTAGACCTAAAACCACATCCAGCACTCAAGCACCTCAGACCAAACCTGGTAAATGTGCAATTTCTTGGTTTCAGGGTGATCCCTAGTAGCCCATCCCAGTGGGGTCCCAAAACAGAGCTAGTAGTGGGCAGTAACAGCCCCCATACTCCCTTAACGTGAAGCCATAAGTCATCATTAGTAGCATCTCCTCTGCCCAGTTGTCAAGGATAATAGGATTGGGTGAGAACTGATTGGTACCAGAATACCTTATTATTTCTATGTGAGGGTCTTCTTTGAACTATGCTTTTAGTACATTTCTTACTATTAAATTCCATTCAAATCTTAAAGATGAAACTTCATATGAAGGGCCAAGATATTCAGTCCATGTAAACAAACAAATTATAAGTCCTTTCCATATTTCCCGCATTGGCAACAGTGAGTGATACATCAGCTATAGGATAATTTATTCCACTTTGAAGACAATAGAATTGAGGACAAAAGATGGCCCTGCATGAAATGGCAGAGAATAAACATAAGACAGTATGTTTATGCAAGCACAAGCTTATTTCTTGAATGCTGCAATCATTAAGCAACTACCTAGCAAAGGAAAATATTAAGGTGGGCTGGAATATAGTTAGGAAGGAGTTGGCCTTAGATTCACTTCAGGATTTTGTTGAGTGGAGGGAACAATGAACCAAGGTGGAAGGACTGGACTTATAGGATAGAAGTCAGCCAGAAAGGTGGTCTGCCTGGAAAAGAGAATGCCCTGCATCTAGGCAGTCAAGATATGGTTGTTGATGATGTTGCATTTGGAAGGGTTCATCAGATCACCTGAAGGAGAATTTGGAGGACTTGATTCAGGATTTTGGATTTGATTAAGTGGCATCAACAATCTTTGATTTCTACTTTTTTGGGGGCTTAAGCTAGACAGACACATAACTGGATATTACAGAATGAATGACTGTATTTATTCTGTTTGCTTATGTTCTTTGGTTTGGGCAGCGTTCTCAGATTCTTTCAATAGATGCATTCTTAACAAAATCAACACAATCCACTTCATTGCTTAATTTTTATGACTGTTTCACACTTATCAACTGTCTATTGCATTTATGTTTACTTTAAACATAAGATAATTCCTTTTATAAGCATATATTAGGATAATGCATTAAAAAAATATTTTCCAGTACAGGGTTTTCCATATCAGTTGGACTCCATTGAACACCTAGAAGAATTTAATGTTGACCTCTTTGAGATATTTAAAAACAGTTCAAAGGCTTAGGCTAAGACCAACTGTCCCATGACTACAGTTTGGTCAAATCTCCAAAGAAAAGGCCTCTATTCTTTCCCTCAGTTAAGAAGTTATTTTTTTCTTTGTTTCTCTAGAAGAATTTATATGCTGGTAAGATTTGTTCTAAGTTCTCATACATTTTTAAATCTCTTTGGTTTACTGTATTATTTTTGGTCAGTTCCAGCTACAGTCCTTGAACCTGTCACTCTTAGACCTGAGGCCCCAGGAACAACATTAGGTAATGATACAACATTCAGCAAGACTTTTCCTGCTTATTGTCAAACCCAAAGTTTCATCTTGCTTCTTGTGACCTCAGTGCCATTCTTTATTGCTATTCAATTACATTCTTCTTAAAATTATGAAGAAAAGTCTTAAAAGAAATTCATGTGTTTTTTTTTTTAAGACAGCTGTGCATGAATCTAATTTAGGACATTTATTTGCCATGTAACCCTTGTGAAACTGTCATGTCCTTCTGTGGTTTTTTTAAAGCAGTGTTTGTGGTAAAGCTGTGTTTCAAATATATCACAGATCTCTATCTCTTATCCAGACAAAGCCATTAACAACCATCATTAGGCCAAGAGGATTCTTTGCACATCTACATTTCCCACTTTTTTTCTGTTTGCATGGTATTTTGTCATATTGTTTCCATTTAGGTAATTATGCATTCTTATTTTAATAGTTATACAGTAACTGTGCCCAGAATTGAAAGGTTAAATTATAAATCACTGATTTAGTGTGAACCTCATTGTCCTTTTCCCATGAAAAATTATCACTTCGGCTTCTAACCTTTTGGGTGCCCACTCAAGTTGTCCTATGAGACTCTGATTACAATTACTAGTCTTTATTACTTGAGTTAACATGTGATTATTGTCTTCAAAGACTCTTCTCTAGTAAAAGAAGATCCATAAGGAATCTATGTAGCAAAAATCTCAAACTGAAAAGGCAGATATCTAAGAAGTTATAGGAAATTTAGAGCCATGTATTCTCCCAGCCATAGCTTCCAGAACCATCGATAATGTGGTTAGGTAGTAACCCAGGAATCTCTTCCTTCAGCTTCTGAAACATCACAGACACGTCGTTCCAGACCTAAAATCACACTAAGTCCTGAAGCACCTGTGTACAAACCAGGTAATCATGTGTTCCTGGTTTAAAAAGTCCCAGCAGCTTAACTCAACAGGGTCTCAAGAGTAATCCCAGTGGTTGGGAGTAATCATCAATATGCCCCTATAAGAGTGAAGATACAAGGAGGCATGATCAGCAGTGGTTCCCATGGTAGAGGGGGTAAGAGAAATACAATTGGGAAAGATGTATGAGAACAACTGAGTGCCTTGTGCTTCCTGTGTGAAATCTTCTCTGTCACTGTACATTTTATTAATTTATCTCTTGAAAATAAAATTTCATTAGAAAAGTTAGGCATATTCAGATCAAATCAACAAACATTTATTAAGTGCCTTCAGTATCACCCAAATCATATTTTGCCTTGGGGGGGGTACATGTTTTAGTCCTCAAACTTACAAGATGATTGAAAATCAAAGCCTTTCCTTGTATAAATAATATAGAATATGGCATTAGGCAGCTTCTACTAAAAAAAATACAAGAATGATTCTTGGGTGCTATCAAAAAAGACATTCTAGGTGCATAAATATTTGGATCAGGTAAAGAGAGAGTAGGAAGCAATCGGGCCTTGAAATCAGCATAGTACATAGATGAGTAGAAGGAGTGGGAATGAATAAAATCAGAAGGAATGGACATATGCAGAGATCAACCAGAGAAGAGTGTCTGTTTGGAATCCTCACATAGAAGATGTCTTACTTCAAGGTGGTGGTCAAAACCTTTCTGTATTTGGATATATCCATGGACTGACACAGTAGAGATCCTTAGGTGTCTAATGAAGCAGTTGGGATTTGACCCAATAGGTATTAGTAAACTCTTCTTTCCACATGGAGGTTTTAGGCTTAGAACAGAGATGACTTACTAAATTAAATTCAGCCTTCTGAGGCTTCAGTCTCTTTGCAAAGATGAGTTCTCAGCAAGACTCACACATGCCATTTTGGCTTATTAGTTAGAATCAGATATAAAGAAACAGGTACTTGACTTCAGGATGGCCAAATTTTAGGAGAGCCACTGTCTACTTTTTCTCAGTTCAACAATTTTTAAAAATGGTTATATGATCCTGGAACCTTATATTATACTGGTAACCTTCATTTTGAAGTAAATGTTCTGGCTTTACTTTAATTTAAAACAACCACTTATTTTACTTAAAATAATATAATATTTATCATCAGTTCCTACTGCAGACCTTGAACCTATTATTCCCAGAACTGAGGCTCCGGTGACAACACGAGGTAATAACACGTGTGAACTTTAGCAAGTGCTTTTCCTGCTTATTCTCAAACACTTTTCATCACCGTCATAGCCACAGGTTCTTTTGCTTCATAAGCCTGCCTGTATCACCATCCTCTGTCATCATTCCATTATATTCTTCATCCTCAAAGTCTTGAACACTCTATTAAAACGAGTTACCTCTTGTTTTATAGAGCTATGCATGATCCTAACTCAGGCCATATTTTGTGCATGTAGCCATCTGAAATTGTTTTGTCATCCTGTGTATTTTTTAACCAATGTTTTGTTAAAGATGAGTTTAAAAAAAAAAAACAAAAACAATTCTCTTGACTCAAATATGGTATGGGGAGTTTCTTAGTTCTACTTTCTTTTGCTATCTATGTGATAGTTTTTCTTTGAGTGGCATTTTAATTATGTGGTTTTATTTTACTGAGTTTGCATCTGACCATCACCATCATATTTTAGCCATGATTCTTAACATTTTGTTCAATAAGAGTCCTATGAACTATTCTTCACTTCTTGAATTAGTAAATGCCTAACATTTTAATTTTATATGACCCTTTCTCCTGATGAGATTTCAAACATAAAAGAAAACAAATTATTATAGTATAGGTGAAGGTTTCAAATTAAAAATTTCAAAAGACAAATTTCCTAAAATACAAGAAAATCTAGTAAGTTTTAGGAAATCTAGAGCTATATGCCATGCTACTCACAGTTTCTGATCTCCAGACTCTATAGTAAATGAAGGTTTTTTTTTTCCCTTCAGCTCCTAAAACATCAAAACGGACCCGTCGTCCACGTCCCAAACCTAAAACCACACCAAGGCCTGAAGCACCTCAAACTAAACCGGGTAAATGTGGGTTTCTGGCTAAAGGAGGGAGTCCTTGCAATTCTTGAAGGTTCAGGATGGATGACAGAGGTCAGCTTAATAGCCCGTATGAGACTTACATGGGTGAAGGTACAGGGCATGACCCTGCTGCTGCTCCCACTGTTGACTTAGCAGAGGCGAATACGGTTTGGGAAGGCCCAGGTGGCAGCTGAATTCCTTGAGCTTTTTGCATAAAGATCTTCTCTTTATTTTTATTTCCTTTTTAAATTTCACTCCATTCTTCTTTTTATAGATGAAGTGTCTTAAATAGAACCCAGCATCTTTATTTTAAGGGAAAAACAATTATTTTCCATCTCCCCACAGTTACATCAGTAACTATGAGGATAGCACAGAAGTAGAAGGGCTTTTTTTTAACTTCTCAATCTGCAGTATAGGCAAGGTTCAACTTGCCCCAGTATGAAATAGTCAGAGAATGAACTAAGGCAGTGCATTTGTGCAAATGCAAGCTTGTTTTTTGGGGTGCTACAACCATCTATGAGCTTAAAGAGAGAAAAGTTTGCAGTGGACAGGAATAAGGAGTTGGAAATAAGTTAGTTCTTAAAATCACTGTCAGATTTGCCTAATAAGGATGGGGAGGAACAAGGCAGAAAGGACGCATGCAGCAGTCAACCACACGGCACAGGCTTCCTGAAGCAAAGGAGATTCTGCTTCCAGGTGGTTTAATGGCGCTGCATTTGGAAGTAGCCGTAAGAAAAGTGAAAGGAATTCCTTGACTGTATGACTCAGAAGTTAGGATCTGATCCAAGAAACACCAGCAGTCTTTCCTATTCACTTAGGGTACTGCATTTTTGTGATTAGATCAGGGAGCTGCTCTCTTGGGTACCACACACTGAATAGATATCCTTTATCCTGATTTTTTGAGTACCTATGCTTTAACCGGTCTCAGTCTAATTTCAAATATAAGTTTTCAGCAAGATGAGCATGGTATACTTTGCTTATTCTTTTCTCTGTCTCCTTTCAAACCTATAAGCTATTTATTGTATCCATGCTTAGACATGCTTTTGTCTTAAAGTTTCCACAGAAAAGCCAACAATTGCCAGTATAGTTAGATGAGTACATATTTTGTAATATGTCTCAACAGTATTCTACAATAGTTAGAATTATGTACTCAGAGTCCTAGGATAATATCATCTTGACTTCATTGAGAGGATTGCCAGATTGTGTAGGCTCTGAGTATCTCATAAAAGAATGTTTACCTAGCTATGATGTGACCAAGTCTTCAAATAGCAACATTTAATTTCAGAGTTTAAAAAAATTGCCTTATATCTATTGAAGCAACATTAAACTGGCAAGATTTAATCTGCTGACTTTTCACAAGTGTCTAAATTACCCTTTGTTTATTTCATTGCTTTTGATTAGTTCCTGCTACAGATCTTGAACCTGTTGCTCTTAGAACCGAAGCTCCAGAAGCCATGGGTAAAAAGAACGAGATTATTCTAGGCTGTCTGTCAAGTTATCTGTTGAATTTAAGTGAAGTGTGCATGAACTAGTTTTAGGACATTGAACTGCCATGTAACTGTTCAACATTGTGTCATGTGACCACGTGTATGTGTTTAAACGGTATTGACTACTTTAAGCTGTGTTGCAAACAAGAGTCTCCGTCTTTTCCTTATTTACACATCTTATACCTTATCAATTATGGAAACATCATGTTTCTTCACTCTTGTTACTTATTATAGTATATGTGTGATGCATTGATGGATCTCTTATTTCAAGGAATGATTTATCCCTAGTTTAGTAAATTGTCAAATTTTTAAATGTCCCCAAGTCTTGAAAGATTAAATGATAGGTATCCATGATAGGGTAAACTGACTCCTTCACCTTTTTCAACACAGCTTTAAAGTTCCTTAACTTATTGAGTCAAGGACCATGTTCAGATTCTAATGAGGTAGTCTATTAATAATATATTCCTATTTATGCTTTCAAACATATGAAGTCTTAATTGCACCCATAATTATTTGGATAGTAGGCATTTATCACAATTTCAACAACAGGGCAAATAGACTGACAAATGCTCTTCCAGTAGAGTTAGAAAAGTATGTATTACATATATGTGTAAAAAGCTTGTCCAGTACAATCTTCCATCTAGCAAGAGCCAGATAATCAAACATCTAGGAGAACTTCTTGTTGACTGCATAGTGATATCTAGTGAGTGTAAATGGTAAGTCTCCTTTAGGAGAGTTAGTTTGGCCAAATTGGCAAAGAACTAGTATCTGTTTTCCCTCAGTTCTGAAGTTTAAAACTTGACTTGTAAAGTTAATCTTCAAGTGATTTTCTAAAATCTCTTTGGTTTATTACTTTTGGCCAGTTTTTACTACAGTCCTTGAACCTGTTATTCTTACAACAAAGGCTCTGGAAACAACATTAGGTAATGATATTCTGTGTTCCTCAGCAACCTTTTCCTGCTCATTCTCAGGCCCATTCCATTATCGTCATAATCACATTTCATCCATTTCATGACTGTCTTCTCATCCTCTGCTATCATTCACTTAATTTTTCTTCTTCTTAAGAGCTTTAAAGACTCTTAAAAGAAGTCATCTGTTATTTTTTAAAGAGCTGTGCACAGATCTAGCCCAGAATATTTGTCTACCATGTAATTTTATTTGACTATGTGCCATATACTTTTGTCTAAGCAGTGTTCCCATTTAAAGCTGAGTTTCAAACACAGTTGCTAGTGTCTGTACCTTATCTAGGTACAGATAACCATATGACAAAACCATAACAATTCTTATGGTATCATGCATTCTTTGCCATATTTAAATTTCTTAATGTGAACCTATGACTCCACCAAGAATATGGCAATAATCACCTTTTTTTTTTGAAGTCAGAGATTTATAAGACTCTTCTCTCCTTGACTTAAGTTTATATTTGGGTTTTAACGCTGAGGAATCTTCAGTGATGAAGAAATGAACAAACAGGGAAATTCGCCTTAAAGCTAACATGTTTTAGAAATCTAATGCGTTTTTAGAAAACCTAGAGTCTTGTTTCCAAAGCCACCTGCACTAGAGTAATCCAAAGATTCTTCCTTCAGCTCCTAAAACATCACAACGAACACGTCGTCCACGTCCCAGACCTAAAACTACACCAAGCCCTCAAGCACCTCAGACCAAACCTGGTAAATGTGCAATTCCTTGGTTTAAGTGTGAGCCCTAGCAGCCTGTCCCAATGAGGTCCCAAAGCAATGCCAGTGGTGGGCAGTAGCAGTCCTCATTTCCCTAAGAGTGAAGATGTGGGGCATCATCAGTAGTATCTCCTCTGCCCATTGTCTAGGAGAATGTTACTAGATGAGGCTGATGGGTGCAGAACATCTTATTCTTTCTAAGAGTATTCTTTGAAATTATATATTTAGTATATGTCTTACTGTTAAATTCCATTTAAATTTTAAAGGCAATGGGAAGTAAGTTGACATATTTCCTGAGAGAGGCATGAGGTACAGTTAGCAGCTCCTGGAGGAGATGTGTGTGCCTGCTCTCTTAAGTGACTTGGTTTGGATGAAGTTCTTGGCCTCTTTTAAAGATGAGTTTACAACAACATTGGCATAGTCACCCATGATTATTTGTTGCTATGTGCATTCAAAGACATCTATTTATTGTAGGCATATAGTATTTTTTCAGCTTCCAAGAAATTCAACAAATTATTTTCATCTATATTGCCTAAACAGATTTTTCAAGGTAAACTCTTCCATATTAGAATAGAAAATCAGACACCTGGAAAACTCCTGTTGATGACACTAAACTGCATAGTAGAGGTCAAAGTTTGCAGATTTCTTCTACCATGAATTGAACCTAGCAATAGGTTGGCTAAGTTGTTGTCCATCAGTTCAGAAGTTTAAAAGAATTATTTATTACTTGAAATTAATATTTTGAAAGAAAAATCCAGGCATTTCATGTATGTTGAAATGTTCTCATGTTTATTTGTTGCTTTTGGTCAGTTCCTGCTACAGACTTTGAACCTGTTATTTATAGTACTGAGGCTCCAGGAACAACACTAGGTAATGATTTTTGTGCCCTTCTTTTATGCTTTTTCTTGCTTGTTAAAAATCCGTTCCTAAAAAATGAAAAAAAAAAAAAAAAAAAAAAAATCCATTCCATCACTCTGATGGCCAGAGTTGCTCCTGCTTCCTAAGACTGCTGTTGTCATTCCATTTCATTCTTCATCTTTAAAGTATTTGTGATTCTTAATTGAAGTAATTACCTATTGTTTTTAACAGATGTCCCTAATCCCGTTGAGGACATCTATCAGCCATGAAACCTTCTTTAAAATTGCACCATATGATTTAGTGTTAAATATGAGGTCCAAATTACTCCTCTTCTATTTTGTATTTAGAGCTATAAAGTTACAACAATTAAGTACCTTGAAATTTTTCTAGGCAAGTTATCTGTGTGATCATCCCATTACTCCTTTCCATTTTATGAGGTGTTTCTGTTATGTTAGCAATAATAATTGCTCCCTGAAAGTGCCCAGTCCTAGTAAATAACAGGTTTCCCTACACTGACAAGCTTGACTACCCCTTCTTTTCCACCACTGTGTAGCAGTAGTTCTTAATCTTTGCTAAATTGAAATTCCTCTGAGTACCTAATTATTAATATTAATATTTATTCCTTTAAATAACTAATGCATTTTTATGTTTATTTTGGTTTCCTCCATGATAAGGAACAAAGTATATTATTAAAGTAAATTTGCAATTTTAAGAAATAAAATTTTAAAAACATAACATGGTTTAGAAAACATAGGTCCACACACAATGTGATTGGTGATTTTTAAACTTAAAAACACTATAGCAACCCAAGAGTTTCTTCCTTTAGTTTCAAAAACACTGCAAAAAAGAACAAAAGAAAACACCATGCACTTCCCACACCTTGCGGCACTCTACCTCCTTAAACTTCTTAGAGGAAACAAGAAAAATCGGTGGTTTCTGGTTTAATGAGTCTTATCAGCCCATGGCAGTTGTATTCAGAAGTGACAACAATGTGGCTTGCTAACCTGCACTGCCCTTTTCTATGCTCCCTAAGAGGAAGGCACAAATAGTGGTCAGTAGCCAAATTCATCATGTGCTCGGCATAAGATTTTCTTTGAAGAAGAATGCATCTTATTCAATTCTTTTATTCCATTCCATTCTTCTCTTCTTAAGTGGTACTGCTTCTCTGGCTTAAGATAGAAAGTGATTTCCTTGCCCTCTGTATGTCCCCAGTATCATATTAACAGTTGAGTCGGGTGGGGGTGAGGAGCAGAGTGATCAGAAGTAAGTGCATGTTTTACCTCTTAAACACAGAATATGATGTAATTGTGATGCAATTCTGTTCCCAAAGGAATGGTTAAGTCTAAATATAAGGCAATCTGCTTATATAAGAGCAACTTGCTTAAATGAGTAGAAAAAACTACATAAAAATATTTAAGGAATCAACAATCAATGTGGACTGATAGAGAGTACCTGGGCTTTGAAATAACTTTAGGATTTGTATTAGTGGAGGGAAGGATAGGAAGAACAAAAATAAAAAACTCAACAACTGTTGAGGGTAGCCAAGAGGGGCATGGTTGAACTGGAATACAGGGGAAAAATCACACTTAGATGATAACTCAACATTTTGTTCATGGTATTATCATGAAATCAGCTACAGGAACTTATTAGAAAGCCCATGTGGGAATTCAGATTCAGATACAATAATCAATGAGAACCTAATTTTTCCAAACAGTCTCTAACTTTTCCAAGGAGGATGCTTTAAATCATAGGTCAGCAAAATTTCCTGTAAAGGATTAGATGGTAAATACGTTAGACTTTGCAGATTGTTCAGTCTCTGTTACACTACTCAATTCTGCTGTAGCTCAAAGGCAACCAGAAGCACTATATAAATAATACATATATCATTTTAGTTCATGCAAGTGTCTGTGTTTCAATAAAACTTTATTGACGGACACTGAAATTTGAATTTCATATACTTTTATTCTTCATTTTATTTTCAACCATTTAAAACCCTTAAAGCCATTCTTAGCTCAGCCATACAAAAACAGGCAGAGGGCTGGATTTTGAGAGCCATAGTTTGCAGATCTCTGCTTTAAATAATGCATGCTCTCAGCCTTTTGGCTAAGATCAAGTCTGTAAATAATGCATGCTCTGCGTGACTCTCCATAACCCTGCAATTTTGAGGGCCTACATATTTTAGTTCATTGCTACCTCTGCCTAAACCTAAAAAATAAATTACCCATAATTACTTTGACAACTTAGATCTTCTTCTTTCAGCTCCCACTGAACTGCAAACTCTTATTTTGAAACCAATGACATCACCAAGCCTAGAAATGCCACAAAGTCAGCCTGGTAAATAGATTGTTTTATCTCTCTGGATATACTATGAGTTTCAGAATACACATGGTAATTCTCTAAGACTGTATTTCCAAATACAAAAAATGCAAAAGGAATACACAATTTTATATCTCTTTTACAGTGTCCTTCCTGTGGTTGCATATTGGTATTAAATTAGTAATAAATTATGTCAATTGTTATTCAACTGTATAAAAATACTGATCTTCATTTTATTGAGTTATGAAGGTAACTCTGTGTCCTTTTAGAGAATAATTCAGATATCTGATCAAGTAATCAACAAAACCACTTACAAGAACTGCTTTTCTTCTTTATCCTTATTTTTCACTAACTGTTGAAAATTTGTGGCTCTCTTTAGTAGTCAGTTAAATTTGTACTCTGCTATCTGAAAAGAATGCTAGTTTAATTTTGACCACCATGTAAGGAGAAAGTTCTCACTTTGGGAAAAATAGCAAAACTTCACCCTTCACAGTGAGATCGTGAACACACTGCCCTTCCAGATTGAAAACAGTTTTTAAAAATTATTATTAGCCATACTGTTTCTTTATCCTGAGATTTATTTTGAAACATTTGGCTCCTATTTTGTTTTTTTCCTAGCATAGGAGTAAAATTTCTTTTCACCTCTTTTGTGCATCTTGGTGCTTACGTTAAAGGTAAAAGGGGTGGTCGGTCGATGATGGTAACCTACAACAGTTATTGTGAATTCAATTCAGAATTAAACCTTTCCACTGGTGTTAAAAATAATATTGTTGGGGAGCAGATATGACTCAGGCAGTTGAATGCTGCTTCCCACATGGGAGGTCCCGGGTTCAGTTCCCAGTGCATCCTAAAAACAAAAACAAACAACAAGCAAGCAAACAAACAAAAAACTCAGGGGAGCGAATGTGGCTCGGTGGTTGAGTGCGAGCTTCCCACGTACAAGGTCCTGGGTTCAATCCCTGACCCTGGTACCTCAAAAATAATACTAATATTGTTAAAAGAGCTAACACTGAGTACTTACTATATGCAAGGCCCTTTTCTAAATACTTAGCATATATTAATTCACTCAATGCTCACAACAACCCATTCTTGATCTGTTGTACCGACTTTGTTTTTTGCTAGTTGCTAATGTCCTGGAATAATTTACACTTAGCACTGAGTCATCAAGGATGCCCTTAGGTAAAAATGTTCTCCAAAGTTAGGCATATGGGCTTTTCCATCTCATTGCAGAACTTAACTTTGGATGTCCCCATACTTTGCAACATTTTATAGCTACCTGCTCTTAACACCTTGTCTGTGTCCATCCAATTAATCTTTAGAGTTGTAAATATTATATACAGTGCATTGTGTTCATATCTGCTGTATTGCTATGCAAGTTTCAAAAATTGCTTATTTAATTCCCTCGCTGAATGCACAATTTAATTTTTTAAATATTCTGACCACTTTTTCAATATGAATAGGCACATAAATGTACATTCAATTTTTCATTCCTATATCATTTTTAGGATTTACCCCATTCTTTTCAAGGACACACTCTATATCTTCTTCTCACTAGAATCCTTATACAAAAATAGGTAAGGAAGTGAAATATCTGTTTTTCTCCAGGTGGAAATTGCTGTGTCCCCTGCCATTTCTCAGGGGACACATGCTTTTTCCGCATACAACACAGTGCCTTCGTTTCCTGCCTCCACTTCTGCCCTCCTAAATTGTAGTCACCTTCATAATCTGCCTGAATGTTACTTATTCTCAAAAATGTATCTGTTTTTGGAGCTAATCTGTTTTCAAATGAAACACAGGATTCCTTTGACAGAGTGCTATGGGCTGACCACTGTTAACCATCATTCCCTTGTTCCTCCCCAGCACCAGCTGAAACCCATTACGTAAATCTCACTGCCACAGCAGCGCTCAGGCCAGAGGAACCCGAGACTGAAGGTGGTAAAGGAATCATTTAGCCAAAAGATTTTTTATTTTCAGTTTTTCATGTCCATAGAACATGAAGGAGTTCAAGCGGTGGTACTAGACCTATAACTGATAGATTCCAAAATTCTTGGATTCTTAAAATTAAAATGATAATTGACTCTCAATACAGAAGTAAATTCCTTTTTCTCTAATGATATCTAAATATTGAGGTAGAATAGCATTTGAAAGCCAGTTAATGAAAGTTAGAATATGAATATTAGTTTGAGGATTAGTATTATAGAAAATTTTTTTCTCCTGGTTCTCTCTCTTTTCCTGTCTAAATTCATTATACGGTCTATAAAATTATGATGAAAATTCTCAAGACAATGCAGTGTATTGATGTTTAAGAAAGAAATACTTGGCTATAGCCTAACATCTAATCATTTTTTAAATTGTTCTTTGTTTTGATACAGTTGTGGAATCTATTACAAATGTGTCTGAACCATCTGAGGCCACGCTAGGTAATGACACAACCTCAGTAGCCCAATACCATGTGTTTTCTGTCCTCATTGTCGCCATCATCTGAGAACCTTAGGTTCTTTCGCATTATGAATTCATCGTGTAACATCATTCTGTCATGACAGCTCATTTGCGTTCTAGGTGTTCCTAGCCATCACCATTGTCCAAAAATGTCTCTTCGCCCATCTGTGTCATATTAAAAACCATGATCTCTTTCTCTACTTACGTCAGCAAAATGGCCAAATCTAAAGCATCTTTCTTCTAAACACTGAACTTTCTGCTAGCTTGGTGTTGAGTGTTTCAGATAATATATAGTATGGGGGGCTGTGTCTGTGTGTGATGATCCATTTTTTACTTTCTGACTTAGCTACCCATTCCATTGCATTCATTTACATGTTTGATTTTTCCTCCATCATTTTAAGTGAAATCCAGTGCTTCTTGACTGGCTCACAGTATAACATTTTAAAAATCACTTTCTTTCTCCCTTTGTGGTTACTATTGAATATAGTTTTTCTAACAATGTTGAGGAAATAGGATGCTATGGTGGAATGAAGATTAAAAGGTGATGACATTGCTTACTTTGAAAATATTTTGTATCCTTGCATCTGAAAGCATTTTTCAGGCTAAGTGCTTTATGAAGTAGGGATGCTGTTTTGCCACAAACATGCAATTCTCCTTCCTTCCTTCCATTTGTCCTTCCTTTTGTCTTTCTTCTTTAATTTACTTGTTGCCATCCTGTATGTCATCTGTACTCAAGGTTTGTCAAGCACTAAAGTAACCCTGGGTACTTTCCTTCAACTTCCATAGAAACATCACCTCTGCCTTCCAAAACTATAATTCTACCCAGTCCAGATGAGCCTCCGACAGAGCCTGGTAAATACATATTTTGTATTTCATGTACAAGGTGAGTGTCTGCAGAAGTTTATAGGAAAGGAAAGACAAAACGTCACTACTGAACATTAAAGATCCTGGTTTCCAAATATTTCCAATATTTGGGCAGTCCTACCTTTCTGATGTCCTTCCTTCCCTTACAACAACTGGAGCCAATCCCATGGCACTGTTAAAAATGTGCATCAGGATATGGCTAGAAAACATCTCTGAGCTATTCTGCAAGTGTTTAATTCAGAAAATTGTAATGTTTCTGGGGAAGAACATTTATATTCTGTTCTTTTAAAATATATCCTAATTTTAATTATTTACCATCTTGGTTAGTTTTACAGGACTGTGTTCATGTAAGAAGTATTTTAAGATACCTAATTTGTGTTTGAGGTTAAAAGAAACTTTTAGAAACAGGTTTCACTGTGCAGTCAATGTAAAGGGTCATATTTGCCAGATCCCTTGCTTTTTTCCACTACTCCTTCCTGTCACATTTTGGCCACTTCACTGCATATAAATAAGAGAAACTGAAATCAATCCATTTGCTTTAGCCAGTGATAAAGGTTTGCCTGATGGTAGAGTTTAAAATTAGTAATAAAACATCAACATGGAAAACTAAGTGTGTCTTTTCTTGCAAGAAAAAAATCCTCTCATTATCTATAGGCTTCCTCGGTAAAGCAGTTTGTCATAAATGAAACCAAATGCTATTTTGATCATCATTAAAATATTGTATATGAATTTATTTCCAATGGATATCAGTTTTACACATGTCCTCTGAAATATCAACAGCTCCTCAGTTTAATTTCTATAAAAGTAACTCTAATAATTAGTATTATTGAAGTGTCCAACCAAAAATCATATTATTAATGATTTTTATCTCATTCTGCTTGATCATTTTTCATGGAATTGCCTTAATTTTTCATGACATGCCTTAGCCAGCAAATGGTCTTTCTTATACCCTGTGGGAAGCAAATAGCATATCAGCAGGTACCTCAGTAAGCAAAGAAGGGGAGAATCAGAAGATCCCAAGCCTGAGAGAAATTCTAGAATCATAGAATTTGGGGATTGGAAGGGCTTTTATTTTATTTTATTTTTTTATTTGCTGTTTTTAAGTTTATTTCTGAGTTACAAAGATTATTTGCCCCTCCCTGTGTATTTAGAATTTCCTATATTCCCTCATTCAATCTTGGCTGCCACAACCAGCCAGACAGAAAGCACAAGGACCTTCTTGTTCTTGCATCTGTAGTGGAAGCCTTAGAAGCAGACATTAACTGCCCCAAGTCTGTCAGGGAAGCATTAGAAGGGCTTTTAAAAATCAGGTAACTTTAGATGAAGAACCTGAGGCTGTAGATTCAGTGATTAGCAAAGGCAACTTCAAATCTCCACACAATGGGCTCCTATGCCAGTGTAATCTCCACTATGTCTTGGTGCACCTCTCTCTACAGGCAAAAGGAGTCCACTGTAACCGTTGCGTGCTTTGTGTATCTTGATTTTGTATTAGGAAGAAGCTTCTGCAGACAGTTTTGGAAACTTCTTCTAGTGCCTAATGACTCTTATTTTCAGCCTTTTTTAAGGTCTCTGAAACTGCATCATCTTTGCAACCATTTTGTTTTTTTAAAAAAATCCCTCTTTATCCCAAGCATAATTACTAGTTCAAACAAATGAAGTATTTTATCAGTGTAACCTTACTACCTGATCATTCCTTTCCTCCAGCAGGATACACTTCTAATTTTCTTAGTGGAGAAGCAATTGGATTTTACACCGACGGTCGTAGAATTTCTTTGGGAATTGCCCAGCAAAGGAATAACTCTCTACAGCAATGTATTTTTGATGTTTAATTTCTCTTTCCCAATATAATAAAAAATTTTGTGTGTTTCATTTAATTGAGATGATTTTTTCCATTGGCACTTGCTATTCAAATGCATTCATTTTCTAGATATATTTGGAATGTAACCTAATTTTGTTTTTCATTTAGAAGAAATTGTATTGATTTGTATACTTAAAAATATTATACCTGGATATTCTGATAAAATGGTGTAAGATTTTAATAAGGATGAATTCTTATTATGAAATTAATTTTATCCTATTTAAAAGGAATTTTAACTTGGTTTTTCTGAAATTTCAACAGTTTCATTTTGTTGGTTGAATATCTTGGATGTCATTTGATGCCCTTGCTTTGCTGTTGTTTTCCTTTACGTAAGAAAAAACATCTTCTAAAACTGCAGCTCTTTGGGAGCTTTAATTGCTGTGTTTTTAAATCTTAGTCACTTAACAAACACGTTTGTGATTCTAGAGACTTAAGAGCTGTGATTCTTGAAGGGCTCAAGAGCTCTGAATTTATATCCTTTCTTTTAGTTCCCAAGCAGACACCACGTGCTCCTCCCAAGCCAAAAACATCACCTCACCCAAGAATCCCAGAAACACAGACAGGTAAATACAAATTTTATATTGTGGCTTAAAAAGTTTGAAAATAGGGGGTTTAGTTATTTTATTGAATGAAAGCAAGTTGGGTTGTTAACCCTTGTGAAACAAGCCTGCTTCTATAACCTAACATATATTTATATTTATTTTTAGATTTGATCAGGAAGTAGGTTATTGGGACATCTTATTCCACAAATTTCCCTAATGTTACATGTATATTTGAGAGTGGTTGGACAAGATGGGATTTCTTAGAAAGAGTAGGCTGCCTATTCCTTTTAACTCTCCCAACTTGCTTAATATTCCTATTCTCCATTCCCTTCTGTTCTCCCTGAATATGCTTACTCTTGCCAATCACCTGATTTTTTTTCATTTTTTTTAAATTACAGAAGTTGTAGGTTTACAGAAAAATCATGTATAAAATACATAGTTCTTATATACCGCCCTATTATTAACTTTAACACTAGCATTGTATGGTACAATTGTAACAATTCATGAAAGAACATTTTTATAATTGTACTATAAACTATAGCCCATTGTTTAAAATAGTGTTCACTGTTCATGTTATACAGAACTGTTTTTTTTTCCAATTTTTATTCCAGTAATATATTTGTAACCTAAAATTTCCCCTTTTAACCACATTCACATATATAATTCAATGCTGTCAATTATATGCACAATGTTGTGCTACCATTACCACCATCCATTACCAAAACTGCAATCAACTCGAATAGAAATCCTGTACAATTAAAGCATTAACTCCTACCTGATTTTAAATTTATTATTTTTACATGGGCTGCTTCCAAAAAGTATCTGAGATACAACTACCCCGTATACCCAGAAAAGAACCTTTACCTACAACTACTGGCCTGAGGAAAGGAAAATATTACCTGTATCAAAATTATACTTGGTCCAGGTAGTAATTCTGAACTCCTGTCATGAATCCTTTCGTCTCAGCAGGCCTACTGAGAAAAATCTGTAATGTTAGGTATGGTCTCTAATATTTGATTCTGAAATGAATTTTATATGTAAGCAATTTTTTTATTTAAAAGAAAATTCCTTAAAAGACTGTTCTATGGTTCGCATTTAGCTAGTGAGTTTAAATATGCCTTACTTAATGTATTTTAAAATCTGCCTTACTTAATTACTAGAACGTTGTTATAAAAATAATATATGTAGGATATATAAATATATGAAGATGCCAAGGCAACAATCCCCCAAAGAATAAGAAATTTAAAATAACAATGAGCACATTGGAAACATTAATATTTAAGAAGTGCCAGGAAAAAAGTAATCATTAATTATTCACTAGGGATAGAATAGGGATACAAAAATAAAGCAAATATATTAAATTTGTGGAAAAGTAACTAAAATCTGACTTTAAAAATCAACAGATAAAATTCCTTGAGACATTCTTGATATTCTGTTTGAACTTAAAGCATAGACAAGAGTAGCAGAGAAAGGAGACATGTAACGAAATAAGAAAACATGAAAACTAGATGAATGCTGGAAAAATAAAAGAAAAAATGAAAAGAAACAAATACTGGGAGTTAAGACAGTAGTTAGTAAAAAAAAAATTTAAGTAAAGGAGATATGAAGTAACAGGTAAGATATTAATAATTTTTTTTTATCTTTTTGAGCTTTATTTTCTAAAAAAAGTAATAAACTCTAGCGTTAGTTATGATCTCTATCTGTACAAAAATGTAATACAGGAATAAGGAGCTTGCTCTATTTTCCATTATTATACTACCTCCTAAATTTCAAATTTGTTTAAACCTTAATGATTTAGACCTTTAGCCTACTTTTCTTGACAAGATACACAGCTTCAAAATAGATAGATTTATATACTCCATACATTCCACCCTCTAACTCTGACACCCTGCAATGACTCTAACAAGAGAGCCACCTGATATGTAATTTTAGTTTTATAATTTATGGATGGCCTGTTTCTAAAAAATATATGTGTATACTAGGAAAAGATCTGTCACCTATCACTAATGGTCTGGCGAAAGGAAAATATTAAAGCATTAAAAGTGTTTATATGTTTATAAATTAGCAAAACTTAAATCTATGGCATTTGAGGGAGAAATGGAATCCAAAATTTGGACAGTCAAAAATATTCCATAAGTGCATAAAAATTGGCTTCTTATAACTCTACTCCCTTGTTCATAGGTAATAGTCAACTATCTCATTTTATACTCAGAAATCTTATAAGCATCAAAATTATTGGTGTTCTTACTTTTTTAGGGGAAAATAATGTGAAAATTAAAATATACTCAGATCCTTCAATGTCAAATTTGCAACGATCCTCTAAAGTGGAAACTTTATCTCTTTCATTTACGTAGTAGTATAGTTTTCACATAACTTTGACATTTTACATTTGATTCCCACAAGCACCCTTTCAGTTATGGCAGAGTTATTATTTCTATGTTAAAAATAATAAACAATTAAAAATCTGACCTTCAGAACTGAAATATAGAGAGCCCAAGTGTCTGGACCCAGTAATTATATCTGGTCCTCAACATTTAGATTCAAATCTTGTCTCTGCCACTTAATAACTGTTTGCCTTAGGCAGATAGGGACACCAACTGAATCCCATATTTTATTATCTTTAAAGTAAAGCTGGTAATTCCTTCCTCCCAGCACTATAGTGAGAATCGAAGTCCTTGTTAAAAAGAAAAGTATTTTTGAAATTATAAAATACACTCTAAATAATTTAGACTCCCCCACCCCACCCCACCCCACCCCACCCCACCCCACTGCCCGGTATCATATACGTTAATACTTTGTTATTCCAAAGGAACAGTTGGTGATGAAAGACAATTTTAGTTTGCAAATGTGTTCATCTGAGGGTTTATTTATGGCCAAAGAATTGCAGTGGGGAGTAGAGTATGAGTCCCCCATACCATTGCACTGCCTCACTTACCTTTCTGCTGTTATCTGAGATGGGTTTTGGCTTCTTTTTTTCTATGCTTCATAAGATTCTACTCTGACTGTACCTAGTTTACCTTCAAGAAAGACATGTATGTGAGTGAGTTTGAGAAAAAGTCAAACATCCACATCCAGAAAAAAAGAGCATTCTTTCATTAATTTAATTGCTGTCTCTTCAGAAATGAAGGTTTCAGAAAATCCTTCATCCTACCATCATGCTTAGTTGAATTTTGCAATTTCTCACACTTAATATTTCTAAAAGTGTCTGGAATTCTAACAGATCTATTTCAAGAGCTTAAAGTTTATTTTTTCATCTAACTCCCATATCAGTAATATTTGTTTTTATCAGTGTTCAGACTTCGTTTTCATGTCTATTGGTTAAGCATGGCTGGGAGATGCTGAAACCAAATGACTCATGACCTAAATTCTCTCTTTCAGTTCCTAAGGGATCCCAGCATGTTACATCAAAGCCAAAAATATCACCAAGCCCAGAAGTGTCATACACTACACCTGGTAAATGCTTTATTCTATATTTATGTCAAATACATTCTACTGTCACACTCTGCTGCAATGAAACACGAGAGTTGATGTATGTGAGGTCAATATTTCACTTATGTTCAACTACCATGTTGTAACATATGTGGTATGACTATTTCAGAGATTTCAAAGAGTTGTCAAAAAATTGATATAGTGAAACTATTGATACAATCAAAAGGCTGAGAATTATGCCAAGGGTAGAATGTGTCTTCTAGAACTAAATTCTCTTAGGAATTCTCTGACTTAGAAAAAATAAACTTCCATTGGTAGCAATGTTATGCTCAAATATTTCACCAAACAAGAATTTGGTTGTTTTTGTCCTCCACAAAAATGATGCCATGGTATTTTATAAATAGAGGATGTTTAACCATTCTCTTGGGTTCTGAAATTTCATATACCTAGCATTGCAAGTTTTTTCTATCAAATTCTATTTTACAAGTTTGTGGAGCAATAGCTTGGGTGAAGAAATTTGTTTCACACACAAAAAGGATTTCTTTAGCTACAAATTTATTTCTTGCCCATTACCCCAAGAGGGCCTTATGTCTCATATTTGTGGGCATGGACAGGATGGGGGCTGCAAGGACGTTGAGTGGGTCTTTCCACTGCTATTTACACGAGGTCCTCACATGACCTTAGGAAGCACTGTTTGCTAAACAAGTCTCCAGTAAACCAGACTAAGCTAATTTTTAAATAGAGAATCTGGGAAATTCTGTAAGTTTTGTCTCTTTCCTTTAAATGGTGCAATTGTTATAAGTTCCTAGGTGCTCTTAGAAGCATATAGAACATTTCTGGGACCAGTGGATTTCTGAGCTATAGCTTGAAATGATGGCATTTTGGAAGCAAGTCCAAATTCACTTGCCTGTAATATTTTCCAGATTGTGTAAGCAGAGGGTGTTATTGCTGCTGTGATAAAGAGACAGGTTGTTTCCTGTGGGAGTGGGCCAGAAAAACTCGTTTGTCCTGAAGCCTAGAATTTAAATTTATACTACTAAATACAACAGTCACTATTATAAGCTTACAGTAAGAAAACTGATCTTCCAACTTGAAAAATGTCAACTTCTTATTTTCAATTGCAATGGGATGGGGGTGGGGGGAATGTAACCAAAATTGAATCATTACAGAAAACAGCAGATTTGAGTAATTTTAATTACTTCTCTTCTTCTTTGGAGAAATTAATACTGTTGGTACTGATGTGACTTGATCTCACTGCACCAACATATCTAAAAATGAAAGCTTTTCTTCTTTTTAATATTTAATATTTACTTAAATTTCACCAACACCTTGTTTTTCCATCCATTTTAGCTCTGGCACTATAGCAAAACACTCCCCAGCTCTGCATGTTCAGAGTTAGGATTCTGTGTCTAAACCTTGTGATGGCCCCACCACTGTGTTCACCAAGGGTTCCCCTATTGATCCTAGGGTATAATGCCTACAGGAATAATCACAAAGTAACTGTTATTGTGTTTCAATTTTCTCACAAGTGTTCAAACAGACTGTGTACCTGGGTGGTAACTGTGCTCAATGTTTGAATCCAAATGAACCCAGGACCTTGTTTGCTGGCTTCTGTAATTTATACCTCAGAACACAGAGGGCAAATTGCATGTATATTTAATATGTATTGATATCCTAGAGAAATAGACTTCTGTAAAAATCTAAAAATGTAAACATGTAGTGCTGAATTCAGGAGAGTTATATTTTCTCGTTATGTTTATCTAAAAATTTGTTTTCAAAAATTTCAGAAGTAACAAATTTGAATTTCAGGTCTGGGTCAAACAGAAAGTCACTCTAGGATTTTCTGTACAGCTCTTACATTCTATAGATTATTAAGCATTCAAAGGTTTCGTCTATTTAGGCCTTTAGAGAAAAGATGTACCCTTATTGAGAAATCTTGACAAACTGAGCCTGCGTACCATGTCCAGAGTCAAAATCGAACTGGCTTTTCTCCATATTTGTCTTGGGAGAATAATTTAGAGCAAAGGGTTCACCTTGATACCAAATGGATGTTGTGCCATTTAACTTAGCATCCAAACTCGGGGGTACCTGGCTCGACAGAGCTGTGCCTTCCTTGAGGATTTGGTTTCTGCACCAAGGGTTTACTTGACTTTGTGGTCAACCTTCTGGTCATCAGGCATTTGGATAGACTTTAGTCATTGGGAGCGAACCAGGAAGAAAACTGAATTCAGCAAGTTAGCCAATCCTCCCCAGTGGTCTATGTATCTACTCTCTTTGGTAAATTCTTATTTGCAGTCACACATTTCATTCAGCGTTTTCGTAGCTACTTTTCACGTTTTCTGTTAAATGGACCTTTTTTGTGAGTTAATTATGAACTAGTGTTTAATTCTGAATGTTTTCAAAAATTGGGGCCTATTGTTTAAAATGAGAATTGAATTATTAAGCCAATCATTTGCTTGGATTACATGCTTTAAAATATTGCCAGGTTTTTTTAGATTTTAGGGTTTTTTTAAAAGTAGGGAGAGGCCTGAAAGTGGATGTCCACCTAATGAATGTATTTTTTTTTTTCCAATGCAGTCTTGGAAGACAGTACAATTAGAATTGAGAAAGCCAAGGCAACAATAGGTAATGATTCTCCCCATTTTTATTTTATCAAAATAGGGGTTGGAATGGGCAGAGTAGAGAAATATTATCTTATCTTATTGTTATCATTACCATTCAACAATGCTTCACGATCATTATCATCTTCTAGGCATTTTGTCACTTCTACTTAAAGTTTCTTATTTTTTTTCCTGAAGGACGCATTATATAACTGTACTGTTTGTTCAAATAAGTGAGGCAAGATATCTTGTTCACATAAGTCTTCAAGTCAGGAGTTATCAGCAGTTTGCTAATGTGCTTGATGGCATATCAAGTATCAATATGCTTTCCCCCCAAGTTTTTAGTGACTTAATACCTGCTTCTCTTCCTCAAAGCCTCATGAGGTTCAACGGTGACATTGATGTGAATAATAAAGCATTTCTTAATTTTTAGCATAGAATATCCATTATAATAATGGTTTAATAAGGTAGATTTTAACAGTGTTTTACTACTCCCTGAAGAGGCCCATCTGAATTATTAAAATGCTATTCAGCAATATGCTATGCTGGTTTATTAGAAGTGCTTACCTCTTCCAGATTTGCTCTCCAAAAATGTACCAACACATATTCAATTCAACAAATATTTGTTGATTGTCTTCTACATGCCTACTTCTCGGCTTAGTGCTATGGGATTATAAAGAAGAATCAGACATGATCTCTACCATCAAACACAGTGCAGTGGAGAAATACAGTGTAAATAACTATTAATTGAGGCAAATCTCAGTGATTGGTGGAATAGTGATATAAACAAAATACAATTAAATAACAGATAGGACAGTCAAAAATTCTAAATGTATGAAGTGGAAAAGGCATCATCAAGGAAAAGAGCTGTGAGATGGGTTTTAAAAGATAACTGGCTTGTAGTTATTGATAATTTGTGAGGAATCAAAGATACAGGTGCATAAAAGAGCCCAGTGTGTCTGGGAAGCAGTAAGATTTCAGAGTGATTGAATTGCTGGCCACGTGGGTGACATCATTGGCAGATGAAGGCTTGAGAAGTCAGTTGGGCTCAAATCCTTGAGGGCTTCATTCTAAGGATTTTGAAATTTTTTCTTTAAGCCATGAGGAGACATTAAAATTGTGCATGATTTACATTTTTCAGTCATTGGGGTAGTATAATTGGATCTGTATTTTAGAAAGATAGTTGTAATAAAAAACATAGAAGATAAATTGGCAAAAAGAAAAATTGGTGGCAAGGAATTACTTAAGAGGTTTTGCAATACTCTAGAAGGGTAATTGTGAGAGATGGAATAATGGTAGGAAGAGAAATAAGGAAATAATGATGGCATGCATTTTGGAGGTGGAATTATTAGGACCGAGAGTGTGATGTGTTTTATGGAGAGAAGGCTGCAATGATGCTGTCATTTCTGGCTTGGGCAAGCAGTGAAATATTATGTCATTAACTAAACAAGCGACATGGAGGAAAGAATAAAGACTTGGGTTTGAACATGTTGTGTTTGAGGGGCCAGAAAGACTTTCAGGTGGTAATGTCTAATTACTGGTGGTTGAAAATATGTTTCTGGATTTCTAAACAGAAGTCAGGATTTGGGATATAGATTTGGGAGTTGTCTATGTACATTTATAAATGGTTCTTAAATCTTGTGAGAGGATGACATCATCCAGGAGAGAATGTACGCTGAGAAAATAAGAAGTAGGAGATCAAGACTTTCAAAAAGATGGAAGACCAGGAGAGAAGAGTCCAGAGAAGTGAGGGATGAAAGGATCTTGAGAAAGGAAGGGTAGTTGGTAGTAGTGAGGTGTAGAGGGGTCAGAATAACCTGGGGGACTTGACAGGGCAGATATGCAATCCTGTATCTGAAACCCCTTGGGCGTTTCCAAAAGGTAAACAATACATATCTCATTGATTACAAAAATGTCAAATGTCTGCAAATGAGAAGCATGAATCGTCAGACTAAGCAGGATGAAAGAAAAAAAAAAAAACAACTACAAGTAACTTTAAGTCAATTCTAGTCATATTTTACTGTCAAATATGTAAAGGAAAAAACTTTCAGTTTTCAAAGGCTTTTGAATTTCAGAACTATGGATAAGGGATTGTGGATCCATGGTTTCAGGGGATCAGTGAAGTGAAAGCCAGACCCCAGTGAATGAAGAAGATACAACTGAGAGACCAGGAAGCAGAAGCAAATATATTTTTTGATTAAAGGAATGAGTACAAAAATAGGATGGCTGGAAAGGGAAGCCATATCAAGGGGATTACTATTTTTTAAGGATGTTTTAGGCCGTTTAGGGAGACAAAGGGATTAATGGAGAAACAAATATGGGCTGATGGAGAAAAACATAAGATAACAAGAATAATGGAAAGTAAAAGGCCTCAGAGGAGACAGAAGTGATCTAGAAAAGGCCTGGAAACTTGGCTTCCTCTCAGATTGGACCTAAAGATGCAAAGAATAAAAGAATTGAGAATCTTGAGGTGAAAGGATATGTATGTCCACATTCACTACTTTTCTGAATGAATCAGTCTCTTTGCAATCTATTGTGGAGGTAAACCTATGGCAGATTTTTTATTTTTATTTATTTATTTATTTATTTTTATTTATGGCAGATTTTATATTCCACCATTTTTATCAAAGAATAACACGTTAACTCATCTATTCTGGCAAAACAATTTATATACATTCATTTATATTTGTCCACATTAGACACTGTCCATTCATAATTGTCTCAGTTGAATTTTTCTTTGGAATGTACCCTTTATTCAAAAAGACAATATAATTGACTGGTTAGTTGATATAAATAAGTCTGTTATTATAATTGAGTCTAAAATATAACTATGGTAAATATTCTTATAAGGAAACCAAAGCTGCCTTCTCAAATAAATTAAATCATCACTGTCTACATTGATGGGTTTCTCCCAACTGGAAAAGTGAGGTTTCCATGCTCGTGCTCCTGTGCAATGTAATATACAGAGGAATATCACATGGGGGAAAAAAATCAACAGAATTTTGCATGTCTTGGAGCTGAAGTTGACCAAGTAGGAGAATGATTCATCTTCCTTTCCTGTGAATATTTCTATTTTTTTCCTTTCCACTGATTTCACCTGCTTAGAAAGTCTGCTATGGAAGTTTATTAAATCAACACTTGACAGTTATGAAGAAATTGCCAATTGCAGCAGTAGGAATCCACATTACCGTAGCCCAAATCCCCCAGTAACCTAAAGCTAGCAGGAAGTAATGTATTTACAGTAGGCTGGATTTATTAGTAGCACATCTTTTCTCAGCTTCTCCTTTCCTAAATCCCAGCTCCTCTTTGTATTGTCCGGCACTATACCTAATTAGCATATTTATAAACTACAGGCTGCTTTTTATGTTCTAGAACTTTGCAGAGCCAAATCGAAAGATCCTCTCTTTCAGCCTCTAGATAAACACTTATATTGATTTACAACTGCAAATTCCTCATATTTTACCGTTTGAATACTCCAAAACACTAAATGGAGAAAGGGAAACAATTCACTATTCTGGTGTGGTTTCTCTAACCTTACTAACTGCTTGTTTTTTTTTTAAGTTGTCCTTTCCCTCTTAAAAAAAAAAAAAAACTTGACTTTTAAGTTTCCCTGGATGTTACCTTTTAATTCATATAAGTTCCTAATCGAGTTTATGTGCAGGGTAAGAAATTCCACAACTGTAATTTAGCTGGTATTTAGCAGCCTAGTCTAAGAACAGATGTGGTATGCAAGTTAAATATGATCCCCAAAAACAATAAAAAGAGAATTTCCATTTTTCATAACCTTTTTCTACATTAATGATAAAGTGGTGCTTGGCTACCTGAGGGTAAAAAAAGTTTTCATCATCTTTCTTCTGAGGCAGAGTTCTAGCCTAAATTCTAATTATTTTCCAGCATCATATAATATGCAAGAAAATTTACCCTGGCTTCCAAAGTGACTCTGGTCACTTTCAATTTTTTAGAAATACCTTTAAGTGGGTGAGTAGGGCTGAAAAAGACCTCCTTGTGGAAAAGTATTTACATGTTGTAGAAGTACTTCACCACACTCTTGGAAGAAGATTTTGCTATAGAAATGTGATATTGAGAATTGGCAAATCACCCAGGTATTTGCCCCAATGGGAATAGGTGTCAAGTTCTCAGCCTACTGTCTTATTTTGCCAAAGTAGAACTGGACACATGCATTAAAAATATATTAGATATCAGGGACTGGATATGGTTAGGTCCATTTAGTTGACATTTTTGTCCTTTGTTTCCATATTCTCATGTGGTCCTGATCCCTAAAATACTGAAAGCCATACCACAAGGACAACAAAGCTTATGACAGCTAGCATTTATCTAGCATTTACTATGCCACAAGCACTCCATAAACTTTGCATGTGGTCTCTTAATGAGTGGAGGATGCTTCCTTTTGCTTTATTTTCTCCCCACGATAACTGTTAGTGTCTTTTACAATGAAAGTTTGTCCTCTTCTTAGATAGTCAAGATTTCCACCTCTCTTACTGTTTCCCTTACACAAACATCTTTTGCAGGCCATTTATGCACTTTATCTAAGATAATGCATCTCATGTTGCTATCAGTGGAATTTTAGCTTGAATAATAAATGGCAGCTAAGCACTTAAAGCAAAAACTGATTTTCTGGTTTGAAAACAGAGACCTGCACTCTTGTGTTTAATTACATTTGCTATTTTCCTTTTTTCCCCCTCAAGGGAGGCTTCAATTGAACTGTGAGCAACTTTGTTTCTGTTTTACTGCCACCAGAACCTTCCCTATGCTAAGATGTTTTTCTGTTTTGAAAAGAAAGGTCATCTCAGCTTTGCTAATCATCACAAAAATACCTCTGCTTCATTCATGTTTTCTGGGATTTTGTATCTGAGGGTTAAGTTTCACTCCAGGCATGACAGTTAGAGTATACAGTGGTGTATAATCTGGGCTTTTTCTTTCAGTTCCAAAAGAGGTGCTCCTTCCCCATAAACCAGATCCCGAGGTCTCTCAGAGTGAACCTGGTAAATGAATTATTTTCTTTTCCAAGTTAGGAAGTGTATTTTTCAAAAGATATTCTTCAGATAAACATATATTTTTAATGTCATTTAAAAGAGGTTAGGAGAAATTTATGGATACATAATATATATTTCTTTTTGGTGAGCTTAATCGTGCAATCTAGTTGAAAATAATTTTTTTGCTTAACCTGAGGGAAATAATATTTAATTAACTTCCCTGGAAGGGTTTTTTGAGTAAGAAATCATGCTGACAGTGTAAGACATAATCATTAAAATGTGAATGTAGCTAGTAAGCTAGCATTACAATTGTGGGTATAATTTTAAGTAAAAAATATGAGTACCTGCTCAAAATTTTTCATCAAAGAAATCGTGAGTGAGTAATTTAGCCAAACTAAATTCTCAGTGGTAACTAAGGTATAGAATTTTTTCATATTTATAATGGTTCTCAGAAAATGTATAAATGTTTACATCAAAGCATCTAGAAATGCAGAAACTCTTTTAACTTCATTAGGCAGTAATTCACATAAATATATTTCTTTGGTTTGCTTTTGGCATAGTTCTGCAGCCTGTTACCTTTAGAACTGACCCACAAAAGACAACAATAGGTAATAGTTTTCCCATCTTGACCAATTCTAATTTTTTTTTTCTTTGCTACAATCAATATTGTAGGACTTTCTCGCGTGATCATGTTGCAATACCATCTCTTTTCAATCCATTTCATCATTTCATTTTCGTTTCCCTTCTTTGCACTTTTTTATTGGCCAGCTTCAGACATCTGATTACTGAGTACATCCTCACCTACCTCATTTGAGCTCCATATTCCAAATGACTCCACCCAACTCATGCCCATCTAGTTACCATGCTATGCTGGTTTAGTGATTCTCAGCTGTGTGTTACGACACCACAGCAGGTTACAAGTTATGAAAGGTGCTGCTGGTAACTATTATTAATATTGGTTAAAATACTGAAATTTGCCAATGAATTATTTTTAAAAATATACTTGAGCAGAATCAAGAAGGTTATCCCTACAATACTGGTATTCTCACTTGCTTTGCAATCCTCCATGCCCTCGAGGATGGGGGAAAGGGGGATGGAGCAACAGCTAACAGGCCAGGACCATGGCTAGCCCACACCCCATCTTAGCCGGGATGCTCATGGAGGGTGGAAAAACAGTTGAGAACCATTATTCTAATATTCCACAGGCATTTTTCAGAAAGTTCTGTGTGCACTGAACTATTCTCTCCATGACTCACTTAATGTTTTCCTTTTTCAATTTTATATGAAGGCATCTCCTGTAGTAGAGTTCTGGCCTCACGCTGGCATGTGAGTCTAGCCATTTACAACCTTGGTACTTTTCTTTTGCAGCTCCTTTAGAGACACGAGGCATCCCTTTTATACCTATGATTTCACCAAGTCCCAGTCAAGAGGAACTACAAACTACTCTAGGTAAATTTTTGTTTTGATGTGCCAGTCCAGTGAAGAACTACCTTTCAGGGATTGCCCTTAAAATAGCAATATCGTATTCATGAGTTGTTTGAAACAATAGAGGGTCTCTTTTTATCATTATTTAAAAAAAACAAAAAACCTTGTCATTTGATTCTTTTATATAACTGTATATTTGTTCTTCTAATAACAAATATTTTTCAATATAAAATGAGAACATTTAAAACAGTTTAATGAAATCTCAAGTATTCTATAGAGAAAAATTTTCCCAAAGTGCTTCAATGTTATGCTTTTTTGTTGTTTTCAAAGTGCATTTGGGGAAAAAAAAATTAATCGTGTAATATATGTTGAGCCCTTGCAGGATACTAAGTGTGATGTTAAGCAATAGAAATAAGAAAAAAAAAATTGTTGAAAGTGGGCTCCTTACCCTGAAAACCTCCCCATGAAAACAGGATTTAGTGGCAATAGTGCTTCCTCTGTATCTGCCAATGTACTACATGTAATTTTTAAAAATTTAAGCCACATAACAATTCTGTGGGGGTACATTCTATTATTTGCCCTATTTACAAATTTAAGAACTGAGACTTGGAAATGTTTGAAAATTTGGGTCAAGTCAGATAGTGTCAGAGCCAGAATTTGAACCCATACACTCAGTCACCACAGGACATAGACTTAAGCCCAAGTGTTACACATTATATGACAGCAGTAGAGAAATGAGCAACATGCTGAACAAGCAAACTACCAGGAGGCATCAGAGAAGGCTACAGAGAGGAGGTAACATTTGCACAGGGTCTTCAAGTTGTAGTGAGAGTGGAAGAGTCAGAGATGCAAAAGGGCCTTTCAGGTTAGGGAAACAGAATGGGAAGGAGGCACCTGCACTGGGCTGAGAATGGCAGCTAGACTGATCTGAGGAGCATGTGGTCTGCCTGGAGAAACAAGAATGGATGAGTCAGAAAGGCTGGTTGGGATGAAATGGTCATGCTTTCGAAGAGTTCAGCAAGAACGTATTCACTTTGTGGGAAAACCCAGTTTGCCTGACTCTTGGCTGAAAATGAATTGGAAAACAAGAGTTCTGTCCTGTGTTTGCTGGCTCTCCTGTGTTTCCCTCTCCGTGATACATCACCCCACATGGCAATGTTTAAATCAGTGGCCTTATTTTCTTCCCTTCAACCCTTTTCAAATAAAGCCATCCTTTGTGTGTGTCTGCTGAAATGAAGTTATTGATCATATTTTTAAATACTATCCTTTTCTAAGGGAAGAATTAAAATTTAATGAGCAAATACACCTTAATTACCAAATACTCATCTATTCCAGCTGAGGCCTGCAAAATCAATATTATACATGATGATGAAGTCAAAAGTACTTTTCAAAAACTACTACTGGATGGAGTAATTACCTAACATCCACTCTGTTTTTTAAATGTCTCTTAGTTTATTAAAGCTAGTGCCATCATCTACCAACCATCACAAGTATCTCTCTTGTGAGTAGAATAATGCAGGGTAGAAAAAAAATGGCAGTATATTATTTGCACCAAATATTTCTGGATCCAGTGTGTGGCAACATGAACAGTATAATTTGCTATGTCTATAAGATGTTGTAATGATTTCAGGATAATATCTCATGATAATGTTTTCAGGTGAAAAACGTGTCCTTATGTCAATAACATAAACTTTCATTTTCGCATGAGGAAAATAGAAAAATATTGTCTCTTTTATGGCATAAATACATATATTTTCATATAATCCATTTCTTTTCCAACTCATCTCAGTAATGTGCAGAATAAATGGAATAGGGAGAAGAAAGAGACAATTATGCATAAAGAGAGAAGTGGAATTGGCTCAAGTGATTGTGCTCCTGTCTACCATATAGGAGGTCCAGGGTTTGATTCCCGGGACCTCCTGGTGAAGACAAGCTGACCCCTGCAGCAACCTGGCCCAAGCGGAGAGCTGGCTCAAGCGGAAAGCTGGCCCAAGTGGAGAACTGAAGCAGCAAGATGACACAACAAAAGGAGACACAGAGGAGAGAAAATAAGAGACATAACAGACCAGGGAGCTGAGGTGGTGCAAGAGATTGAGCATCTCTCTCCTACTCCGGAGGTCCCAGGATTGATTCCCGGTGCTGCCTAAAGAGAAGACAAGCAGACACAGAAGAACACATGGCAAATGGATACAGAGAGCAGACAGCAAGCCCAAAAACAATGGGGGATGGGGGGAGTAAATAAACAAATCTTTTAAAAAAAATTATGTATAAAGACAGGTAGGAGGCATTCATATAGGAGCTGCCATATTCAGGATCATGAAATGGTGATTCTGAACTAAGTGCTTTTAGAGGTCCTTACAATAATTATTAAAATAATAGTGCAAGGAGATAGCAAATATAATAAGTGGTAGTTATTATAATGTTTCATTAACTTTGGAATTATTATGATTGCTGGCCATATTTTTAAATGCAATTTGCCCTTTTATGATTACATGGGACAGAAACAAATGTGGGGTTTTTTGGACATGTTTGTAATGACAGTTATTTACCATGTTTACCCCCAGCAGAAGTAGATGAATCCACCCAAGAGTTCTTTACAACTAAGATTCCACGAACAACTGAATCAGCAAAGACAACTCAGGGTAAAACTATTTCCCCACTTCTTTGTTGACGGGCAGGATGAGGGTTGGGCACCGGGTGGTAGTCGGCGTCCCGGGGGCCTTGACGGCGAGGGAAAAAGAATTATCACGGAGACGAGGTAAGCATGCAGGGTTTTTTTATTGAGCAAGTGCACATCGTTTTATAAGCTAGGTAAGGGGTGGAGTCGGAGCCAGGGCGTGGAAGAGGAGGAAGTACGTGTTAGGCGGGGATTGGGCAGGGTTGGTTGCTAGGGAGGGTTTGTTATTTGTGGAAGGCGGGAAAGTTTCGCGGGCGCGGGAACAGGGTAAGCTATTTTTTCAAAGAAGGCTAAATATAGGATCAGGCTAGTTTTTAGTTGTTAGTCGGCCATTTTAGCTTTACATTTTTCTGGCTGCCTCCAACACTTCTTGATGTTTCCTTATTTATTTTTAATCAGGAAAGAAATTTTCTTTTCAGAACGTCATTTCTCATGATAGTGAATGACTTGATTTTTCATTTCAGAGGTGCAAGGACAGCAGCCAAATCTGAATACTTAATATGAAAATTAATTGTATGTAGTGAAGACAAGTTCTTTAGAGCTTTGCTTTTAAATGTATTATTGGCCACTTGATGCTAAGTATGAAAGCTCCCATTTTTCCCCCTTGCTTGACCTCCTCCCGCATTTTTCCGCATCTGATAAATAAGAATCTTTGTTATCTTCCTCCTCCTCCCATCACCCTCCTCTTCTTTCTCCTTTCTCTTTCTCCCTTCCTCCTTCCATCCCACCTTCTCTACTTGGCAAAAACACATTGATATTGTGGCTGAGAAAAGAAACTATTAACAAGAAAAAATCTTCTACATGATCACTTAATATTTGAACATCCATGGAGGTCTCCTCTGGGATTTCCTGGGGAAGTGAAACTCACCTCTTTAAAGTTTGATCTCATCTTCAAGTGCTCAGTTGTCTTTCCTTTTTATGCTTCTCTCTCCTACTTGGGTTATAGCATTCACAGTACCCATTTAGTTGCCTGTGAGAACTATTCAGATGGCTGCATTATACCAAGAGAACTTTATTTCACTTTGAGCTCAAAGTATTTACTGCCTGGGAAATTTATGATGGAAATTGTGGCCATTCATCTTCAGCCATACCTGACAATGGACTATTTCAAATGTGTCATATCCCATGGAGCTCTTTAAATAATTAATACTTTTAGAGTAGTAATATAATTTTAAGTCATTAATATAGTGAGAATACTTCAGTATTCTGTCTAAAATCAAAATTAAATTCTGTTTAGTCCCTAAACCCCACAACATCTATCACAAGTATTAAAAACTAACAACTGAACTATGTTCAGCCCTTTATTACCAAGTGCATCTTTAACCAATTGTGGATTTTCCAGTATTTAAATGTTTTCCCTTTTTTCCCTAAAAGACCACTTTTGGCCCTTTCTACCTCTATCAGGTGATAGGAAAACCAAGCCAAACCAAACAAACAAACAAAATTATTTTAAGGAATTAGAAGGCAATTTTAGTTTGTCTATTATATATTCTAGTTTGGGGAAGGGGGAAGATATCAAGAAAAGAAATCTAATTTTAAGGTATGTATTTTGTCATTGGGGCAAAAATTATTCTAAGTATACATGACTGAGAACAGACTCCATGCTCTAGGACAGGCCCTTTAAAGTTTCCAATTTTTGTTTTACTTGTTTGTTTGGTTCAACTTTTTATTTTGGCCATTTTTAAATATACACAGAAATAAGAATAGGAGCATGACACCTTCCTCCACATACCTATTACCAGCTTCAACAATTAACAACAGATAGGTCAATTGTATTACATCCATACTTGTATTTTATCTTCTGTTTTTGCAAATATCTTTAATGTATGGGTCAATAGAAGATAGCTGGGTTCTCATAATCAAACATTAATGTTTTTGCAGCAACACGTATAAATATTTACAATTAGGAAATAGAAATACCCTCATTAAGTTCAGGTTTTGTTATCAAATGAGAAAAAATATTTCAGTTTTTTAGAGCTTTAAGAAAAAATATTTCAGTTTTTTAGAGCTTTAAGTAAAGGATTATAGGTCTGTCTTTCCTTATTTGTGCTTTTTCTTCCTCAATGGGAATGTAAATATTGTGTCACCATTACTAGTGTATGTGTGAACTTATATCAAATTCCTTATGAATCATGTATTTTTTTTTTTTTTAGATATGGGTTTCACAATTTATTGGATACATATCTAGGACTTCATAACATTACATGAATTGTCTTAACATATTTATATAATAGATTTAAATTTTTTCCTTATGGGCTGAGGATAATTCATTTGAGTCTAAAATGTGCTGTCCTAGAATTCATACTTTTCTGGGCCTATGCCAAAGATCTTTATTTAGAGTAGGCTCACTTGGTATCCATTTGCATGAGATGACAGCTAACATCCTAGGAACGAGCCTAAGCTAACGGATGAGAGTAGCACCCACAACCTGGTCCATCCCAAGAACTCTAATTGGGAGTAGGGGGTCAGCTTTGATTAAGGCATGTTGTGTGTCACTAGGACCACCCTCTGGCCCAGATTTTATAAATGTGTGCCTGAGCTCTGAAGAAGAAGAGGTCAACCAGCTGGTTTTTATTTTTGTTTTTAATTTCAGACATTGGGAAGAACACAAGACAGCAAACAACAGTTTGAGAGAGACGCTTTAGGGATGAAATTATTCCTCTTGATCTTACCATGTGTGTACCATAACCCATGTGACTTTTTGGTCCTTGAGACCTAAGCTGTGGGACCCAAATGCTCCAAGGAAACTTTGTACCCAGAACCTACAGCATGAGTCCACTGGTGGAGTCTCTGTGGCACCCTTGCTTCTGTATCTTCTGAAAAAATGTCCAGCAGGATGCTGCAAATTGAAATCCTCAAATGTTCAAGCTCCTTTCCTTTGCCCTCCTAATCTCAACCCATGGTAGAAATCCACTAAGTCAGAAGCATTTTGACTATTTTTTCTGATTATTTTTTCTTTTAGCCCTTGATCCCTACCATGGACAATTATATTCTTTCTCCCTGTAGTGGAAAGAATGTGGGTCCTTCAAGAATTTTCTCCTGAATTTCCTGTATGTTTATTCTTTATGTTGCCTTCACACAATATTTGTAATGCTCTTTTTAAATAGCTATCTATAAAGCTATTTAGATATGAAGCCAACTTTTTTAATTATTTATTTTTATAATTGGCCACCAAAAACTATATGGAGATAATGTTTACTTTGTTACCTTGTAACAGAGCTACATTGTCTTCTTATTAGTCTAAAACTGAAATCCTAAAGCAGTTTTCTTAAGGGCATATGTTGTTTGGTGGTGAGCTGTATGAGTAATTCGTAGTCTAAACATAAAATATACTTCAGTGTTTTTATTTAAAAGTTCCTTCTAGATTTAAATAAAGACCAGTAGAAAAAAAACTAAAACAAAAACTCTGTGATCCTATGGCTTTGAAATCATGAAAATAGTGCTGATTATTTTAGGGCTTAGCATCTCTCTCTGACCAAAGTTTTAAAATTCATATGTGTCCTAGAATGAGACTATTAAGAACCATGGTCCTTGTATTATTTTAAGCAAAAGCAATCTAATGTTGAAGGGATTTCTAAGAATAGCTGAAACAGGTTAAGATGACAGAGAATCCTACCATTCCCAAAGAAAAATAAGAAAAACATTTGCAAATCATCAGGCATTTTAGCATCTATGTGATTTAATTTTTTATAACAACAGTACCTCTGTCCATTCTGGTTATTGCACTTTGGAAGCCCAATTTAAACGTATAGAGAATTTCAGCATGAGTTTGCTGTTTTTGGCCTGAAATACGGCAAAATTCTTCAAATCACAGTCTTTGTGTTGGAAGCTTGTAAATGACCTTCTTTATAACATATTTCGCTAGTGTATTTTTCTTTTAACTTGGTAAGCACAGGCATGGCTGATTTATGGTTATATATAAAAACCACTCAAGTGTGTGAAAAAATCATTGAAACTATGTAATATACTTACATAGTTTGAAAGAAAAATTTTTTCCAGTCTTAGCTAACTAAAGCATTACAAAGAAGGTTGCTGGCAGGAGGCAGTTTGGTGTGTTGAAGGGAGCAGAGAAGGGCAGGGATGAGGTGGACGAGTTCCAGGATGGATATACACTTTAAACCTTAGGAAGCAAAAATATTTCAGCATTGTTTCTCTCGAGAACTTGCCTGATTACAATGATTATTCATTTATTTATTCATTTAACAAGTCTTCATTAGGAGTCTTCACTTTGCCTGTCCCAGGAAAACAGGAACAAAAAGTAACAGGGCGGTGCAAACTCTTGTCTAAATTCTTGTTCCTTGCTTGCCCTCTCTTGATGGGCAAGTTATGGCACTTAGTATGAGTATTTATTCATTTCAGAGCTCCTGAAAGAGGCAGTTTCATAGAGACCACATGTTCCTACTCTTTTCATCTTCTCTACATAAAATGGTTTCTCTTTTTGCCTTTGAGGTTGCTTATTTTCTTTGGCAAAATAATGTTCCACAGTGACTCCTATTGAGAAATGTGTGTGTGTGGGTGGGTGGGTGGATGCATAGATGGATGGCTTATATGTTTACCATGTTAAGCAACCATCTGGTTAAATGCTCTTATAAAATATGGACTAAATGATGACTAATCCTTAACACACATTACAAATGACCTACCTCACTCTGCCTATGTGCACATTTACTTTTCAATCATGAATATTTTCACTGGTTTTATTTTCCTTTACCATGAGTTCTCTAATTAATTAGAGGCTTAAGAAAATTTCTTCTACTTTCATGCAGAGTGTAAAAGTTGTTGGTCCCCAGGATTCTAAACCCTCCATTTGGTGGGGTTTGGAGTCCCAGTTATTAAATATGGACTGTCTCTTCTGTTTCAGCACCACACAGATTGTATACTACTCCTGTGAGGCCCCGAATACCTGACAAACCACAGATCAGACCTGGTAAGTTGTTTCTCTTTCTCTGGTGATCTGAATGACCATCAGGTCTCAGGAAGATATAAACTGTATTGAAACAGCCAAATGTACCAACAGAGTTTATGAACCTTAAACTGCAATAAAAGATATACAGAAATTCTGAAGATGGTTAGAGAGGTACAGACAAATTCATGGAAGTGACAAGACTTGATCAAGGTTTTTAAGGATAGTCAGATTCAGACCATTATGGAACCGTATCTAAGGAAACTGTGGATATACAAGCATTTTTAAAATGGTGTTTATGCATAGATTACACACACTCAATTTTCCATGACAATTATAGAGGTAGTAATATAGCATAGAGTGCATGATACTACTTATATTAAAATGCTACTTATTTCTTAAGTAAAGATGGTCTCTAAATATAAAAAAAGCTTTTGCTTTGGGAGAATATTTTTACTTTACTCCTACAAAGGATAAAACACATTTTATGGATTGTAAACAGCAAAAATAAAGTTACATTATACATTGGGAAATATTTTAAATTTATTAAATTTTATAAAGGTTGGCTCTCACTCACTGGATGTTTTTAGGGAAAAATTAACCTGGAGGGGTTGACTTGGTCCATGTAAATCATTCCTACACTAATGCACAAGTAGGACAGAGAATTTGGCATTGTTTCTGCACTTTTTCTCTGTGATTTTAAGAAGACTTCTTAAAGTTATAAATGTTGAAATGACTTATAAACAAATGTTCTTGGTGTGCATCTCTCTAGGCACATGGGAAAGAAAACAAAAAAGTTTTTATACCCTTTGCTTTATGGAGAGCCCCCCCCACCCCCCGCCTTTTTTTGTTTGTTTGTTTTGCAGTGATCCTCAAACTCCTAAAGGTAATTAGGCACAGAAATACTTTACAAACAAATATATTTCCATGTGACTATTATTATACTTTTGTATAATAATAGCTGTTGAGAGCTTACTGTGTGGCTAGTTACATTAAACATCTCTCCAAAATCATGAAACAGTAGAAATAATGGCTAACATTGATTGAGGAAGCTGAGGTGCTGAGATGATCTCAAAAGGAGGCTCAAACCCAAGTAGTCTGGCTCCAGAGCTTTCTTTCTCAACCCCAATATATCTGTTGCTTTTCTTTAAAGTATCTTCTAAACAGAGATTAAAATAGATGATTTCTTAAAGTTCTGCATGATTCTATGGCTCTTTACAGAGCAGAAGATAAATTAAACTTGTTTCAGCACAGCTTTGTGTTTAACAGTGGACTTCTGCCAGGACTGTAGTGAGGGAATATCTGTACCTAGAGACTTTTGCAAAAGGACCACCAAGCTATGGGTTATGAATTAAGGCCTTGACAAACACTTCAGGTTTGAGTGCCTCAGTAGGAATATATAGCTCTGGTATATCTTGAGTTCTATTTTGGGTTGTATCTAATGCTTATAAATGAAGCAAGAATATTAAATTACAAATTCCCTTGTCAGTTATTTTTTCAAGTCAAGTATCAAAACCCAGTGTTCACTTCAGAGTACAAATTCAGATCCCTGTTCCCAAATTCAAGTCTATGGTTTTTATATCAGACTTGTGGTTTCTATATTCTGAATAATATTTTTTGGTAAGCCATCATTTTTTTATTGCCCAGTAAATGACTTCCATGCCTCTGAGTTTTATTTTCTTTAGTTGCAAAGTTTCCAAATGTCTGAATTATTTCCCACTTTTACTGTAGTTCTGAATAGGACAACTACAAGATCTGACAGACCCAAACACAGTGGAATGCCCAGAGGGAATGGAGTGGGAACAAATAATGATCACAAATTTATTTCTCCTATCAGAACTATAAATGTTATTTTTAATCTCTACAATTCTGTTGAATTTGTACTTCACTTTCTTTTTTTACCAGTTTGTGAAGTTCTTACTATAGAAGGAAATGAAAACTATAATTTATTCCAAAATAAAAATGTCAAATGTTTATGGAAACATTAGAGAAGAATATTTCTGATTGACATAAATAATCTGACTCTAAACAGAGCCACCTTCTCTCAGGACTTTTTCGGTGAGGGTAGGTACAAATTGTTCAATTTCAAAGTAATTCTCTGGAAGTTGTGTGAGTAAAAATAGAAGAAATATTTCTATATCAACAGAGTGAGTGAAAGAACACTATGATGAAACTTGAGAGCCATTAACCTTCAAGATAATCAAGAACTGATTCTCACTAAGAAAATGCTAATCATCTTTCAGAGGGGAGACAAAAGCATTATAATTTTAGCTTATCAATAATAGAAACTTTTCTTCTAGAGCCATATTATATAGTAAAATGACATCTATTACCCTCTTGGGTAAATGAAGTCAACTTTGTAATGATAACTCATGCAATTTAGCTAAGGCAGTATGATATCTTCTATCACGGCTTCTTGAAATTAGTTAGTGGTTTACTAACCTGAAATTAGTGAGCTGGTAGGCACAGATAGACAAGACTGAGCTCATTGTTTCCCCTTTTCTTACTCCACCTCCACCCCCAACCAAAACTTGTTATATCTCCACTCTGTTCCATTTTGTGTCTGCTGGGATCCCCTTTCAATGAAGGACTAGCTAGCTGCCCAGAATGGGAAGTGAGGTCAGCAGACAGCATTCAGCTGTGTGCTCCTTCAAGGGTAGGACTCAGCTGAGAGAGCCTTGAAGGGAGATCTGGGTGGCACATCTCCATGTCTACCACAATAATATATCACATCCAACTGGGAATTACTCCAAGAATGCAAGGTTGGTTCAACATTCAAACCAATCAGTATAAGTCACCACATTAACAGATTAAAGGAGAAAATCATCTGATCATTTCAGTAGATGGAAAAAAAATTCAAAATCCATTCATGATGAAAACACTTAGCAAACTAGGAATGGAAGGGTATTTCCTTACCCTGATAAAAGGTATCTGTGAAAAACCTATAGCTAAGGTCATCCTCAATGCTTTCCTGCTAAGATCAAGAACATAGCAAGGATTCCTACTCTCACCACTTCTTTTGGGAGGTTTTAGCCAAATAGTAACACAGAAAAAAGAAGTAAAAATTATAAAAATTGGAAATCACAGTTGACACGATAATACATGTAGAATATTATGAGAAGAAAATTTAATAGCTCTCAAACTATTAGCCTAGGAAATCATGTTTTTAAACATTTCAAGAAAAACAATTCTTTTTAAATCTTTGCTTTCCAGATTATAGACTTAAATGAGTACACCTTACTTTGGTTCTACATAGTTTTGATCTGACTTTGTTTGCACTGTTTACAGCAATGCAAGTATTCACATGAATTTATTTTCTTGTCTGAACTACTTCTGCTTTCTCACCTATACTTACTTGTAGCCTTTGTTATGTCCACATTCTATCTTCTCAGCTAATTAGTCTTAAACAGAGACCATGTGTCAACTGAATCCATATCTAACTTTGACATCTTGCACAAAATATTTATCTTTATTATTTATCTCACATTTCCTATAATTTTTCTTAGAATTTTTCAGTTCAGATATTTTATATTTAAAAAATCAGTTGATAGCAGAGTGGGTGTGGCTCAGTGGTTGAGTGCCTGCTTTGCGTGTAGGAGGTCCCGGGGTCAATCCCTAGTACCTCCTAAAAAAAAAAGAGCACTTGATGAAAGAAATGAAAAAAGTGTTTAGGATTTATAGGTCAAATTCTTAATAGTCTTAGGTCATCAAAGGCTGTGCCCTTGGAAGACTTAAAGGTCCTCAATCTTTTTTTTTTTTTTTTTTTTTTTTGACTATTTGGACCTTTATAAAAATCTTGCAATGATTCTATAAATCTGAGGAACTTTTTTAACTATCTTGAGCCAAGTTTCTTAATTCTTATTTCATGACATCATTACAGATTCTCCCTGCTTTATGTGTATTAAATACCTATGTATATAAATATTCTTCCACATCAAGATTAGAAAGTAGTATATGGAGGTTGAGTTTTTAGATGGGTTGTTTTTCCAGCACTGTTTTCTCAAGTTTTATAGAGAAGTGCCTCAGTTATCTGACATGTTCTACATATGAGAAACTCCCTGAGCCCTAACTACAGAGATGCAACAGGCCATACAGTAGATCAGAAGTTGGCAAACTATGGCTCCACAGGCCAAATCTGGTTTAGTGCCTCTTTTCATAAATAAAGTTTTATTGGAACATGGCTTGCTCCCACAATGTAGTGGCAGAGTTGAGTAGTTGTGACAGAAACAGTATGGCCCACTAAGCCTAAAGTATTTACTCTCTGGCCCCTTACAGAAAAGTTTGCCAACTCCTGTGGTAGACAGTCTCTCTGATTTTCTTCCCCAAGAAGAAAGCTGCTGAGCTGAGCAGCTGTTCTTTCATTCAGTCAACTTTTATTGAAGGCCTATTATGTGCCAAACAAAGTATAATTTTGAAACCACCTTGGCACATGCAGTCTGTCATATATAGTAACTACCTAAATCCCAAGCCTCCTTTCTCTAAATCCTAATGAGGAAACCACGCTTTACGGCCCCCACACCGAGTGTACTTGACAACCAGAACTCAGACTCCTCCAAGGTAAGGAATGTGTTTTTTCTGGTCTGCAGCTAAATCTTCCAGGCTGCTGGCTCACCCTCCCTGGTTTTCTAGCCAGGTATTAAGATTTGGGGACAAAGCTGCAGAAACCAATCATGAAATAAACACCTCCTTTTTTGGTCATAGGGAATGAAGTATCTAATACATTTGAAAATTGATCCCTAGTCTAACGTGTTTGTTTGCGAAGTTTTTGTTACCATGGTTTAAAAAGTGCAAAGGGCTACTTCATTTTTTAAAATGGTTTCTTCATTTTTAACAATAAATCACAGAGATTCTTGGAGAATTCTCATATGGTAGCTGGGGGCTCATACAGAGGCTTCAGTCTTGGTTGCTTCCAGAGCCCATTCTACCTTTTAGAAGATATGTTGATTATTCCTGCCTGAGGGGAAAGGAGTTCAAATCAAGCCTGGACCAGATTGGTTGATTGGGTGGCAATTCCCATGGATTTTTTATCTGCAGTATCTCCCTGATTGGCTTCTTCCTTCCTCTTCCCATTGTCTCTATACTACATCTGGCCCTCATCTGATCTCCTCTGATGCAGGACAACAGACACTTCATTGGTTTTCCTGTCTCTGGAATGACTTGTCTAAACTGCAGTTAGGTGGAGGCAAAGCCAGAACTAGAGCTCTGTCTCCTGTCCCCAGTTCTATCCACTGAGCCTCACGGCTTCTTTTTGAAAGGCCCTTTCCAATGCTTTCATACACCGCCAACTTTTATGTGTTTCTAAAGGCTGAAGAAAGCACAGTTTTAGCAGCTGATACTTTCTTGATTGGGGTATTTACATTAAAGGATCTTAATGATATGATGTCTTTATATGCACTTTTGATGGAAAATAGCTCGTTTCTTCCAATTTCTCCCTGTATCAGAAAATAGTGCAGGGATGTATTAGTCAGTCAAAGGGGTGCTGATGTAAAATACCAGAAATCTGTTGGCTCTTATAAGGTATTGTTTGGGGTAGAAGCCCACAGTTACCAGGCCATAAAGCATAAGTTACTTATCTCACCAAAGTCTATTGCCACGTGTTGGAGCAAGATGGCTGCTGACATCTGCAAGGATTCAGGCTTCGTGGGTTCCTCTCTTCCTGGGACTTGTTTCTCTCTGGGCTCAGTTCCTCTGCTTGCTCTACAAGGCCAGCTGTAGACTATCAGGCAAACGGCATGTCTCTCCTCCCAGGGCCTCTGCTGTGTCCAATTGAGCCTTCTCTCCTTCCTCAGGTATCTGCTTCTCTGTGTGTTTACTTTCCAGGCTCCAGGGTCAAAACTCCAATCTCCCTTCTCTGCAGTGTAGTTTCTCTGTGAGTCCCCACCCACTGAAAGCTTTAATCATTATTTAATCAACTAAAAATGAAATCTCCGAATCCAATATAATCTAATATGCCCAGAGGAAAAGACCAGTTCACAAACATAATCCAATATCTATTTTTGGAATTCATAAACAATATCAAACTGCTACAAGGGGAATTTGTATTTTTAGTCTAATCATAAAGTTAACCCTTCAGAATTTTAGATTGTCTCCAGGGCTCCTAAATCCTCCAACTCACCCTTTTGAGCACGCTCCTCTTTGCTTGGTGGGTCTGCCTGTGCCAGACTAGGAAAAGCTGCCAGACTTATACCATTGCCTGGGTACCATAGACCAGAGGCATGGCTGGACCACACATGTTTGCTAACCATGGCTATTTAGCCCTCACACAGTGGTGACACCTCAATCATCCATGGGGCCAAGTATAAGGATATAGGGCAGAGAAAAGAAGGAAGAAAACAGCAGAAGGAAGACAATACTATGTGCCATGTCACTTAGTGTTTAAGAGATAAGCTTTGGAATGGGCATCTGTAAATCTGAATCCCAATATTTCCTACCTTTGAGACCTTGGACAGGTTGCTTAATGTCTCCCTGCCTTGGTTTTCTATCCATCAGATGATATCTCCCATATAGAAGAGTTGTGAGGATCAAATGAGACAATGAACATATAAGGTGCTTGCACAGTGTACACTCAAAATACTTGTTTTTTTAAGGGCAGGAAGATATGTAGAAAGGTTATAAAGAAGGATCTACTGAAGGACATAGCCTACTAGCCTTCTAGAATATATAACAATTTTTTTACCCTTAAAAAATAGAAGTAAATCAAATCTTGCCAAGTCAGGTTATCCCAATGACACAAATGGAAATATTTTCCCTTCCTCTATGGAAGTCATAGAGCCACCTCCATCAAGGGCCATTTTCTGGCCCTGTAACCACTGGCAGTGAAGCCTAGGAAAAAGACTAATGAGGCATTTGGTTTTACCACGCCTGTGGGATTTGCAACAAAATAGTCATTTCCTCCAGAAACATTTTTTCTACCACAAACAAACACTATCTAAATAAGTATTATTTAAAGGTAAAAATCCACGGCTCCTTATAATCACTCCCATGAGTTTATACAATATCTTTTATTCAAATAGCAAGAAGTTTGGGGTTACAATATTAGGTTCATCCCCTAAATTTCATAAATTAACGTGGAACTATCCAATTTTTGACACATAAAGCTGCTGTTGACTATTTAATCACTATCTCTGCCTGCACATTAAATGAGATTGAATATGTAATGTCCTACACAGTCCCTGGAACACAGCACACAAAACACAGTTGTGGTGGTGGTGGTCATTGTAGTAGTTGTTGTTAATATAAACTAGTATATTAATGAAATGAGCCATTTTTATTTTTTAATATATGAAGTATAGTCAGATTCTCAGAGTGTGGTCCTTTTTTAGAACTAGCCTTTATATCTAAAGTTGTATTTACTCTTTTAGAGTCTGAAAATGGCTGGTTTCATTCTTTCTTAAGGAAGAATGCCACCCACATTAGGAGATTATTTTATAATGTAAAAGAACAAAAATAATGATGAAAAGACAAAATGTGAATTGTTCTTTCTGCCCTAGGGTACCCGCTGAAAATCCAAGCATAGGTTTTTAGGAGAATGGCTGAATAATAACTGCCAGATTATTTTTGAGTAATTTAGGAAACAAAATGTCATACAAAGTAATTTTCAGATCATTTTCTTCCAAACAATGATTTGGAGTTCTAGGTCTACCCAGGCCTAATTTACAAATTTCAAAGGTAAGATCCAATTTGTGGCCTAGCCAGACTCAGAGCCAAGGTCTCTTTGAAAATGTTTTTAAAGTCAATTCATTAAGCATAAACCTAAACACAGACTTCTAAGATTGTCTTATTGGAGTAGGAGGATGTTTTGGGAGAAGAGGGAATTGTCTGAAACTACAAAATATATCCACGAATATTGAGAAAGGTAAGTTAATCATCATAGATGAAATCGCAACTGATGAGACAGTACAATCCTGGAGGGCAGTGCAGGATCGTGCATCATGGAAAATTAAGATAAATCCACAATCAAAGGCTAACTCAGAGAAAATATAACAACCAATGAATTAATGTAGGGGTTTGAATTTTTTGTATATGCAGATGGTAGAAGCCAATTAAAATGTCTGTGCACAAAAACACTATGGGCCTGCTCTGCAAAGAATGCCATTATCACTGACAACTCTAGCAAGGTTTAACGTTTAACATATGTTTATTCTCTTTCATATTTCTCCTTATAGGGATCAAGCAGCCCATCCTGGTAGACATTACCAAGCCATCGGGTGTGAGTAGAAATGTGTCAGTGGACTCAACACGCTCCACAAAAAGACCAGGTAAGGAACAAGATGCTGACTCCCTTCCAGCAGGTCAGCTCTGAAACTTGGGCATTAACTGCAGCATCATTTGTTGCAGAAAAAACAACCATGTCTACACAGCCCCCAAAGTGCCAGAAGCATGCTAACACTACATGGATTACTGTTACAGAAATATTACGTAATGTTACCCTTTGGGAGAATGAAGAGTGATCTGTGGACAAATTCATTATTACTAAGAAAGATCTTTTAATTGGATAGAAATTTAATAATTACTTTCTATAAGGCTTTGAGGGGCCACAATGGACAAATGCTAAAGAGTCATTGTGGATTCTAGTTTACATCATGTTAAAATTTTGGTCTTGTGCAATTTATTCCAATATCCTTTTGCCTAATATGATTTATGTGCCTAATTTAAGAATGCACTCCATATATGCCAAAATTATGAAGTGACTCAGAATACCTTTGCATTGAATAATGCACTTGGCTTTTTAAAGGATACTGTGGGACCCATCTTGGTTTATTTAAGTCAGGGTTATAGATCAACATTCTTTCTCAACACACAACACACATACACACACACCCCACACACACAGTCATTCAGTAATATCCCAGGAAGTACTTAAAGCCACAGGCATTTTCTTATATTGTCTATTTTACCCGAAAAATTTATAACAAACATACATTATGGAAAGAAAGAGATGACTTTTTAAGCTATAACATATGGCTTCAAAAAATTGAGAGGTTAAGATAGACTATTCCAGATATCCCTAACTTTACCCGCCTTTATGTGAAGTAGAGAAAGGTGCTTCTGCCACTTTAGGTAGACCAGGCAGAAAAATGTGCCCTTCCTCTGAGCTGACAGTTTTGTACCAGGGCTCATGAGTGGGGAGCAAAGAAGATTCTAAATTTCAACTTCTGCTCACACCCCACTGGCCGGGTATCCTTGTGCAGTGCACAATCTCCACAACCATTCATGGTGACCCTGCTCAACACAGGCACAGCTTGTCACTTCTGCCATTGGAGCTACTTTGGTGTAATCCTTTCAGAGGGCCTGAAGGTGTCTATTTAATTATAATAGTTGAGAGATAGAATAGAGCATTCAGAAAAGAAGAAATAATGTGCATAACAATGTAAAGCTAAAATGGTATAAGAAATTGCAGTTCCAAAATCAAAGGCAAAATCAAAGGGTATAATTAAGCTGGGAAATAATACTGTCTACATAGGAAATTAACAAAGTTAATTAATATACAGCCTTTAATGGCAAATACACCTATATATTTTTATCTATAATTAGAGGGTATATTTCCCATATATTAAAATGGTTCATTATCCCAGGGTTCATTACTATATTAACTTAGTGGGCTATCAGAATATATTACTCGTGCAGTTTTCTATGGATATGGAATTATCTGTCATCCAGCTGCTACTTACCAAAAGTTATTTTTAAACTAATTATGCATAGTGAATCCTTATGATAGCTTTATCTGTAATATAATTTCTTAGCCACATTCCCAGGGACCCACCGCCCACTCTTGCCACCTACACCTAAGCCCCCACGAAGAAAACCTTTATCACCGAATAATGTCACTGGAAAGCCTGGGAGTGCAGGTAAGTCAGTCATATACCATCCTTTTCCCTCCATAATTTCGGTTTTACTAGCCAACCACAAGCCCTTCTTGTGTGCTATTCCAGACAATGTATAAATCGGGGGGGGGGGGGGGGTCACAGATGCCCATGTGGCCCCGTAAATTAGAGCTCTGAGGACTCATATCCTGACTGGTGGGTGGGGTGAATGAAGCCGTCCCTCTGTATCTGAGCCAGATTTCTTCTTAGATGTTCATGTACTTGGAACCTAGACAGAAACTGACTCAGGCTCTTCACAAACAAGTGGATTATTTTGGATGAGATGCTGTATGTTGTTAACAACCAGGGGGTAACAGAAAATGTGATGCCCTCTCATTAGCTTGTCGTTTTGTCTCCTGAAATGAAAACCTGTACATCATCTCACTGAAAGCTCTCCCATCCACCAGTCTTCATGCTAGCCCCAGAATTTTGGTGCTCAGGGGAAGATTGGGGACTGGAATATTCATGGCAACTGAGCAGGGCTAGTCTGTGCAACAGGTAGAAATATGTTTTAGAAGTCAAGCTGCCTTTCATCTCCACACCTTGGCACGTGTTGAGCCCTCCCTATAGAATGACCCCTATCAGTCACCTGGGATGCTTCTAGAAGCCTCCTCTAGATCCCCCAAGTAGTGTTGGTATTTCTTCTCTGTTCTCCCTGTTCCTGATGCATACCTCCTGTTTCAGTTTCCTAGGCTGCTTAAGCAGATACCAGGAAATGCACTGACTTAAGCAATGGGAATTTATTAGCTTATACTTTGAGGCCATGAAAATGCCCAAATCAAGGCGTCAAGGTGATTCTTTCTTCCCAAAGACCAGCTGCCAGTTATCCTTGGCTCCTCTGTCACATGGCAAGGCTGCTGGTCTCTCCCTTCTCTTCAGGTTTCATTGCTTTCAGCTTCTTGCTTGCCTGACTTTCTCTCTCTCTCTCTCTCTGCTCCCCTCCTCCCCTTTCCCCTCTCCCACTCCCCTCCCTCCCCCCTCATTTATAAAAGACTCCAGGAACAGAATTAAGACCCATCCTGAAAGAGACGGATCACATCTTAATTGAAGTAGCCTTGTCAAAAGGCTCAAAAGGTTCTACTTAAAATGGGTTTACACCCACAGGAATGAATAGATTTAAGAACATGTTTTCTTAGGGTACATACAGCTTCAAACCACCACATGTCCGTTAAAGCAAATGACGAATTGCTTTATAACTGTTTGTTTAGTTGTTTTCCCCTATGGTCTGTAAGCTCTGTGATGACAGAGTCCTTGGTATATTTTCTCTGAATTCCCAGAAGCAAATTCAATGCTTAACATGTAGTGGATATTTGATAAGTAATAGCTGAGTTGAATACCTGAATGACATTAAGAATCAGTGAAAATTGACCCAGTTCAGAGGAAAACTTCACCTCATTTCTTTTGAGGGTCCTTCCACCAGGAACTGTCAGCAAATTACATGTTCTACATCTTTCCTCCATCCTCCCCACCTGTACTTCCTAAATATTTTATAGGAGAAATTGGGATGAAAGTAATTGTTCAAGACAGGTCTGAAAGATGGAACTAATGGAGATTTATGTGAAAGGGTGTGTATATCACTTTTCTCACAGGGTGAAAAGGAGGTATGGTGATAGACAAGCTTTTAGATGTATCATGTGCACAGTTAACTCTAGATTATTTTTCCTATCAGCTGAATGAGGAATCGTTACCTCATCCATGTTTCTGGTGCCTTCTTGAGTCAAGGTCCATTGACACAGCCTTGGTGGGGTAACTGGGTTTTCCTTGTTTAATTCTAACCTGGGGAAGCTCTGACTTGAGCTCCAACAGCCTTCAGGTTATACTGGATTAGTCACAGACTGTAAATTATGCCTGGACTGTCCCCCATGGAATGCTCAGGGGGATTTCCACTAAAGAGCTACAATCTGTGTAGCTCTTTTTCTTTTTAGGACAATATATATTTAATATACAATTTTCTAACCATTCTTCACATACCTTAAATATCCAGAGATGTACTTCGACATGTTTAAGATTAATACAAATTACAAGCATAGTTCAAAAGTAAATTAAAGTGTGACTTTACATCCAGCAAAATATAAACAGGTTAATTTTTCAATGCATCTTGACTAAGTATAAAATATCATCTGCTTTTGTGACAAAGAAGTCTGTGCCATTAATCATATGCTTCCAGCTGCAGCAACTCACATTCAAATTAAAATCATGAAATAGCATTTCATAGTGTTTCTTCAGCTGCAGCCTGATGCCCTTGGTTCTTGTCAAATAAAACCCTTGTTCTTTCCCATCATTAAGCATAGCTTTAATGTAAGGCCCACCCAGCCTGAAGAACCATAAAATAGATTCCATTTTTGAGATTAACTCTGGGTCCCCATATCCTTGCTATCCATCTCCAACTCAAAAGAAATAGCTATGTTGAGTTGCCAAACAATGAACAAAGCACAGTTGTACAGATTGGACCTGAAGAACACTGCAGAAAACACATCTTGAATTAAAGAAATTAAGCAACTGTCCTGGAAGTCCTTCAAGGCTCTCTCACATGTGCCCATGAGCACAGTCCTTGTTTCTCATGTGGCATCTGCCATTCCCTGTCTAAGGATCTACTGAGGCCTGTGAATTTTCACCTTGCCAGGGTGAAAGTGCTATGTCAGCATTTCCTCCTGATGCTGCCAACTCTGAAAAGCTCATGCAGACTGCAGTGCAACCTCTCATGGTTTGTGGCCCTCTCCCACTAGGACCAGGAGTACCAGGCCCCAGGGGCTGGACCAGGGGCCCATCTGAATGACTTGTCCATGATTCCATTCTGGGCTATGGTCTTTAGGTCAGCCTCATATCCTTTAACTCTCTATTACCTTAGAATGATTCCTTTACCCAAAGGAATAGAAAATCTAATCTACCCTCTGCTCTCCTCTAATTTTCAGACCTGCCTAAATCTTGGGATAGATCCAGTTTTGGAGACCTATACATGTTTTGCAAGAGAGGAGGAATCACTGTTGAATGTAAACTCAGGATAGTACCTGGCCACTAGGCCAGAATCATGAGATTTACCTTAAGGTTTTTTCCTTCTTCTACAGCCATCTCCCATGCTTACCAGTTAATCTCCAGGTCAAACCATTCCATCTCCTTGATATCTCTCATGTCTAACCCCTTCCAGCCAATCCTGCTTCTGGTAGAGTACAACCTCCTTTTCTCTTACCTCTACAACTACCTTAGTCTCCTGACTTCTGTCTCTGCCATCAACCTTGAACCTGAATAAATCATCTTCTTCTCATCTGATTATGTTATTTCCCTGTTTAAAATCTTTCAATGGGTCCTTTTTTGCCCAAATCAATAGCATGGTATACAAGGCCCAACATGATCTGCCCTTTTACTCTCAGGTCTCACTGCACCCCCTGAGCCCTCTTCGCCCTGACCTTTCAAAGTGTTTTTGGGTCTCCTAAACATATCTCATACTTCTCTGCCTTGGTTTTTGCTGAACCTTCTGACAGAATACAGCTCTCATCCCTACTTATTGATCACATCTTCTCTTGATGGACACATCCTTTGTGAAGACATCCCTTTAAACCCCCCACACCCACACACGTACATCCTCCATCTTTCCCCATAGGCATAACCACTCCCTCCCCTTGCCTTCCCTGTGACCTTATTCAGCTCTTATAATGTCTATCATACTTCAGTATACTTGGATCACACTACTGTCTCCATCAAGGACCAAGTCTTATTTTTTCTATTTTTTTCTCCAAGCATGGCATATAGTGCCAAGCCACATGGTAAGGGCTTAATAAATATTTAATGGGTAAATAAATGGGAAACTTTACAGTGCTGCTATAAAACCCAGCTACTTTGGCTTTATATTATAGGAGTCGTTTCATCAACTCAAGGGACTTCCCCACCCATGAGGGCAACACTCAGACCTACTGGAGCCCCCTCAGAGAGAACAGAGACAGATAAAAAGCAACCAACAGCACCTGCCTCCGGGGAAGAGCTGGGTTAGTACGTCAGTCAGTTCCCACTGGTTGCTTAGCTATGAAGAACTAAAAGATTTCACATTAGGGAGGAAATAGTATCAGTTCTGGATATTTTATTTTATTCAATTTTTTGGTTATTATTATCTAGATTACTCCATACTTACTATTAAATTATATGCCATTACTAATTACACATATCTCAATTTATTAATGAGTATTAACTACTTGGTGGTAATCTTTAATTCATTATTTCTTACATTCCAGAACACCTGCCATAGGACAATAGTAAAGGCCTTTATTTTGGACAAATATGTATAGTAATATAGGAAACCAAAACCTGTAACATTTGACTAGGAGGAAGATTGAATATGTAAAGTCTTTACTACTTTTTAATTGTATTGTGAAGTTTTTTTATCCATTTGCTTAAATTATTTACTATCTTCCATTCTTAGATACTATAACTGACTTTAGCTCAAGCCCAACAAGAGAAACTGATCCTCTTGGGAAGCCCAGATTCAAAGGTATGTGTGACTGACTCCAAATCTTGGTTTTAGAATGGCTATCTTTGGTGGATTTATCAGTCAGCTATTTCTATGTAACAGTATCTGTAACTCACACAAAAATCTTATTAACATACTACAATAAATAGTTGTTATTTCTCATAGGCCTGCAGTTAACTGGGGGGCCAGTTGATCTAAGATGTACTTGGCTGGGTGGTTCTGCTTTAAGCAACAGGTACAGCTGGGCCTCTTGTGGACTGGGCTCAGATCTGCTTCACATATGTTCCTTCTGGGGCCCAGGGTGAAGGACCAACAACGACCAAGGAGAAGCTGTTCTCAAAGCAATAAAAGGCAAAAGAGGGGGCATCCAAATACACAACCACATTTCAAGCTCCTTGTGTTATACCTGTCAATATCCATTGCCAAAGAAAGCCACATAGCCAATTCCAAAATCAAGGATTGGCATGGTATACTCCTCTCATGAAGGTAGGAAATATTTTGAACAATAACCTAATTTACTACAGGAGAGGTATAATATGACATAGAACTGAGTATTCCCCTGTATAATATTTTTTTCTAAAGTGTACAAATTGATAAATTTTAACATATGTATACAACATTGAACACATCTATCACCTCCAAATGTTTCATCATGTACCTTGTAATCGCTCCCTTTCCCTCATTCCCACCATACTCTCAGTCCCTAGGCAATCACAGATCTGCTATACTGTAGATCAATCTGCATTTTGTGAAATTTTATATAAATGGAAACCTATAGTGTGAACACTTTTTTTTTTTTTTTTTTTGTCTAGCTTCTTTCACTCAGTGTCCGTGAGATAGAGATTATTTGGAGTTTCATCCATGTTGCTGAATGTATCAATAGGTCATTCCTTTTTATTGCTGACTAGTATTCCATTGTATGGACATATGATAATTTGTTTTTTCATTAACCTGGTATTGACATCTGGGTTATTTCTAGCCTTTTACTAGAAATATGAACATTCATTGGCAACTCCTTAAACAGACATATGTTCTCATTCCTTTTGGGTACATACATAGGAGGGGAATGACTAGGTTATAAATAGCTGTATATTTAACATCTTAAGAAACTGCCAAACTGTTTTACTTTCCCATTGGCATTGTATGAGAGCTCTAGTTCCTCCTTATCCTTGCTAACAATTATTAAAGTATTTTTAATTTTAACCATTTTAATAGGTGTGTTGTGATATTTCACCTAGTTTTAATTTGCATCTCCCTAATGACTAAAGATGTTGAACATCTTTTCATATGCTTATTTACCATCCATATATCTTTTTTAGTGAAGTGTGTAACAAATTTTTGCCTTTCTTTTTATTGGATTTTTTCTTTTCTTATTATTGAATTTTGAGAATCTTTTTATTTTCTGGATACAAGTCCTTTTTCATATATATATACTTTGTAAATATTTTCTCAGTTTATTAATTTGTCTTTTTATAGATTATATTTTTGTGTGTCATATCTAAGAAGTCAATGACTGACTTGAGATCACTAAGATTTTCTCCTGTGTTTTTTTTCTAGAAGTTTTATAGTTTTACATTTAGGTATATGATCTATATTGAGTACGAATCCAAGTTTATTTTCTTGTATAGGGACATATTCAGTTGTTCTAGTACCATTTGATGAAAAGACTATCCTTTCTCCACTGAATTGCATTTAGATCTTGGTCAAAAATCAATTGTCCACATGTACACGGGTCTACTTTTGGGCTCTCCAGTCTGATCCATTGCCTATTTATTTTTCTTTGTGCCAATGCAGCATTCTGGATTACTGTGGTTTTATAATAAGTTTTGCCATCAGGTTGTGTTACTCTGCCAATATTTTTCTTCTTTTCCAAAGGTGTTTTCTTGTATGTGTGATTCTGGGTCCTTTGCATTTCCATATGAATACTTAGATTTTGATTGGAACTGCATTGAATCTATAGACCAATTGGAAAGAGTTTACATCTAAACAATATTGACTCTTTCCACCTAACAACATGGCATACGGCATATTTCACCATTTTTCTTCTTTAATTTCTCTTACTAGTGTTCTCTCACCAATGGTTTGTAGCTTTCATTGTTCAAAAATCCATAAAAAATATTTTTATTTTCGTTTCCAATTGTTCATTGTTAATATAGAAAAAAAACAATTGATATTTTTATAGTGATCTTGTATCCTGCAACCTTGCAAAATTCCCTTGTTAGTAGCTTCTTTGTAAATTCCACTGGATTTTCTACATAGCTGACCATGTTATCTGTGAATAAAGAAATTTTTACTTCTTTTCCAGTGTAGAGTCCTTATTTTTCCTTGTCTTATTGCACTGGTGAGAGTGTCCAGTAAAATATTAATTAAAAATAGTGAGAATAATGTTCTTGCCATGTACCTGATCTTTGGGGGAAAAGCATTCAGTCCTTCACCGTTAAGTATTTTGATAGCTACAGGTTTTTCTGGTTACCCTTTTTTTGTTTGTTTTGTTTTGTTTGGGGGGGGGGTTACTTTTTTTAAAGTTTTTTTTTAATTTTTAAAAGATACTTCAATTACATAAATATTACATGAAAGTGTAGGAGATTCCCATATGCCCCACTCCCTACCCCTCCCACACTTTCCTACATTAACAACAGTCTTCATTAGTGTGGTACATTTGTTACAATTGATGAACCCATATTGGAGCATTGCCACTAAGTGTGGATTGTAGGGTACATTATAGTTAAATTCTCTCTCACACATTTTTGTAAGTTATGACAAGATATATAATGGCCTTTATCCATCACTGCAACATCATTCAGGACAATTCCAATGTCCTGAAAATGCCACCATATCACACCTATTTTTTTTTTTTTTTAAAGGTACTTAGGTTACATAAATGTTACATAAAAAATATAAGGGACTCCCATATGCCCCGCTTCCCACACCACCGACATTTTCCCACATTAGCAGCATCCTTCATTAGTGAGGTACATTCATTGCAATTGATGAGCAATTTTGGAACATTGCCACTAAGCATGGATTAAACTTTACATTGTAGTTTATACTCTCTCCCACCCAATTCTGTAGGTTAAGGCAAGATATATAATGGCCTGTATCTGTCATTGCAGTGTCATTCAGGACAATTTCTAAGTCCTGAAAATGCCCCTGCATTACTCCTATTTTTCCCTCTCTCTGCCCTCAGAACCTCCAGTGGCCACTGCCTCCACATCAATGAATAATTTCTTCCATTGGTAGAATCACAATAAGTCTATAGTAGAATATCAGTAAGTCTACTTTAGTCCATAGTTCATTCCCCAATCCTGAGAATTCTGAGATGGTGATGTCCACTCCATCTCTAATTGAGAGGGGACTGTGATGCCCTGACTATAGTGTCTGGATGTCTCCAGAACCCTCAGGAGTCCCACTATTTGGGGTAGTATTTTTTTTTAATATTTATTTTATTTATTTATTTCTACCCAGCCCCTTGTTTTTCACTTCTGTGTCTGTTCATCTTCCTTATTTCTTTAGGAGGCACCAGGAGCCGAACCCAGGACCTCTGATGTGGGAGGGAGGTGCCTAATCGCTTTGAGCCACCTCCGCTCCATCATAGATACCCTTTAACGGGTTGAGGAGATTCCCTTTTATTCCTAGTTTACTGAAAATTTTTATCAAGAATGACTGCTAGATTGTATCTAATAATTTTTCTGCCTTTCTTGAGGTGATTATATGGTTTTTCTTTTTTAGTTTGTTAATATGATGACGTACCTTGATTTTTGAATTTTAAACTAGCCTTGCATTCTTGGGACAAACCCCACTTTGTCATGATGTATTATCATATTAATATACTGTTTTATTTAATTTGTTTAGAATTTTTGTATCTGTATTCAGGAAAAGATATTTATCTATAGTTTTTTTTATAATGTCTAAGTCAAGTTTTGGTAACAGAGTAATGCTAAACTCTCTTCAATTTTTGGAAAATTTTGTTTAGAAATGGTACTTCTTCCTTAATTGTTTAAGTAGTGTTTACCAGTGGAGCCATCTGAACTTGGAGTTCCCTTTGTGAGGTTTTTACATATTAATTCACTCTCTCTCTTAGGTCCTCATGTGCGATATATCCAAAAACCTGACAACAAACCCTGTTCTATTACTGATTCCATCAAACGGTTCCCCAAAGAGGAGACCACAGAGGGGAATGCCACCAGCCCACCACAGAACCCACCAACCAACCTCACTGTGGTCACCGTGGAAGGGTGCCCCTCTTTTGTCATCTTGGACTGGGAGAAGCCATTAAATGACACTGTCACTGGTGAGATCATGTGGTAGGAAGCTTTGACAATACGATGTGTTGAGTGTGATATCTTGGGTCATACCATGACTTGTGAAGCATATCTGAGGAGGAGCACGTCCTAGTGAAGTTCTGCCATCCTCTGGCACATTATTATCAAAAGCATTATATGATGGAAAAAGATCATCTTTGTCCTTGTTAGGGCTCCCTGATAATTTAGCATATCTCTTTAAGCTGCATTTCTGTCATCTCGTCTCAGAAATCTTAAACTAAGTGAAGATATATCTAGTCTTTTCATTACTAAGTGAATTACAGAAAATATATTGGACATTTGCCACTACTGATGATACTTAAACTAAATTAATGCTTGTCTGTAATAGCAATGGTAGGAATGGTAGAAGTAGTATCACCATAATTATTTTAGTGCTCTATTGACAAGACTGTGATTTTTTCCAATTTTATAATAAAATTTTCTGTTAAGTGAATTATCTTACAATATGTCAACAAAACCTTCTGGAAAAAAACATGACCAAATAGTCAGTATTAGTTCTTTCTGGATTTCTCAAATCTTTAGTGATAATGAAATTATAAACAAAGCCTGATATTTTAAAATAAGAAATATGGACACATACATACTTAAGAGGCTGTCTTTACCTTATGAAATATATTCAAGATGTATCTAGAAATATTTATTCCAAACATTAATATTCAATTTTATCATATTCATATATTTATGAAAATACTACTATCATTTTAAACCAATGAAAGACATTTATAAAACACAAGAAGAATATATATTAAAAGCTAGAATTCTTGAAGAGAAATTCTAACTGAACTTTTAATTATGAAAGTAGTTTATAGATCCATTTTGAAAGCTCATCTATCAGGAAAAAGATATTATTAAATCAGCCTTTAAAATTTGAGTCAAATGAAAATGAGAAAAGATGTGCAATAAAAGTTTCAAGCACTAAAAGGCTGGTGCAATTACTAAGGAGGATTTCATACAGTTAATGAGGAATGTCCCAAGCCAAAGATTGTTTTCGAAGGTAGTTTCTCTGCTATATTACCAACTAGGGTGTCATATAAATTGTTCTTTTGATGACTGTGCCTCACTCGATCTTTATGATGTTTTAAAGCACTCACAGTACATACAGTAAAACTGTAATTACAGTCTTTGGTCCTATTTTCCCCTTTAGTATTCATAAAACTAATAAGTTTACAAAAAATAGATTTATGTAAATATTCATTCAATGAAACTACTGGACTCAAGCAAATCACTGTATCATAGAATCTTAGGGCAGTTGCCTCATCCAGCCCTGTCCCACTAGAGATAGGTGAGAAAAATGGAGTGATACAGCAAGGACACAGCAATGAATGTCAGAATCAGACATTGCTCTATAATTTTAAATTTTATTTGTAATTATTTACATATATGCTTTGAATTAGAAAGGATATAAACAACTTTCATAAATTCACAAGAGTTAAAAAATAATATAGAGGAAAATCAGATAAAGGAAAAATTAAAATGAGAATAATAAAATGAAACTAGGAGTGAAGTTAGTTCCAAGAACACATGCCATGTTGTCCTGTATATTTTGTACCAGACAATCTCAAATTTGCACCTGTGCTTTCAGCAGTCACCAAAAAAAGGTGAGTGGGAGGGGGAGAAATTATCAGTCACATGATTCAATTTTCAGAAGATAAAAACAAACCCATTTCTCTGTAAAAAGCCAGGACTTCCTGATAAAATAATAATTAACTTTCTCATCCTTATAATGCAAGATCCTTACAATCAATATAACCACCCTGCAGTGTTGTTGTTGTTGTTGTTGTTGTTTTTTGCAGTGTTGTTTTTATAACATCTTTGAGTGTAAAACTTGCCATGATTCCAAAGGGTCTTCATTAAAATGACACTGCCAATGCTTACGGCTTCCTGACCGTCTGGATTGACCCTAGAAGCGATTTCAAAGCATCTCAAGTTGTGTTTTCCAATACAGCCGTCACTAGCCACATATGACCATATGACCTAAAATTACTTGGAAATAAATAAAATAAGCATTTAGATCTTCAGTCTCCTGAGCCACATTTCTAGTGCTCACCAATTTCATGTGGCTAGTGGCTACCATATTAGAAAATGTGGCTCTGGAAGAATGATGCACTGCTTAGTCTATGAATAATTTTCTGTATTGGTTCTCTCAGACAAAGTGTTGGCTCAGATTAAGGGATTGCCCAGATATGATCCTGATCCATTGCTAGGTGGCAGACAGTCCATATTCAGAGCCAAGGTAAGCCGTCACAGGCAGCTGGGCCACAGGAGGACTGTCATCTCACTTTGAATGCTGAGGAGCCTAATAAGCCTAATACTCAAGTAGACAAACCCCTCATTCCTTAGTCTAGAACCACAGTAATATCAGCCCAAACCTAATGCCCACTTTTCCTAAAGAAAAAAAAGTAGAAACATGTCCATAAAATATTGAGCCATAAAATATAACTTTATGGTCCCCCTTCCAGATCAGCCAACAGCAGACTAAGTTAATTTGTTCTCCTGGGTCATAGAATATAATTTAATTAAATGTTAGAAATCCTGTATCAGAAATAATTATTTCAGTTCTAGAAGAATTCATTTCTGACCTTTTTAATCAATGTACATTATAAGAAAATTTTGTGACCTTATTTTCAAAACACAACCCAGGGATAATAAAAAACACCATGTATTTTAACATATGTTAAAATATGCTCTTTCCACATGTTCCTAATTTAATCTTCACAACAAAATGATGAAGCAGATGTTATTATTGACATTTTACAGATAGGGAACTGAGACTGAGTTCACAAGTGGCTTGGTTTGGCTCTTTCCATTAAGCCATGCAGTTTCCATTTTTAACAATTCAATTTCACTTATATACCTTTTAGTTACTTTCATCTTAGTCTAGCAAATATCCCTTCACAGTTGAGGAAAAGATATAAAATGGACAGATTTGAATTTAAGATTCCCTCCCTCCCTCTCTTACCACCTCCTATTCAAATAAAAAGCCTTCTGAATATATTTTGTGATTTAAAAAAAGGATCTGAACTACAAGTAGAGTCTGAGTGGCTGATACTAAACACTAGTCATTAGTCCTTTAATAGCTGTACTGATAATGGTATCCAGATACAATGGCCACTGAATTCCAATCTAATTTTGATTTTTTAGAAGGATGTTCATACTACATTGTTCAGAAAGTTATCCTCCTTTTTGGATTTTTAAAATACACTCTAAGAATCCCCTCAAAATTAAAATTGGTAATTTTAGGTCTACCTGACTTATTTATATTTTGAGTTTTATTTCCAATACCCATCTCTCACCTTTGAGAGGGCAAAAGTCATATCAACAACAAAAGAGTGAAATTGGATCATCCTCTCTGTCTTTAAAGAGGATCTAGTTTGCATTCCATTCTTTTACTTTCTGTACACAGCACTAAATATCTCTAGGGTCATGTTTTGGTGCTCAGCAAATATGGAAGTCATTGGATGGGATAGAAAAGCCGGCAGCAAGGTTTCAGCATTAATAGCAAAAATCCCCAATAACTTGCAAACACCTATGTAGCCTTCCAACCTTAACCCAATGCCCATCACTTGTGTATCTCTTCATATTGACAGACCTGATTTCAAGTAGTCTTGTTTCTTTTTGTTTTTGTTGTCATCTATATGATCTTGTCACATGCATTAAATTAAAGCCCAAATCAGTACAGGGAAAAAACAGCCAACCCATTTGTAAATTGTATTCTTTTATTCTAAATGTCTTCCTCTTTTGATTAGCTCTGCAAGTTCATAGAAATGAGCCTTTAAGTGAAATTTACATAGGCCTCCGTGAACTCTATTAAATACAAAGAAAATTATCAAAGGAGCATGACTTATGTAAACAGCAGGTACAATAATCCCATAATTCTATAGTTCAAAATAAAGAACTGTAGGAAAGTATAGTTCATTATTTGGTTAATTGTTATCTGCTACTGTGGTTTTAAACTGAAAGAAGCTTCTAGCAGGAGTACCATATATTCAATGTTCTTGGCCTTTTCCCTTCTGTAAAGCCCTGTAGATGTAGAAAATGTGGCTTCTACTAGCACACCACTCTCCATACATTTTCCATCCTGGACTTCCAATAACAACAGACTCTCTGACCTACCTAGCAAAATAATAGGTTACCAGCATCCAAAGCAACCACAGGAACAGCATCTGTGTTCGTTAGTTACCAGGCCTCATGTGCTCCAGTAAAAGGAAAACAGAAATGCTCAATGAGAAACTCCAAAAAGGCTTTGGGACTTTCCTCATCTGTTGACTATCCCCATTTGGAAATTTCCATGTATAAGATCAATACATCTCTAGAACTGCAATCTAAATTGCTCATTTCCATGAGAGTGACTTTATATGCTATTAGCCTCAAGAACAATTAAATCGAGTGGGACATAAAGACAACTATCTGTTGGCTTTTTCACTTTTCAGAATATGAAGTTATATCCAGAGAAAATGGGTCATTCAGTGGAAAGAACAAGTCTGTTCAACTTACAAATCAAACCTTCTCCACAGTAGAAAATCTAAAACCAGACACAAGGTAAGCCACCAGTGGTATTTCAGGTGAATGCTGAGAAGGCAAAAGTCATATCAACAACAAAAGAATGAAATTAGATCACCCTCTCTGTCTTTAGAGAGGATCTAGTTTGCATTCCATTTTTTGCTTTCTATACACAGTACTAGATACTTTTGGAGTCATGTTTGGTACTTAGCAAATATGCACGTTATTGCATGGGACAGAATAGCTGAGAGCAAGGTCTTACACGTTAGCAATATAGCTGGGAACATAAAAACAAATAGAAGACATTGAACTAAGTGTTGATATTATTAAATAACATTTAGAGAAGGGAAAGTCTATGGACAAGTGTATTAGTCAGCCAAAGGGGTGCTGATACAAAGTACCAGAAATCTGTTGGCTTTTATAAAGGGTATTTATTTGGGGTAGAAGCTTACAGTCACAGGGCCATAAAGTGAAAGTTACTTCCCTCACCAAAGTCTTTTGTCATCTGTTAGAGCAAGATGGCTGCTGACATCAGCAAGGGTCCAGCCTTCCTCTTCCTCCTAAGGCTCCGTGGTCCCAGCTCCTTCTCTTCTTAGCTGTAGGTTAGCATAAGGCTTGGCTCTCTCCCCAGGACTCACGTCCAAAACTCACTTTCCCCTCTGCAGTCATTTTCTCTGTGAGTGAGGGCAGGGACTCATTGTCCTACTGACGTGGCCAAATCAAAGCCTTAATCATAATTCAATAATGTAAAAGTGAAACCTCTGTATTTAATATAATCTAATATGCCCAGAGGAACAGACCAGTTTATAAACACAATTGCAATGTCTATTTTTGTACTCCATAAACAATATTAAACTGCTACAACCAGAGACAACTGGGGTGGGTATGATGAAATCTAGACTTGAAACACAAAAGAATTTGGCTGGCATGCTGGAAAGGAGAGGGCAAGGAAAAGAAAAGTCATGTGACACATGTAGGTAAAAATTTTTAATTTTAACTTAAAATAACTACAGAATAGTCTCAGAATCAACAGCCTTTGCTTCGGGACCTTTTATCATAGAATAAGGCTGGAGTTATGACAACAGAATTAAATATTTTTAGCATTGTTATTTAACACATTTTTTGGCATCACTTATTACACATTAATACCAGATTTCTTCATACTGCTGTACAGTTTTGTGATTCCTTTTAAAATCTAAAATACCCAATATTTTATCTATTCAATTTATTATACTGAAAGTGAAAAGAAGTGCCTTAGATGTTTCTAGAAATGCAATAGAGAAGATCCAAGAAGGGGGTTAATTTTTGTGTGTGCAGGTTTTTTTTGTATCTTTCCTTATCAATATAGATTGAATTGAATCAAATATGGATTGTGACACTGAAAATAGCCTATTTTGTCTCTGGCAGCAGAGACACTCAATCTTTTTAGGAGAAAAGGAAACATCTAATTCACTGTTGATGGCTTGCTATGCATAAACCTTAGTCCCATACTGCAGAAATAACACTTTTTTTCACAAGCTCTTTTTCTTTGAATATCTCTATTTTGAGTTGTAACATGGAAAATTTGCAAGTGCTAATTTTCTTAAAAGATTTAAGTTAGCCAAATAAGCATATTTCATGATCTTGGTTCTGCTTCCTTAGCAAAATTAATAAGGGGAAATCCCACTTTTACCATAATATATTTTAAGAAAAGAGTAAAAGTGAAAGGTTCATATAATTTAGACTTTTTTTTATATGTGCATTTGGACTTTACAGAACTTGGATGGTTTTTCCCTTCAGATTCCTGCTTTTCATTGCACTTAATTGGGCTGTGTAGTACAATATATTCATTGAAAGGCATCTAATTTCTAAATGTTCATTGTGTTCCTCTTCTGAATCAGGTTGTCTTCAAAACTTTTAACAGTGAACCTATTTGCTCATGACCAAAATTTGGAACAGTTATTCCATTGACTTTTTAAACCTGATTTCTTTGTAAACGTTTTACATTTCCATTCAGTTAACATTTACTAAATACCAACTATGTGCCCACTGATGTGCTTGTTGCTGTGGCTACAAACAAGAATAAATATGGTGCCTGCACTTGAGCAGCTCAAGTCTAGAGGGGTAGGCAATTAAAAACTGATTATTCTACACAAAGTAGAATGTAAAAGGTACTGTGGGAATCCAGGGTGGGTGGCAGTTACCAAAGTCTGGGGAAACATATGAAAAGAAACATAGGAAAAACTTCCTGGAGAAGGTGACACCTGGGCTGAGGCTTGAAGGATGAGTAGGAAGGAGCTAGCCAAGTAAGTGTGGGAGGGGGAGAGAGTGAAAGAGAGAATAGCACAAATCAGTGCACAGAGGTCTGAAATAGCACGGTGCATGCAGGGAAAAGTAGGCTATTTTCACAGTCTGAGTGGTGAAAAATGGCTACAAGCAGAGGAATCAAAGAAAGAAGGAAGACAGGTGGAAGCCAAGTTACAGAGAGCTTTATGTGCCAATCAGGAAACTTTAGAGGAAATGGGGAGACTCTGAAGAGAGGTAATTGGGAAGTATTTTGCTCTGGCTTTCATTTTAGCTGAAACAATCAGTTTTCATATTAGAACTTCTTATAACAAGTAACAGTTGCTGAATCTTAAAATAAATATAATAAAAAAGAACATTTTGTCAATGTCTTGGCAAGGGTGCCATTTTGGCTTCTGACCTAATTGAATAAAGTAGGTGGTAAGAGAATAGTACCCTTGGCCTAAACTGTATTTCAATCTGTAATCACAGGATCAGTCAGGCCATGGTTCACATCCAGCTTCTAGTAATTGTTTGGGGACTCATGCTGACTGTTTCTGGAGTTTGCATCTACTGAAAGACAAACTGTGACTCTTTGCCCTGCCCTCCCTGGTGTGTGTCTTGCTTCTCTCTCCTGTCCTTCATCAGTGGGTCTTCTTACAAGAATCCCTACACCCTATCCTTGCCTCAAGATTAACAAAGTCTAAAGGAAACCCTTTCTGGATTTGTCTTTTGGAAAAAGCACTATTATATCACCTTTAGGAATCACTGAAGTCAGAATCCCATACCAAGTTTTACCACCTGGAACTAATTTGGGACCATTCATTGTGTCTCTATGCCTTGCTAAAATGGCCCTAAAAATGTCTTCTCTTCTAAATAGCAATATGTGGTTTTGTAATGTTATTTTTAGGGTTTGGTATGGTTGAATAAACCCCATTAGGATACCAAGACTATTTAATCTTCATGTGATGATTTAACCAGAAATATACTGGTAGTCCCTAATTAACAGGTCATGATTCAAAAGTTGCAAGTTCATAGTTTGAAGTAGACATTGTTTTCCCATTTGGGGAGGAATATAATACACATGGATAAAGATGCTCTGCTTAAAATTGTTTAGTCCACAATATGTGAAGTTTTGCAGTAGTATAGTAGTTCATTAGATCCTAGTCTCCAGTGAACCTGTGTTAACAGAGATATGTTAGAGATTAGTTTATTTAATAGGATAAAATGTTTTGAGCTGAAATATTGAAATTATAGGTTGAAGTCCCATTAAACAAACCAACTTAATGAGCTAGGGTAGAATAAAATGATGTAGAATTGTTTCACTAAATGTTGTATTTCTTAAGCTTAAAAGTCTCTTGAGGAAGCAAAAATAACACCCAAGAAACAATTGGAGGGCATCACAAGACTATACATAAGAGCACACCAAGTGTAGGACTTACTCAGAGTTCTGTGATTTATAAAGAGAGAAGTTTCATGGAATAGCTGGGACTAATGCTTGAGAGTAAAGAATAGGATGGAAGGGGCAGGCTGGCAAGAAAAGGAAAAGCAACAGCAGTATTCTTTTCTTTTTTTTTAGGTGGTACCAGGAATTGAACCCAAGACCTCATACATGGGAAGCAGGTGCTCAACCACTGAGCTACATCTGCTCCCCAAGGAGAGTTGGGTTTTTTTTGTTTGTTCATTTGTTTTGTTTTTAGGAGGTACTAGGGATCAAACCCAGGACCTCATATATGGGAAGCAGGTGCACAACCATTTGAGCTGCATCTGCTCCCAAGTATTCTTTAAAATCAAATTCATAAGCATGATTTAGGTAAACCACAAGTCGTCCTCCAAGTTACTACTGACAGAGAAATGTTAAAATTACCCATTCCCAAATTTAGGTCTGTTGACTTTTTTAATGCAAGCTTACTAAGTTGTTAAGGCACAGTCTCTACATTTTATCTCTTCTGCCCCAAACATGATCCAAGATTAATACTAATAAAAGACACTGTAAAATAAAGAGGAAGTATGTATACAATGCAGCTACCAGGTGGTTTTTATTAGCCATAAAAAATGACTTTAGTCATATTTCAATGCTTAGGGAAAATTTGAATCAAAATATATGATAAAATTAAATTTCTAAAATAGGCACACTTTCATCTATAGATGTTAAAATTCCCTCATGGTGTTCTGGATTTTCCTATTTGAAAAAAGTGGAATACCATAGATCCTGAAAGAATTACTATAGCTATGATCCGGTCATAGGAGATACATGTAAATAATTCAGTTTAGTGGCATTTTCCATCACTTGGTCTGACTAAGAAATATGGGATCTGAAAATGGATGATAATTACTGGCTAATCTTCACTCACCAAAATGGATGGGAGAGTTTGGTGTTAGAACATTTAACCCAGAAGAAGCAAGGCAGAGGCTATAGATATACAATTTTTTCCCCCAACTGTTCACACACTATTCTAGAACCAAACTGACAGTGGACCGTGCTTCCTTCTCCTTTTCACAGTTTATGCCAATCTATTTTCATGATTTAGCTGGATTTTTATCTATGCTCTAAAAGCTCAAAAAATAGCTCTCAGTAAGGGACCAGCCAGCAGCTATTTTGCTGATGTGATTTCTAAGCTCCATACTTGGCCTTAGATGATGGTTACTATAGAGAGTGAAGCCATGTGACTGCTTTGGGAATACCTGGGTGCAGCTCCAAAGGCAGCGGAGAGGTGGGTGGTGGTGGTGCCAGCAGCCTTGTCTGCAGCAGGCTGTGGTAATATATATGCATAGGGGCCGTTTGTGAAGAACCAAAACTGTTTGTCAAGTGAAGCAGAATTCTGTTAACAGAGGAAAGGACAATTCTCTCAACACCTCCCGTCCCTAAAATAAAAGAAACTGTAGAAATGCTGTTATCTAGTTAAATACAGTCTTTCTACCCCCTTCCCTATACTGACTTTCTACTTATTTCTTCCCAATGAAACTCTGTTTTAGCTTCTTTTTTTTGCACAGGTTTCTATATTAAAATATTTAGAGAGATAGTAAGCTCATACAAAGTTACGACGTTGGCAAACAAGTTTTTCCTCTTCTCCCTCTAACCTGATTTTGAAATTTCTTAGAATTTCTGAAAGCTAGGACTAATACTCGTAATTCTGGGTAATCTACCGTTGTTTCTCTTCCCTTCTTTCCTGGCCCCTAAATGGCTTACAGTGCTATGTGTTCTTTCTCAACCCTGCATGCACTGAACTCTTTCATACTAAAATGTAAGTGATTGGGGGACTTATATATATTAGGGACATTTTAATGGACATTGTTTTAGTTTCCCAGACTGCTCAAGAAAATATCATGAAATGGGTCACGTTAAACAATGGGAATTTATTCTCTCACGGTTTGAGGATGGGAAAAGGTCCAAATCAAGGTCACCAAAACGATGCTTTCTCCCCCAAGACTGTGGTGTTCTGGGGCTGGCTGCCAACAATCCTTGATCCTTAGTTTTTCACATGGCAAGGCACATGGCGGCATCTCCTGGTCTCTCCCTTCTCTTCAGGGTTCTGTAGAATTTCAGCTTCTTGCCTCCTATGGCTTTCTCGCTCTCATATTGAATTTCATTCCACTTTTAAAGGACTTTAGTAATAGGACTAAGACCCATAGAGGTGGACACACCTTAACTGAAATAACCTCATCAAAAGGTCCTACTTACAATGGGTTCACACCCACAGCAAAGGATTAAATTTAAGATCATGTTTGTTTGTTTGTTTGAGGTAAATACACAGCCTCAAACTGCCACTTCATCAATATTAAGCTAAAGAAAAGGGAAGCTATCAAAAGGCAGTAAGTGGTAAGGAAAATTCTTTGGAGGACATCAGTTGAAATTATACAGAGGTTGCCTTCTCCACCACACCAAAAGCTAGCTCTGTCACTGTCATTTCTTTGGAGTTTTCCCCTTAAAATACATCATGAGAGATGGCAAAAGAGTGGCGTAACCTCTCCTGCCTCACAATTACTCAGGAAGACTAATCTTCTCTTTAGGCAATGTATGGCATGCAATGAACTAATAGAAGAAGCCTCTGCTATCTGGTCAACCATGTTGTTTGCAAAGACCGCTGATTATTTGTATTCATGTGAACAGTGGAACTGATAAAGTATATGTCTTAAACAATAAGTCATGATGGTTTGAAAAGGACAGGAAGTGTGAACACACTAGTTGATCACTACAGTCTCTCCCACCTCTAAAATTATTTAATCATCTGCTATCCAAAGCCATGTACAGAATCAGAGAATAGGAACTGAAGATAATACCATAACCTAGGTCAGTCTCACAGCAAGTAAATTGTTCTTGTAACCTGTTTTTCTTTGAATCTGTTTGCATTCTGCAATTTTTTTTTTTTCAGATAAATTGTTTATAGCATAACATTTTGGTGAACCACCAATGGACTGGTTCTTCCTGATGAACTGGTTGGGCAATATAGATGGACAACCCAAATCACAGAATACTAACAAAGCCCTCTAATCCCACTCTCTTCTCTTCCAATGAGCAAATGTCTCACCTCACTTGGCTGAAAAATTGAAGGATCCACTGCATGTGCCAGACTTACATATGGTCTAGCAATTTCCTGTGAAATATGTGGTTTGTCTGATAATTAAATCAAATTCACTTAGTCTGCCCAAGTACTTTTTATTGTCCTCTGTGGTTTAGGAAGATTTTGTAGAACAATTCTTCCTCTAAGACTAAATTCTACCAAAGCTGGCAGAAAAGGTAGTTTGGGACTGTTGTTTTTGTTGTTTGATTTAATAAAATATTGGCACTGAAGGTTAGCTGGAATAGAGGCAGCAATGTCTTATGAACTGTAAATCTGGCTGAATGACACAGGCATGTTGAGAAGCAATTATGCCTTTTTCAGTGTTTTTGTGAAATTCTGTTCTCTGCAGACTCTGTATTAACTTTTCAACATCTCTTCTTATGGACTTTGTATAAAGGAATAAAATAAGATACCAAAACATCAGGCATTTTATTTCATTGTAGATATGGGCAGCAGGAGAACAATTTCTTCCTTGTTAAAGAAGAAAGAAAATGAGTTGATTGCTCAGTTTAGTAACTTTTCATTGGGCAAAATAACAGCTAACTGCACAGAACTCCACTAGTTTATAGAGTAGTTCTTCCTCTTGCATATCACTATATACTTTTTATGACTTTGAATTCCTTGGTGTGTAGGGAGGAGGTTGGAAAAAGTCATGGCAGCTCTACAGAAAAAGAGTACAGTGTTCCCCCCCGCAAAAAATGGAGGGTGGACACACAAGAACCATCTCCAAGGATATGTTGGGCTGGTAATTTAGGATCCATCATTCCTGTTGATTACCTGCTCTTATCCTTCCTGCCCCTGATATAGGCTCATTTTGTCCTCTAAGTATCCCCTTAGCTCTGCCTTCATGTTTTCTTATTTGTATTCCCAGGTCAGCACAATGTCTTAAATGCTTACCATACCCAGAAATGATTACTATAATCCTGCAGTGTTCTTGGAGACGGCTTACCCAAATAGAATATCCCTTTCCCTCTTCCTGTGACCCTTTCTCTTCATTTTCTCATTTCTCCCCCTCTGAATGAAACCCACCTGAACAGGGCTCAAATGTTTTAAGACTACACTAGGAGTAAAGCCAGCTGGCCAAATAATTCAAAGCAACAAATGGCTAGAAGATGGCTTTTCCATAGATGCTTGAGGTTTGTGAAGCTTTTGTTAACTGAAAAACAGTTTTTAACCCAGTAGGTAGTATTTAACCAAGAAGTTCATCAGATAATAGAAACTATAATTCAGCTCTATATTATGGGCAAAAATGGAGGAAAAGGTTATAGGGAGGAACAAAGGAAGCAGGGAGGGCAACAGGTGACACAGTGTCTGCCTTAACCAATTTTGAAGGTTATCACCAACTGTCCCTCCTTTGAAGAAATCAGTCTGAGGATAGATCCTGCAGGTTGGAGGTTCCCTATCCCTGACAGTTTTGCTCAAGAACCACAGATCCCACTTTTCAAAACCCTAGTTTTTCACTTTTCTACTAACTAATGAATTTTTGAACTCTAATGTTAGAGTAGTTGGTCTCAAACTATTGAATTCATATATGGCAGTGTTTGTCAAATTCTCCAACAATACGAGGGCACTTTAAAAAGTCTCTAGAGATATGTAATCTAATACTAGCCAGGCACCTTGCTTTTATGTAGACTATCTCATAAAAATCTCATGGATTCTTTTAAACCCATGAGGATATTATTAATGGTGCCCTTATAAATACTATTATCCATGTTTTACATATGAGGAAACTAAGAAGGTAATTTACCTTAAAGTCACATTAAATTTTTAGTACAGCTGTGAATCCACATCTTTCTGGCTCCAGAGCCCACTTTTTTCTCCAAGGCACCATGTTGCCTCCTAATAGAGACACACTGGAGTATCGTTTTAGTTGGGATCCACAACTGACCCTGGCAGAGCCAGGCATGGTGTTCTGTGAGGGGTGTCATTTACCTGGCTTGTTCATTGTGGGGCTCTAAGGGTTGGCTGCAGTTGCCATCTGGACTGTATTCCTTTCCAATATTTGTGTGTGTTTCTCTCTTTCTTCCAGGTCATCCATTTATAACGCAGTGGCTGTTTAGACAATATTTCACATCTATGCATGTAGGTGTACGAAGCCCAGAAATGGTTAGCCATTAGACTTTGTCTCTAACACTGGCATTTAATCTCATGTTTCCCAAAATAAAATCAACTTTTCTAGAGTACTCGTAGTGATCATTTTTTTTAATATTTAATTTTTAACTTTATCTTTAGAGAAGTTTTAGATTTACATTTGTAGAAAAATTACAAAGAATAGAGGATTAGCATATATCCCCCCCCCCGCCCTGCCCCCACACAGTTAACCCTATTATTGACATCTGAGTGTGGCACATTTGTTACAGTTGAACCATAATTGAAGCATTGCTACTAACCAAAGTCTATAGTTTACATTGTGGTTTACATTTTGTGCTATACAGTTCCATAAGCCTTGAGTGATCACTTTTAAGTTCTTTTATCATCTCATAGCAGTTACGCTCTGAGGTTCTTACATGTGCCAGATAATTCGTTTTGATGTAGTAGGTCTTATGAATGGCTTTTAAACTTTTTCAGGTTTGTCAGATATATACGCACGTGGTTCAAAAACTCAAATAACACTAGAAGAGTAGTTCCTTCCCATTCCTAAATTGTTTCCCAGAGGCAATCATTTTCAATTATTTTAGCTATTTCTTCTAATTAAATCCATTATTTCCAAACTGTTTCTTAAAATGATCAAATACTCAAGTCATCTATTTTTCCTTGCATTTATTTATGTTTATGGCAACATCTCTTTTGGAACCCCTCATCATCATCTTTTGCCTCTCATGTTGGATCCCCTGATTCCTGCATCCTACCTTCTTCGTTTACTTCCTCATTCTGTGGCATTTTTTGAGAAAAACATCTTGAGAAAAGGTTATGGAAGATAATATTTTTGAGTTCTTACATGTCTGAAAATTTCCTTATTCTACTTTGATACCTAAGTGATCATTTAGCTGGATATGCACTTTTAGGATATAAATGATTCCTCAGCCTTTTGAAGGCATTGCTCCATTGTTTGCTAACTTCCAGTGATGCTGTTGAGAAATCAATTGTCAATCTGATTCTGGATCCTTTGAATGAGACCTGTTATTTTTTTTCTCAGAAGCGTTTAGGATCTTGTCTCCATCCCTAAAACTGAAATTTTACAGAGTATGCTTTGGTTCATCTTTTCTAATTTTTTTCTTTTGCCCTTTCATTTTGCTGGAATAAAACACAGTAGGCTCTTTCAATCTGGAAACTCGCGTCCTTTAGTTTTAGGAAATTGCATTAATTTCTGGAATAATTTTCTACCCTTTTTTTTCCTACTCTCTTTTAGAATACCTACTTGTATATTGTATTCCTTAGAATAATCCTCCAATTTTCTTATTTTCTCTTTTCAGCTTTTTAACTTTTTGTTCTTTTATTTGTAAACTTTCCTTAACTTTATCTTTCAAACTTCTTTTTAAATTATTTATGCTGTATTTTTATTTCTCAGAACTCTTGCTGCTTCTCTGAAATTTTTAAATAGCAGCCTATACTTATTTCATAGATACAATCAACATTTTGAGACATTAGTCCTTTAGACCTATGGTGTCATACATCCTGGGACAGAATGTGCCTCTTGAAAAATTTTGCCATCACAATTATTTTCGGTTTATAGAGGGTTTAAACAGGCCCCCGAAATGTGCCTTTTAAGTTTCCATGCTATTAAATTTAGTTTAAAATGGTTTTTTCCAAAACTTGGCAAGTATCAAAAAAATGCTGGCAAGAAACAGAAAAAGCAGCTCATGAATATTTGTGACCATGCTGCAAAAGTAGCTAAAGTATAAATAACTATGAAATAAAAAAGGCATAGAGAGGACTCCAGCAATCAGACAGCCAAAGCAACAAAACTTTTGGCAATGGCCTGGAATGTGAAATGCAACACTCTCTTGATTCAAAGTAGTCCAGATGATTTTTTTTTCCATTTTCAGCTCACCAGTTTTATTTATTTTTGTTTGTGTGTGGTTATTTTTTGTTTTGTTTTGTGTATGTGGTAGTGATGGTGTTTTTTTTTTTTTTTTTTTTTTAAGGCCATTAGGCTTCTGAGCAAGACTTGGTAACCTCTGGGAAATACTCCATGCCAAACACCCCATGTATGTGTGATTTATTTAAATGAGTGACAGGTGTTTTTGTATCAGCATTTCCTTACGGCAATGATCATGGCAACTTATAGCAGTAATTTCATTTATAAAATGCATTATCACATTAAAAATTCTATGAGGTAGGAAGAGTACATTTTAATCAATATTTCACAAAAAACCTGTTTAGAAATTTTATAAAAGCAAAGATTAGTGATAGTACAATGTCTAAGAGCATCATCAGAATACCTAGTTGTATTACTTTATATATGCAGAATCGTTAACACAGTACCTAACGCATACAGTAAAAACTCAAATGATTGCCACTGTTATGCTAGAATCTGTCTTTTACTAAATTCTAGCAGTGTTTTAATGTAACGTCTTGGTAATCAAGAAACTGACTCCTAATTTACCCCAGAAACTTTTGGCCTTTATTACTACTTACTTGGTGCCCTCTACACCAAACTATGAGACCTGTCATCCTTCTGTTTTTTACTTGTTTATAAAATATCTTTCAACCTTTTGTGTGTTCCAAATTCATACTGAATTACAAACTTCTGAAAGATGGAAATTATTTCTCTTCCCAAACCTTGTACAAATTTGGGAATCAGACAATACTATTGGCTGACCCTGGTTAGTTTTGCATTCAATTTTGCTGCTACGTCTGTGGCTGAAAGGAACTCTTAATTTTAGGAAAATGGCAAATTGCTTTATGTTGAGTTTCTTAAAATGATTTTCTCTGCTGTAGCATTTTATGAGTAAGATTTATCAAATACTGTATAGCAAACTTAGTGCATATAATTAAGGAGAGATTCAAATGTATTTATAACCCCAAGGGATCTGGGCTGTTATGTTTTTAATCATAAAGGGTTAAGGGGCTGGCCCATATTGGGTTATAAAGGGAGAGAAGTCTCAACCTTGGTGCCCATACTTCTCATAAGGCAACACTATCACACATTTGTTCTGGAAACACTGACTTCCTGGACCCACAGAAAACCTGAGTTCCAGGAGATACTACTAGGAAGTCCTTGAAAAGAAACATTTTCATGGGCATCTGTCCCAATAGCTCTATCTAGAAGTTCTCAAATTTCAGTGAGTGTAGGATTCACTATGCTTGTTTTTTCTTTCCTCAAGCTGCTTCTAGAACATATATTACCATTCACTGGGATTATGATTTCAAAATAGAAACAATAGGGACATAAATATAAGGGCATGTTGCTTCCTAACCTCAAGAATATGTTACAATTACTTTTTTATTCTTATTTTCCCCTACAGTTATGAATTCCAGGTGAAACCCAAAAATCCACTTGGTGAAGGTCCAGTCAGCAACACAGTGGCATTCAGTACTGAATCAGGTAATCACATCAACAGTCATTTCCAACAAGGATGGAGCAATGTTTTACATAGGGAACGTGTTTGAAATCCAGCCAACACTGTTAATGTGTACTTACAAGAGTTTATTGAATTTCAAAAACCAACCATGGAAAAATGCAAACTACTCTTAGGGAAATACCACTTATGCTTTTTCTCATTTATACTGAAGTCAGGAAAAAAAAAAAGTTAAGACATATTAGTTAAAAGGGAAAAACAAAGCATAATCTATACTCACAAATCTAGTGTATAAATGCTCCCTTGTATGCCTAGAATCAAAGGATCAGGCATGGTAAGCCATAGTACATCCACAAAGTGAATTCATTTGATAGCTTTTTATACTAGGCAGTGGTAAAATTTTGTAATTTGACCTTCCAAACTTCAATTCCTTAATGCAATCCATCTGTATATGTAACATTTTCACTTGAATAATTTCTACACCAATTGTAGTACATGGCATCCTGGTGATTTTACCATCAACAGTTTTTGTATGAAACTAAGAGGATGAAGAGAAGGCTGGAATAGTGACAAAGACTCTTATTCTAATCATATGTACCAGGTACAACTGAATGTCTGGTGGAGAAGAGATTCTTCAATTGAGACTCATTTCCAAAACAATACAAGATTGCAAATTCAGTCTTTTTTTTTTAAGATTTTATTTATTTATTCATCTATCCCCCCCTTGCTGCCTGCGCTCGCTGGGTCAGCCAACCACGCCGTGCGGGCGGGCTTGCCCTCACCAGGAGGCCCCGGGAACCGAACCCAGGGCCTCCCATATGGTAAACGGGAGCTCCACTGATTGAGCCACAGCCTCTTCCCCAAATTCAGTCTTTAGCAATTAAAGTTTTTTAACAACTCTAAGCACCCATTTTCTTCAAATGGAACATTGGGAGTTACTTATCCAGTTAACATCTGACTCTGTGTTTGCTATTTCTCCTCAGCGGATCCAAGAGTGAGTGAGCCAGTTTATGGTAAGTACCCTACCTCAATGGAAATACAACTACATGCCTTTCTAAATTGATTCAACCAAACTGCCATGGCTAAACTTTAGTCATGATTCCACTTTTTCCCATTTAGTTGTATTAGAACGCCAGTCAGCTATGAATGTTTGCCTAAAACATTCAATAACATTGAGAACCTATGATGTTCTGGGAGTAAATTAGAAACCTGCTTTCAATTATGTACCAGGCCAGCTCAAATTTTCTGTTTAATAATTTAGTCAAGATATAACACCCTCATTCCCTCTTTTAATAACAAGTCACATAAAAGTTTAACTTTTACAATATACAACAAGACAGAAATATAAACTTGCTCCTAAAGAATGCTGTCTACATCTAGCACTGCAGAGATATTAAATACATAAACATACTGCTCTGGGATTTATCCCATTATTGACAGGAATTAATTTGAGGTTTAAATTAAACCTTTATAATATTTTGGATCCAATAGTTAGCTATGGAAAAAAACAAGTACCAGCAAGTTGACAATGAACTGTGTGTACTGCTTCTTTAAAGATTTTAGGACAGCCCTACAGTACCTGAGAGTCAAAAGCTAAACTCAGGCCATGTGTTTTCCTTGTGCAGCAGGAAGAGATGCCATCTGGACTGAAAGACCCTTTAATTCAGACTCTTACTCAGAATGTAAGGGCAAACAGTATGTCAAAAGGACGTGGTATAAAAAGTTCGTAGGTGTGCAGCTGTGCAACTCTCTCAGATACAAGATTTATCTAAGTGACGCACTCACAGGTAAGCAGGGCTCCTAGCCTTGTTTTGAGCGTTTCTCTTCGGTGGTATGTTTTGCAGCATTGTGTAACTTGGCTTTTCCTATGAAGAACAGCAGGCACTAGGTGTGATACAAATTCACATAATTTCCTTTGAATAAGAGGTTACTGGAACACTTATCAGTATAGAAAACAAGGACTTGAGACATGTTATTAAAAGGTAAATAATAAAAATGCAATTTGAAACAGTGCCATCATAGCATCCTTGAATGAACAGGCACTACTAGCACATTCAAGCTCAATTTTATTTTAGCCATCCAAGGATAAAAAGTCTACTGGTAATTTTACAAGTATATCTAACAATAATCATAGAAGGAATATGACATCTTTAAGATTTTTAGATATGCCAGAGACAAGATCAAAACTATAAACACTAAGCTACTTGCTCACTGGTCTCTTGCTCTAGACCAAGTGGGTTATAATTTCCTTTTCTATATTCATACAGCAAGAAATTTAAACCAAATAATAATAAAAACAAGGCTGGTCCCCACATAGAAAAGTAGACATTTGTTCAATCAGCCAACAAATATTTTTTGAGTATCTACTTTGTGGCAGATATTATTCTAGATGCTGGGGATGAAGCAGCAAACAAGACACATTTCTGCTTTCATGTAGCTTACTATCTGGTGGGGAATACACTTACAAATGTGTATATAAACAAGAATTTCATACAGGTGCTTTGGAAAATATTTTTAAAAGATGAGAAAGAATGGCTGAAAAGGGACTGTGGAAGCTCTTTTAGCTACGATTAAAGTTAGGGAAGGCCTCTCTGAAAAGGAAACATTTGTGCTAAGAAGAAAATTATGAGAAAGAATAACCATGCAAAGATCTAGGGATAAAACTTTAGAAGCAGAGGGAAGAGATAGTGAAAAAGTCTGAGGCAGAACATGCACGGCCAGTTCTACTAATAAGGCTGAGGCTTAGTAAGGGGCACACAGTAAGTGAGGAAAGTTGGGCAGCAGGCAGGTGTGAAATCATGCAGTTCTGAAATCATGGTAAAGATTTTGGGGTTTATTCTAAGGATAATGAGGAACTGCTAGAGAGATTTATGGAAGGAAATAACATTATATGACTTGGATTTTTAAAGATACTAATTCCGAGCAGAGGACTTCCGGGATGATGGAGGATTAGAGAGCCACAGGACTCAATTCTCTCTCAGAAAAATAGCTAGAGGACAGGCAAAAATGGCTGGGAACAATTAAAAAAATGTTCTAGGGCTTAGAACAGCAGGGGAAGGCTGGACACCACCCAGAAAAGAGAGGGGCAAAGGAAAAGAAACTTTTAACAGGAAAATTCTAAAAGCTGCAGCTGCAGGAGCCTATTCCCAAATCCATCGTCAGAACAGTATCGAATTCTCTGGCCTCTGACTGGCGGCTACGGGCAGTCGGGGCTGCAGGGGTCCACAGGACATGAGACAACTAATCAACGAGGTTCATACAAATCTAAATCAAATCAATCAGTTTCACGATAATATGGCTAAAGAGAGAAAGGACATCAAGAAGACACGGGAAAAAACAAACACTGGGTGAGCACAAAGAAGCATGTGAAAGCCTTATGGGATGAAAGACACAATAGGTGAGATAACACATTAGAGCATACAACAGCAGACTTGCAATGACAGAATAAATAATGAGTAATGCAAAATACAGAACTGCTGAAATTGCAGAGAGAGGAAAGAATGGAAAAAATTGAGCAGGGGCTCAAGGAGTTGAACGATAACGTGAAACACACACACACACACACACCAAAAACAAACACATAAGCAGTATCAGTGTCCTAGAAAAGAGAATGAAAAAGGGGCAGAAAGAATATTTGAGGAAATAATGACAGAAAACTTTCCAACCCTTATGAAAGACATGAATAACAATATCCAAGGACAATGCACCCCAAACAGAAATCCGAATAGACCGACCTTGAGACATCTACTATTCAGAATGACAAATATCAGAGATAGAGGATTCTGAAAGAAAGAGAAAAGTGAAGCATCACATACAAGGGAACCTCAATAAGATTAAGTTCCAACTTCTCATGAGAAACAGTTAAGAGGCAAGAAGAAAGTGGTATGATGGATTTAAGGTACTGAAAGGGAAAAATTGCCAGCCACGAATTCTGTGTCTGGCAAAAATGAGAGTGTGTTTAAAGTCTTCACAGACAAACAAAAACTGAGCGCTTATGTTATCAAAAGACCAGAATTACAAGAGATATAAAGGGAATGCTGCAGCCTGAAAGGAAAAAACAAAGCGGAGAGACTTGGAGAAGAGTTTAGAAATGAAAGGTAAATTAAAGGATAAAAAGACAAACAATAGTACGATATGACAACAGAAAGCCAGAGGAGAAAATGGATGAAGTAATGACTTTACAGTAATAACATTTTATGTTAATGGCTTGAATTCCCCAATCAAAAGTCATAGACCAAAATGGATGAAAAATATGAGCCCTGGCCTACCTCTAGCTGCCATCTTGCGTCCCAACTTGTGTGCCTGGTCTCAGCTGGCCTACTTGAGACTTCCCGAGTGCCAAACCTAGTCCCCTACACGGCCCCATTTCCACTCCAACAAGATGAAACTGTCATGAATGAGGAGAAACTTGCCAAACTGCAAGGACAAGTGCACATTGGCGGGAAAGGAATCACTCGCAGAAAGGAAGAGGTGGTTCACAGAACAGCTACAGCAGATGATTAAAAAAAAAAAAAACTTCAGTTCCCCTTAAAGAAATTAGGAGTAAACAATATTTGGTATTGAAATGGTTAACATGTTTACAATCCAATGAACAGTGGTCCACTTTAATAACCCTAAGGTTCAGCTATCTCTGGGAGCAAACACTTTCACCATTATAGGCCACACTGAGACCAAGCAGCTGGCAGAAACGCCACCCAGCATCTTAAACCAGCTTGGCACAGACAGTCTGACTAGTTTAAGGAGACTGGCTGAAGCTCTGTCCAAACAGTCTGTGGATGGAAAAGCACCACTTGGGTGAAGTTCCAGATCTTGTGGATAATTTTCATGAGGCATACAAGAATGAGGCAAACTGAATTGAGTCAACTTCTGAAGAAGATAGATTTTGAAGTTACTTGGAGCTGCTATTTTATATTATGACTGCTTTTTAAAATTGTTTTGTTTATGAATTTAATAAAATCTAGATCTCTATTTTTAAGCTCAACCTCCTTGGACACTGCAGCCTTTTCAGTTTTTGCTTATTTGTAATTTCATTCTTTGCACCTAATTAAGCTGAAGAGGCCTGAAAGTTTGAGAACAAATATTAATAAAGTTCTTCACCTAGTGGAAAAAAAAAAAAAAATTATATATATATATATATATATATATATATATAGGGTCTACAGGAGACTCACCTCAGACATCAGAATACCAGTGAAAGTGAAAGGTTCGAAAAAGATATTCCACACAATCAGTAAACAAAAGACTGGAGTAGCAATATTAATATCAGATAAAAAAGATTTTAAATGTAAATGTTATGAGATGAAGATCATTATATATTATTGAAAGGGGCTATTCACCAAGAAGAAATAATTATAATAAATATTTATGCATCTAACCTAGGTGCCACAAGATACATGAGACACTGGCAAAACTGAAGATAGAAATAGATGTCTCTCCAATAATAATTGGAGACTTCAATACACCACTCTCAGTATTGGACAGAACATCTGGACAGAGGATAAAGGAAACAGCCTGAATAATATGATTAATAAACTAGACCTAACAGACATTTATAGAGCATTACACCCCAAAATAGCAGGATATACATTCTTTTCAAGTACTCATGGATCCTTCTCCAGGATAAACTATATGTTGGGTCACAAGGCAGGCATCGATAAATTTAAAAAGATTGAAATTATACAAAACAGTTTTTCTGATTATAATGGAATGAAGTTGGAAATCAATAATGGACGGAAAAAGGGAAAATTCATAAATATATGGAGATTAAACAACACACTCTTAATCACTGAGTCAATGGAGAACTCAGTAAATATCTTCAGATGAATGAAAACAAGAACACAACATATCAAAACCTTGGGAGGGAGCAGAGGTGGCTCAAGTGATTGAGTGCCTCCCTCTCACACAGGATGTTCTGGATCGGTTCTCCATGCCTCCTAAAAAGATGAGGAACAGAGAGCAGACAGCAAGTGCAAGACAGCATGGGTGGGGTGGGGGTGGGGGCAAGAAATAAATCTTAAACAAAACAAAAGGAAGTGCTGAGAGGGAAATTTATAGCTCCCAATGCTTACATCAAAAAAGATGAAAGAGCTAAAATTGAAGATCTAACTGCACACCTGGAGAAACTAGGAAAAGAGCAGCAAACTAATCCCAAACTAAGCTGAGGAAATAAATAATAAAGATCAGAGCAGATATAAATGAAACTGAAAACAAAAAACCAATAGAATCAACAAAACCAAAAGTTGGTTCTTTGAGAAGATCAACAACAACAAAAAACCATAGCTAGACAAAGAAAAAAAGAAGATGCAAACAAAATCAGAAACAAAAGGGGTTATTACCACTGACACCATAGAAATAAATCATTAGAGGATACTATAAACAACTCTACAACAAAAGAAGAGACAACGTAGATGAGATGGACAAATTCCTAGAAACACATGAACAACCTACACAGACCCTAGAAGAAGACCTCAACAAACCAATCACAAGTGAAGAGATTGAAAACAGTCATCAAAAACTTCCCAAAGATGAAAAGCCCAGGACCAAATGGCTTCACAGATGAATTCTACCAATCATTCATAGATGATCTAATACCAATCTTGCTCAAACAAGATTGAGCAGGAAAAGAATTGAGCAGGAAAGAATGTTACCAAACTCATTTTAAGCCACCATCACGCTAATATCAAAACCAGATAAAAATACTACAAAAAAAAATTACAGACCAATCTCTCTAATATAGATGCAAAAACCCTCAACAAAATATTTGCACGCTAAATCCAAAAGCACAGTAAAAGAATTATACACCATGATCAAGTAGGTTTTATTCAGGTATGGAAGGGTGATTCAACATTAAGAAAATCAATGAATGTAAAACACCACATTAAAATTGAAAGAAAAACCACGATCCCCTTGATTGGTACAGAAAGGGTGTTTGACAAAACACATCATTTCTTAATAAAAACACTCCAAAAGACAGGAATAGAAGGAAGCTTCTCAATATGGTAAGTGTATATATGAAAAACCTATAGCTAAAAAAAAAAAAAAAAAAAAAAACACCACCAAGACCTACAGCTAGCATTGTACTCAACACTGAAAGACTGAAAGCTTTCCTGCTGTGATCAGGACAAGATGTACTAGATTAAGCTAGACAAAGAAATAAAAGGCACCTAAATAGGAAAGGAAGAAGTAAAACTGTCACTATTTGCTGATGATATGATCCTGTATCTAGAAAATCTTGAAAAATCAACAACAAAGCTACTAGAATAGACGAGTTCAGCAAAGTGGCAGGATCAAAAGATTAATATGTAAAAATCAATAGCGTTTCTATACATTACTGATGAGCAATCTGAGGAGGAAATGAGGAAATAAATTCCACTTATAATAGCAACCAAAAGAATCAAATATTTAGGAATAAACTTAGCTGAGGATATAATGGACCTTTATTCAAAAAACTGTAGAACATTACTAAAAGAAACCAAAGAAGACAAATAAATGGAAGGACATTCTGTGTTCATGGATTGAAAGACTAAATATAGTTAAGATGTCAATTCTACCCAAAGTGATTTACAGATACAATGCAATCCCAATAAAAATCCCAACAGCCTTTTATGCAGAAATGGAAAAGTCAATAATCAAATTTATTTGGAAGGGTAAGGCACCCAAATAACCAAAAATGTCTTTAAAAAGAAGAATGAAGTTGGAGGACTCTCACTTCCTGACTTTAGAGCATATTACTTAATTACAGTGGAAAAAACAGGATTGTACTGATATAAAGACATATTGACCAATGGAACCAAATCGAGAACTCAGAAATAGACCCTCACATCTTCAGTCAATTGAATTTTGATAAGGCTGTCATGTCAAGCCCTCTCAGCTGGGCCACAACAGTCTACTCAACAAATGGTGTTGGAAGAATTGGATATCCATATCCCAAAGAAAGAAGACCCCCGATTATACTTTATAGAAAAATTAACTCAAAATGGATCAAGGACCTAAATATAAAAGCAACCACCGTAAAACTCCTAGAAGAAAATGTAGGAAAACATGTTCAAGATCTTGTGGTAGGTGGTAGTTTCTAAACCTTACACCCAAAGAATGAGCAACAAAAGGAAAAATAAATAGGACCTCTTCAAAATTAAACACCTTTGACTTCCGGGAAGATGGCGGACTAGTAAGACATGGGAACCTCTTCTCCATAAAAATAGCTAGAGGACAGGCTGAAACAGCCCCGAAAAAGATCATCTAGGGTTTAGGACAGCAGTTGAAGCCTGCACACCACCCAGAGGAGAGAGGGAAAGAAGAGGGAAATCGTGACAACGGGACCATGAGTGGGAAGTAGCAGCTTCTGCTGCTGCCAGCACCCTCCCCTACACTCTTTAGAATTCTCAGTCCTCTGGGCCTGCGACCACAGACAAGGGGGGCTCCAGGGATCTACCACTCCCGGAAAGGGGAGAGAGAGGGACACAGCCTTAGGCTGACTCAGTTGCTGACCTGTAAATTTCGGCTGCAGAGCCCCACGGACCCTTCCACACGGCAGTTTACCCTGGGAGCCTAGGAAGGACTGGAGAAATCCGACCCCCGCAACCTCCCTCTCTTCTAGCCTGGACTAATTGTTGAGGACTCCACAGGAGAGGGGAGAGAGAGCCTGGAGCTGACCCTGCCTTTGACTCCCTTTGGTCTGCCCTGTCCCGAGAGCCCTTCCAGGCCGGGTGGGGCTGCACCATTGTTTACCTTGGAGCCTGCAAGGGGCTAAAGATATACAAACCTCCCAATCTCCTCCTCTACTAACAGGGACTGATTGTTGAGGATTCAGAGGGGAGAGGAAATATTTCCTAGCTGGGAAAAGGGGGGCGCTACGAGAGAAGTCTGGAGAACTGTCTCAGAAAGTTTGAATCACAGGGCTCTTAGCCCCCAGACAGGAAGCTCTATCACAGTGATCTGGTCTGTGTCACAACAAATATGCTCTGACCAGGCATGGAATTGAGAGCTGCCAACAAGCGCCATCTCTTGGCAGACCAAGGAAGTGCACATAAGAAAATTAATGAGAGGCTTTTCTTGGCCTCTATAGCCTCCTTGCCCAAGGCCCTAGGAAACGACTCTACAACCAATTACTGGGTCCAGTGCCCAGTTTTGAGCAACTAGCAGAACAATCCTAACAATCAAGGTTGAGCCAAAAATCAAAGAGCTGTGGTAACTCACAGCCTCCTGCCACTAAAACCCCATAAAAGAAAAAGAGAGCATCTAAGTAAAATACAAACTAACCAGATGCCTAAGCACCAGCAAAAAATTACGAGCCATACTAAGAAAATAGAAGACATGGCCCAAGAAAAGGAATACAGCAAAGTCCCAGAAGAGATGCAGAATTTGAGAGAACTAATCAGTGAGATGAGCACAAATTTCCAAAATCAAATTAATGAGATGAAAGAGAATATAGTTAAAGAGATAAATGACATCAAGAAGTCATTGAGCAAACGCAAAGAAGAATTTGAAATCCTGAACAGAAAAGTAACGGAGTTCATGGGAATGAAAGACACAATAAGTGAAGTCAAAAATACATTTGAGGGGAAGCAGCTGTGGCTCAATCAGTAGGGCTCCCGTTTACCATATGGGAGGCCCCGGGTTCGGTTCCCGGGGCCTCCTGGTGAAGGCAAGCCCACCTGCACGGTGTGGTTAGCTGACCCAGCGAGCACAAGCAGCAAGGGGGGTATAAATGAATAAATAAATAAAACCTTTAAAAAAAAAAAAATACATTTGAGGCAAAATTAAACACCTTTGCACCTCAAAGGACTTTGTCAAAAGGGTGAAAAGGCAGCTGGATTCAATGGGAGAAAATATTTGGAAATCACATATCCAATAAGGGTTTAATACCCATGATATAAAAAGAGATCATACAACTCAACAATAAAAAGGCAAATTACCAAATTAAAAATGGGCAAAAGACTTGTACAGACATTTGTCCAAAGAAGAAATACAAATGGCAGAAAAAAAAAAAAAAATTTCAAATCACTAATTAGGGAAATATAAATCAATAAGATATCATTTCATAACACTTACAATGGCCTCTATTAAGAAGACAGAAAACTACAAGTTTTGGTGGAGATGTAGAATGGTGCCGCCACTTTAGAGGACTGTTTGGCAGTTTCTAAGGATATAGACTTGCCATGTGACCCAGCAATACCACTACTGGGTATATATCCAGAACTGAACAGGGACGCAAACAGACATCTGCACACCAATGTTCATAGCGGTGTTATTCAAAGTTGCCAAAAGATGGAAACAACCCAAGTGTCCATCAACTGATGAATGGATAAATAAATTGTGGTGTATACATACAATGGAATATTATGCAGCTGTAAGAAGAAAGATGAAGCATACGACAAACTGGTTGAACCTGGAAGACATTATGTTGAATGAAGCAAGCCAGACACAAAAGGACATATGATTGCACTATTATGAACTAAATATATTGTGTAAACTCATGGAGTTAATGAGAATATAGGTTAGTTAATAAGTACAATATATATCACCAGAAAATAGGATGGAAAGCTGAGGGTTAATCTGTACAGAATTGGTAAAAAGGTTGTTTGTGAATCTTTGGAAATGAATAGAAATGGTCAAAGCACATCATGATATTTGTAACGAGCAGAGCTAATATATGGGTATGACAGTGGTTGAAAGGGAAAGTTTAAGGTCATGTATATTACTTGAAGGAAAGCTAAAACAAATGTAACACAAGACTGTATAGCATAGTGATATCTTGTGAAATATGAGTTTGGGTAATATTGCATATATAAAACTGCTTTTCTTTCAAAGTGAACAAATGTACATTAATGTTACAAGATGTTAATATCAGCAAAAGTCAACCAAAGCAAACTAAGCACAGTAGGGTATAATAATATATTAATAATCTTATATTAAGGGTTAAAAAAAAAAAAAAGTATAGTAAATGAAAGAAACTAGATAAAAGGTGTTAAATATTGTTTGACTCCAGCTACACAAAATATAAATACAAATAAATTAGAAACATAAGAGCAGCTATGTACAGTAGGGGAAGGATAGAGAGATTGAGAGGTGATTATTAAGAGATAGAGCATTTTTTTTTTTTTTTTTTTGTCTCTTGTTTTTTATTAGTGGAGTAATGAAAATGCTCTAATAATGACTGAAGTGATGAATGCACAACTATGTGATTATACCAAATACCAGTGACTGTACACATTGGATGGATTGTATGCTTTAAGAATATGTATCAATAAAATTTATTGAAAAAAGTTCACTAATCCCTAGGATAGAAGAGGAGGAATATAGAGAGGTAAGAGTGAAAACAGGGACACCAGCTGGGAGACTATTTCAGTAGTTCAGAAAGAGACACTGGTGGCTTGAACTAGGGTGATAGGGACTAGGTAGAAAAAAAAGGTATTAGAGCAGAAAAGACTGGTTATTTAAGATACTTTGATTAATTCAGAACTGTCACATATCAAAGTAATACTTCATTATTTATTTTTGTTTCTTCAGGAAAATTTTACAACATTGGCGATCAGAGGGGCCATGGAGAAGATCACTGCCAGTTTGTGGACTCATTTTTAGATGGACGCACAGGACAGCAACTCACTTCTGATCAGTTACCCACCAAAGAAGGTATGTTTTCTGATATTCCTCATAAGCAAAAGGGTTTTGCAAATTATCACAGAAAGAAATCAAGCTGAGGAAGGCGATCAACTTAAATTCTGTGGTACTACTGCTCTAATTATCTGACTAAAAAATATTAAGACTTTAATAAAGGTTTCTCAACTTTCCTCCCACTCCTTAAGGCTCCATTCCTTACAGTCAAGGGAAATTACAAAGACACATATAAATGCATTCTACTTCAATAATATCTGAATTTTCAAAAGTTATAAAAGAGCAAAGTTAAATCATTCATGTATAACCTTTATGGGTTTTGTCATACTAAGCAAGCATCACCTACATTACTTTTTTATTTCCTTAATTAGAGAACTTTATTACTATCATAAATGGAAAAAACAGTATTATTTGCCTTATAATGGTATAAATTAATACAACTAAAACAGAACAGTTCTGAGCAATAGACAACCTCTGTAACTTTCTGAAGACACACTACCAAGCTGTGTAGTAATGATGAAAGACTGAAAATTAAATTAATTTAATCTTAATCTAGGAAGTACAGTAAAGGGTAAATATTCAGAAATCACTGAGGTTTTTAAAATACTTTAAGTTACTTGATTACAGATTTTTCAGCAATACTAACCATACTAAAAGATGACTCAATATCTGTGAACCCGTTAATGGGCAGGAAACTGCTACCTCCTAGGAACTGGACATTGCATTTCAAATTCTGTATATTTCTGTAACACTTGATAATGCAATTTTTAATCATTTATTGCTGGATCCTTAGCAATCTAGAACTATCCTTATTTTGTATTCCTAGTATTTTAGCACTGCACTTTTACTCAGGTCAGTTTTTTACAGACCACCACTAGTCTTTAAGGGCAAAAATAACACTTTCACACAGACATATATTAGTGTGGTCGATGACACTCAAAAGTAAAACAAACCAAAATACCTCTCTGACTCCTACCCCTCTCAGACATGACCAACCATCCCATCCTAACTTGGTAAAGCAAATATCAAAAGTTTCTTCATTTGCCTCGGATTCCAGCCAGCCATTACTAGCTCAGCAAAGACACCAAGGCCTCTGTTACTATGTCTGTTTTCTAAAGTACTTTGTTCCACCCAGAGCTAATGTTAGCTATTCAATGACACCCTGCAATCTATGAGGGCAGTGAGGGCAAAAGTATAATACAGAATATATTTAAATTAAATTATTTTCCCTCTCAGGCTATTTCAGAGCAGTTCGCCAGGAACCTGTCCAATTTGGAGAAATAGGTGGCCAGACCCAAATCAATTATGTCCAGTGGTATGAATGTGGGACAACAATACCTGGAAAATGGTAAATGCTGCAACCATGTTGATAAGTGCCTTCTATTTTATCCTGGCAAAAAACTAATTGGAAACACTATGGTATTTTTCACATTCATTTAAAGCTGATTTGTTTACTATGTATAAAAGTTTAAAATCTAATGATAGCAATATTAGATGTTTATTATTAGAAAAGATTGCTGAGACTATTTATCAGGTTTTACAAAGTCATTTTAAGAAAACAAGATATTGACATTAATGGAATAACATTTTTGGGGAAGCTGGCTCCCTATTCATGGTATTTTAAGAGATCATTTGTATATTATTTATCATACTGTTGTAATGATGTTTTGAGATACTTTATGACAAAATTAACATCAAAAAAACTTTAATATACTTTTTAAAAGATATTTACTTTAATGTGTACTCGTCCTATTGATGAGTTAATTCCATAAATTTCTACTTACTTTAACTTATCGGATCGAAGTATCTTCAGCATATATATGGGGGGTAGAGCCCTAATATTCACATTTACCTAAACTTCAATTTTTTAGCAATAGCTGAATAGCTATTCTGAGGAATTTAAACATTCATATATTTTTCTAAATGTTTGCAAATTACTGATGAGATTCTGTTTGAATCAGTAAATTCATTCCAGCTTAAAAAACAGAATTAAGAATCTGATATATTCAGTTTCAAATGATACATTTTGTTCTTTCTCTACCCATAAGTATATGTTGTAATGTCTGGATATACTTTTTTGTCAAACTATCCCTCTAAGCAATTGTTTTCATCTTGTTTTTTAATGATTCTAAAGTCATGTTTGTATGCAGAGACTATATGTGAAGACTGAGCATAAAAATAATGCATGATAAGCTCCCTATTTTTTTTGCTGATATTTACTATATATTTATACTTAAGACCTCTATGAATGAATCAGAGAATGTTTTTGTAATTTTGTTCAACTCAAACTGTAATGAAAACCTGACTCATTTTTGTTAAAAATAAAGGTATTGTTTTCCTTCACTTGGGAAGGAAGATGGGAATGCTGCATTGTTGCCCTCAGTCTGAAAGGACCTTTCCTCTGCTTAGCTTTTAAAATTCTTCAGTTTTATCAATGCTAGCATCATTTTGTATTTTTCAAACAATTATAAATTTTGCAATAAAGAGATGTTTTTTAAGTCTGAGTTTTTATTTATGAATGGCTCAAAAGTACATAACTTACTTTCATCTCTATAAGAAAAGTCACAGTTATTCAAGATCTACCAAAAAATTATTGTATATTTTAATATTGTATCCACTGTGTTTATATCTTAAGCTAATATTTCATCCTTTGAGGTCCATTTTAAATTTGATTTTTTTCAAAACCAATGATAGTTTTTTTTTCAGAGACAAGATGAAAAACACTGCACTGAGTTTCCTGTAAGTTAAAATGTTTATACTTCATTTTTAAGGACAAAACATCCTGAAAAACATGACTATTTCTTGCTTTTTTTCTCATGTATATAGTAATGTTAATGACTAAATTACAAGACCACTAATGAGTTCAATCATCTTTATTAGCCTATCAATGTTACATTTTGTACATAATATCAAGTTGTTTTCTTAAAGGGTTCTATTTTAGTATATCATGTTAATAGTAAAAAGCCAAGTAAGATGGCTAGAGCTCAGCCTAACATTTTAATATCCTCTGGACAAGGCAAGCTAGAAAGTCAATCACTTTACACACATTTACGAGTAGTGTTCCAAAATAAACTAACTAGGCAGCTGCTACATTTTAAAGCAGGGGAGGAAAAAAAATTTCATCTTGGTCTTTTTTCGTGTTCCAGCAAATTATACTTTCATTTAACAGAAACAATGATATTGATATAAAAAATGCTCTGCTTTTTAAATTTCTGAACTCAATACAAATTAAAATAAAATAGTACTGGAGTCTTTTGGGAGGCAAATAGCTAGCAGCTACATTGATCAGTGGTAGCTGAGCCTCATTATCGATAACCAGGTCCAGGTTGGGTATAGCCCTGACCAAATGGAGGACGGTTACGGGCATAAGGGTTAGGCCCACTTGGAGGAGCAGTCATGGTAGTTCCAGGAGGTGGAGTAAAACCTGGTCTTGGTTGATAGGCCCCAGGTTGGCTTGGAGCCATTCCAGGTTGTGAAGTAGGGACCACAGTATAATTAGTAGGCTGAGAAGTTTGGGTGGTATAAGTTTGTGGAGGATAACTGCTCGCCTGGTACTGCTGTGGTGGTTGAGCAGGCAGTTGTTGAGGCTGACCAGAAAAGGCAGGAGCCGGTGCCTGGGAAGTTGGTTGCTGGCCATATCCCTGGAACTGCTGAGGTTGTTGGGGTCCAGTCTGCTGACTATAGCCTGCTGAAAAGGCAAATAAAAAACATATATCTTAATATTCTTTTGCTTCAAGTTTTCCAGAGAATTAGTCTTACTGTTACGGACAAAACTGATAAGAAGTTTAACAAACTTGGTCACAAATATTTATATAACAAGTAGAGTGGTAGATTCTATCATATGTTATCTTAAGACCACATAGGTATCAAAGAGGCATATTTTAGACAATTTAAAACCCTCTAGTCTTAAATTGAAACCAGTATATATTTCTTCATTATAACTAATTCAAGACTAAATAATCCCTTAAAGTCATGATCCTGTTCTAGCATAATCTCTAGTATAGAGTTAGATTCTCAAATAATAAATGTATAAGTTAGTATACTTTCTAGGAAGACCAAAAATGAAAAAGCTGAAGAGTCATTAATCTGGTTTTGAGGAGAGGCCTATTTAACACCAGTCCAAATAAGAACATGTTGCAGAGAGTGAATATTTTTAAATGACACAATGATACTATAAATACATCTTACTGTCCTAATGAGGTGCTTTAAGTTTATTCATACTCTATAAACACTAAGCCATTTAAGCATAAATACTAAGTACCCATTCTCACAATCCTTAAAATCTTTCATTTCTGTTAGATTCCTTTGCTTTTACAATTCAAAGTTATGACTTAAGCAATATAGCAATAATACAAAAAAAGCATATCATATTGCCCCACAAAATCAACATCTATATTCATCATTTACTAGGAGGTAATTTTAAAAAAAGTCTGCTTCACTGAAAACTTTTATCTCTACCATGAAACACACCTGCAGCTACTTGCAATGAAACCTCTCCATTGACTGGAATCCTGTCAGCATTAAACACCAGATACATAAGAAAATTATTAAAATATGTACAACCCTGCATTTAAAAAAAAAAGGATTGAATGAATTTGAGTATATTCTGAACTCACCTTGAACCTGGGTTCAAAATTTACTCATGAAAGAAACCTTTTTGACATAGTCCATGAACAAAACTGGAAAAGGTCACAAAGGGAAGTAGCAAACCAACAGTGTCAAAGATGGTCCAATGCTACCGCCACCATTTACAGTCTCCAAGCAGAGTATTTAGTTGACTATTTCCATATCTCCCAATCAAATTCAAGTTAATGGGACTAATGAGATCAGAAATACAAAGATAATTTGAAAAGAACTAAAATTTACTCAGAGTGAAGATTCTAACTGAAATTGAGAGCAAGCTTAATTTTTAAAAAGTAAATCAAATACCTAAAGCACTTTACTTGTGGCGACATCTAAATACTGAACTGAAATCAATTTGATAAAATCTTGAATGTCATACAATTTTATACTTTACAAAAAATTTTTTAACTTAAAGTAAAAAGTTTTTGAGAAATAGAAGGATTCAGCTTTTATACTGCAAATGCCTATTCAAATTAAGACTGTGAACAACAACAAAATGCTGCCTCTTCATCCTGGCAAATGAAATTTAAACTGGCTTTTTAAAAACCGAATCTAGAAGCAGCCAGATCCTTAATTACTGCTCAGGAAAGAGAATATTCCTTAAGGGCCAAAGATGCCATTTCATTATAAGGGCTACTAGTCGTCTGATCAGAATTGGCAATGCTTCTAATACATGTATAGTCTCCTTCCCAACACCACCGCTTCCCCTAAACAACAAAATAAATGAGTAACTTTGGTGAAGAACATCAGAAATCACAATGGAAATTCTACAGTTTATTTGAGCAAATGAATTGTCTGCGACAGGAGTTGTATAGTCCACAGAACCTAAAATATTTACTTTCTAGCTCTTTACAAAAAAAAGTCTGCCAACCCTAGGTCTAGACCAAAGAAAACTGCATGATATGGAAAGTGGTTCTACAAAGTTAGAAATAAATTCTGTTCTAGCACCTCCCACTAAAAGGCTGTGTGTCATTAGATATGTCAAAACCTCTTTAAACCCTAATTGCCTCATCTATTAAATGAGTAGGGTGGGAAAAAATCAGTGGTCAAAACCTTGGCTGCATAATAGAATGACCAGCAATGCTTTTTAAGACACCGAAGCCTGAGTCCCAGCCCTAATCAAATTCAACAAAATCTCTGGGAGTGGGATCCACATTCAAAAAGCTTTCCAGGTGATTCTGAAACTCATTGTGGGTTGAAATCCCCTGGATTAGATGATGATTAGGTCTTTTCAATTCTGATATGCTATTATTTCTACAAATTATGTAATTAACACTGACTTGTTATTTTAATTTAAAGGACTGCATCCAATAAATAACTTTTTTCCCTAATATCATTATCCAATGTTAAGTTCATTACTCTTATTTATACAATTAAAGACTACCAGCTACAGGTTACACACTCTACAGCAACCACAATATTAATAAAACTTCTCTATGTGTTAAGATATGTCAAACTCCAAATAATGACACTTTTTTATGGTCTAGCTCAAGAGTAACAACCTTTCTTTTGTAAAAAGCCAGACAGCAAATACCTTAGGCTTTGCGAGTCACAGGGCCTCTGCTGCAACTAACTCAACTCTGCCATTCTAGTGCCAAAGCAGCAATAGACAACACAGAAAATAAGCATGGATGTGTTCCAATAAAACTTTATTCATGAAAACAGGCAACAGGCCAGATGGAGGCTCTAGTTTCTGAACCCTACTCTAGTTGATATTATGAATCTCCATAAAGCAGAATTTAAACAAGATTCAATTTATATAAATTATTTTTAATTACAGTTGAAATTTTGATATTTAAATTTTTGGCTGCAAAAAGAGTTGGATACACCTTCCTCTCTCTAATATGCAAATGTAAAATTAGCTGAATTATAACCAAGAGTTCAAAGCTATATTATTAAAGAGATTTATCACATTTAAATATGGATACTCTTCATTAGAAAGATGGTAAAATAGAAAATGTGCAGAACACCTATTTTTGAAAATAGAAAAATAAATAAATAAATGTAATGTTCTCAATGTTGCCTGAATTACATTTTACACAATTCTATTTTGGGGCTGATTTCAGTATTACTACATACTTTAGCAAGATTCAAAACCTACACAGGTTAATTTTGTTATTTAACAAAATCACCTTTCCACATATGAGGGAACTATTAATACTTCTACAGGTACTAAAAGAACCCTGGGATTATGTGTTACATATAATGGGAAGAAAACTTTTTTTTTTTTTTGGCAGTTGTAAGTCACCTAAAAGGTAATCTGATCATCTTAATGAGAGAGAAATTTTGTATTAAAAACTTTTTATTGGAGAATCACAAGATAGGATTATAAATGTTTTATATGCCCACAGGAAAACAAATATTCATTTACAATAAAATATTTACATACAAAATTTTAAAATAAAACAAATTCCCCCCAATAATTAAATATGTAACACCTACAATGACAATGTATTTCAAATCCAGAAATTAAAAGGAAGATCTTAAAGTTTAATAAACATAGAAACAGCTCAGAAATCATAAGCATGTCCCTTTCGACACCTGCTCACCTGAATACTGAATACCATACTGTTGTGGCGGCTGAGGGGGAGCCTGTGGCTGCTGAGCACCATAGCCGGCCTGTTGCTGGTATTGTTGGTACATCTGACCTATAACAGAAAATACAAGCACAAAAGGCAGGTTCAACTTGCCAGAGAGAAATTTTTAAAGGGACATTTACATTCTCTCCCTAAACACACACATATACACAATGAGTAACAATACACAAGAATGTGTTTATTCCTCTTTAAATATCTATGAAAAGAAGCAGCAAAAATTTAAGAATGTGATTGCTGTTATGGATTAACTGCAGGATACAAATTGGGAGTGAACAAAAGACTACTTACATGACATAACAGTAGTGGTTGCCTCTCATAAGCTCCAAGAAACCTAATGTTTTCAAACCTTACTGCCAACAAATGAGCACTGAATAAGCCTATGTTCTACAAAATTCGAGTGAGTATATATCAATCAATAAAAATCTGAGACAAAGGACAAATGCCATTGATAGTGCCTAATCTTTCCCAAAGCACTATATTTGTTATCTTCATGGCTTACACCTTTATTTGTTACCATGTGAATGGACCCTTTGGTAACAAGGAATTACACAGTATCTTAAGTTCCAGACCTCAAAGATAGTTTTGGATTTGACAACAGTTTGGTTATCAGTGAATATGATCATTCTAGCCAATCATATAGAATGTGATAAAGTCTAAATGGCTCCTCATGGCATTTTTTTTTTATTTTAACAAATCAATTTTATTGATACATATTAATAAAGTATACAATTCATCCAAAGTATACAATCAGTGGTATGCAGTATAAACACATACTTGTGCATTCATCACTTCAAGCATTAGAGCATTTTCACTGTTTCAATAATAATATTAATAAACAAAAAAACAGACAAACAAGAAAATTCAAAATTCTTCACCTCTCAATAGCGCTGTTTCTCCTGCTGTACATAGATGCTATTTCTGGATATTCTTGCACAATTATTTATTTATTAAGTAGTTTTATTATGATATACTCACATACCATATGATCTATCCAAAGTGTATAATCAATGGCTTTTAGTACAATCACAATGTTATACATTCATCACCACAAAAAATTTTTTGAACTATTTTTTAATATATTTTTTTTATTTTTTAAAAGACAATTATATTACATATATGTTTTACAGAAAGTATAGGGATTCCCATATGCCCCACTCTCCACACCTCCCACACCCTCCCACATAAACAACATCCTTCATTAGTGTGGCAAATTCATTGCAATTGATAAACACATCCTGGGGCATTGCCACTGAGCATGGACCATAGTTCACATTGTAGTCTACACTGTCTTCCACACAGTTCTGCATGTTATGGGATGATATAAAATGGCCCATATCTGTAGTTGCAATGTCATTTAGGACAATTCCCAATTCTCAAAAAAGTCTCTGTATTACAATTGATTTTCCTTCTCCCTGCCTCCAGAGCTTCCAGTGGCCACTGGCTCCACATCAATGTTGTAATTTCTTCCATTGCTAGAATCACGATATGTCTATAGTAGAATACCAGTAAGTCCACTCTAGTGCACAGTTCATTCCCCAGGCCTGAGGATTTGGGGGTGGTGATGTCCACTCCACCTCTAAGTGAGAGGGGTCTTCGATCCTATACAGCCAATGGATGGGACTCTCTTGCTTGCAGCTGTAGGCTCTCTCGTTTCCTTGGTAAGGTGGTTGTCAATCCTCACCTCCTTGTTAGTTGTCCTGGGTGAATCCAATGAACTGGAAAGTAGGTGCTGCAACTCTGCTGAAGCTCAGGGCCCAGCTGGCACATGGACAGCCCAAAGATTCCAGTCTCTTAGACATACACCTACAAACTCCAGCACCAAGTATAGGTTTAAGTAAAAGGGACAGATGAGCCATGTGTAGGGAAGCCATAACTGAGTCCAACTCTGTCACTCTCAGGAGCACAAACTCCAAAGTAGGGCCCACTGGCAAGGCACCAAACTATGGACCTTTCTGCCCTGACCATAGGACCTGGATGTCTCCAGAGCCCTCAGGAGCCCCACTATTTGGGGTAGTATCCACTATGACAGTCTATGAAATCCTGCTGAGATGTCCTTAAGCGTTACCTCTGGGATGCCCTCCCGACTCACTTTGAAGTCTCTTAGCCATATAAACTCATTTGTCTTTACCTTTTCCCCCTTTTATTCAAGGTCTTTTTGCAGTTTCATTGCTAGTTGGTGCTTGGTAGTAATCCCTCAGTGCCAGGGATGCTCATCCCCAGGAGTCATGTCCCACACCGGAGGGAAGGTAATGCATTTATATGCCGAGTTTGGCTTAGAGAGAGGCCACATTTGAGCAATAAGGAGGCTCTCTGGAGACAACTCTGAGGCACCCCACAACACTAGGCAAAGTTTCAATTTCAAGAGCAAAGGCTCATAAGCATAGTCGTCCATATCAAGGGCCCATCAATGGATCACCCTCCTTCACCAGTCATTGCCTCTGCACTTGGGGGACTGTTGCTTCTCCATTAGAGAATGTGGCAGAGCTCTCCAGGATGGAAATTCAATATTCTCTGTTATTATGTAAGTCTCCACCCACTGTGACAATACCCTATGAACATTTGAACATATTTATATACCTTATATGCATGCCCAGGTGAACTTCTTCCCCTGCAACCCCATCACTGATACCCCACACCAATGATCCTTCCCTGCCCCAGTTATAACCTTCTGTGATCCAAAGCTTCTTCAAAAATGAAGCCAATAAAATAGCCAAATACAATTAATAGGAAAGTGAAATAATAATGATAGATTTAAAAATAAGAAATAAAATACATAAAAATTTTTAAAAAACTAAAATAAAAAGATTGGGATATTAAAAAATAATGAAAAATATTTTTAAAAACTTTTGTGACATTTTGCCTTTCATCACTGAAATATCTAGTGTCCTGCATGTACAGTGACATTTTCTTCCCATTTATTCCCCAGTGTCTTACTTTTTTTTCATTTTGTTTTCAAAGAAGTTTTAGGTCACAGTAAAGTCACATACAGAATGCAGAATACAGGGATCTCCCATACACCCAACATCCTCCCCTTTTCCCCCTTCCCGTATTAATACCTTTTTATATGTGGATGATACTTTTGTTACAACTGATATACAAATAGTGAAATATAGCTAGTAAAAATGGTCAATGGTTTACATTATGGTTTATATTTTAGACCGTACACTTTTATAAATTTTATGATATTTAACATGGCCTGATTCCATCATTGCAAGATCATGTAGAATACTTCCACTGCCTACTAAATACCCCCTATTTGATCTATTCTATTCCTCCCTCCTCCTCACCTCACGGCCCATGGTGACCCCCTGGCTTCACTTCTTGGATGACAAGATTCATAGTGCAACAATGAGGTCTTGACACACTGGTTTGTCCTCCTCTATTAGGAACCGCCCATGCTCTCGAGACTCCTGCCCCTCTGTTTTTGAACAACTTGAGCCTCCCCAGGATGGGAGTTCAACTCCTTCCAGCTCATTATGTAGGTCTCCACCCACTGATACAACACATTATAACAAAAGTCTAAATGGCTCCTCATGGCACTTTTAAACAATGATAGACCTGCTTAACATTGGCATGTGTTCTTGGAAATGGGAGTCCTACTTGGGGTGAGTAGACCACAGTTCCTATAAAGCATGAGTTCTTAACCTTTTTTGTTCCACAGACCCCTTTTCCAGTCAGGTGAGAACCACAGACCACTTACTAAGTCCACACTATACAGTGTATTATTTAATAAATATAACACACCGGCACCAACATACCCACAAGAATCATTTTTTGAATTTCAATTCAACCTCACAGACCCCTTTTAAAAACCCCTGCTATAAAGTAATGTTAGTCACTGTTATTACCTGTGATTTCCAATTAGTAATTTATTGGTTCATGTCTTTATCATCTCTACTTTTTTTTCAGTTGTGTTAATGGTGGATTTTAGATAGATCTAATTCCTAGAGTAGCAATAAAACTTGCATTTAATATCTAGTTAGTGAAATAGGGCCAAGATGGCGTTAGTGTAGGAGGGCGCACACTGCAAGCTCCCAGAGCAAGGCGGATTGGGGACGGGGTCCTGCCCGGGGGTCTGTGCTGTGCACACGTGGAGTGAGAGGCTTGGGACATCTATCTGTGCGGATCGGCGGCGTGGACCGAACGGTGGAGATTTGTGAGTTTTGAGGCTGCTGGTGGAGGTTGGGGCAGGCGGCTGAGCCCCGCGATTAAGGAAAAAAAGATAAAACGGCCATTTTGAGCCACGGGCGGGGCGAAAAAGTTTTATTTTCTGGGGATCTGGCTGCCTGGCGCCCCTTGGACCTTGTGTGAACAGAGCAAACGAGCTAATCAGCACCCAGTGAACCGGACGGGGGATTTTGGTCAGGCAACGCAGCTGATTTCCCTAGCCACCCAGGGATAAAACCTGGGCCGCTGCGGAGCCAGGAGGAAGGGACACTTCCCAAAAAAGGGAGGGTTCGGTTGGAAGACTGGGAAGGGTATTTTATATTTTTAGACATTGATCTGGCTGCCTGCACCGCCCCATAGCTTTGGGGAGCAGATAAACTGACCTGAAGCACCATTAGGCTGAGAGCAGACGCGAATCTGCACTCAAACTAATTTACTGAGCAGCCCGGTGACGCTGGGGCTCGGCGCCAGAAGGGGCGGAATCCGCACTCCTCACTGACTAACATCAGAGCCTTTGCTAACCTGGGGAGTCTGGAAAGTGAGATGCGCTTGATTAATTTCCACGGGCCCAGCTAGGGTCCCTTCCGTAAGTGGGTTGGTCTAGAGGAGGAATTATTTTGGGTCCTGCATTTGGCTAAAAAAATAAAAAAAAGTGAGGTCACCTCAATAAATGAAAAATAAATTCTTTTTAATTTAGTTTAATAGCTAAAGCTGCTTCAGGACCTGCATATAGAACCCTGTGGGGAAATTCATTGATAAACACAAGTAGGCAGGAAGGATCCACGTGGACCCTAGGGGAATCATTGACCCCCCTTAGCTCTGTTTGACTGCTTGCCTATGTGGATCTTTGGTTTCTCTCTGTTACTTTCTGGTCTATTGCTTATTCCCGTTTTCCTCCCCCCTTCCTTTTTCCTTCTATTTTTTTTTTTTAAATAGGTGCTGCCAGCTGGTAGCTTATTTGCTGGGCTTCATATTCAGTAATTTCCCACTCGCTGTATATATTGATTCTGTATTACAAACTATCGCTTATCCTTCCTGCATCTTTCTGCCTTCTGTTTTCTGTTGTAGCTCTTAGAGACAACATTTTTTCATAGGCCCACAACTTAAGGGTGTCAATTTCTATCCCAACTATTTTGTTTTCTTCTTCTTCTTTTTTCTTTCTTTTTTTTTATTAGTATTAACTTTTTCCTTTCAGACCTTTCTCTACTATTTCTCTCCCTACTCATAATTCTAGCCTTCTAAATCACTATATATATATATTCCTCCATTTGTTTTCCCAGTCCATTGTAGGAACTCCATATTATTTCCTAGTACTCTATACTGCCTACACAAGTTAAATATTCATCTCATTAAGTCTCATTTTGCCCCTCTTCTAACTTTTATCAATATTTCTATTATCCTTCTGCCTTCCTTACATCTTTTGATTCCTCTGGCCCTAACCTTTTGCCTTCAAGGGAACATAGAAAGAAGCAAGGAAATAAAATAAGAAGAAAAACTGCCAAAGAGAAAACTTAACTCACACGCAGAACCAACAGCTAAATAAAATTCTAGAGCATAGAGAAAAGCTAATCAACTGAACAAACCCATCAAGATAATATGATGACCAGAGGGCAACAGAAAAATACAAATGACTCTGAGAAACTGGAAAACATGGACCAGTCCAGTGCACAAAATAAAAACCAGGAAGCAATGCAGTACATCGAACAACTAATCAAAGCTATCCAAACAAATATCATGGACCAACTTAAAGAACTGAAGGAAGAGATTAAGGATATAAAGAAGACACTGGGAGAACATCCTGAAGAAATAGCTAACACACCTAAAAAGGTAATGGATATGATGGTGAACAAAGACACAAGTCAAGAAATGAAAAAGACGCTGGACTCACATGGCAGCAGAATTGAACAGGCAGAGGAAAGAATTAGTGATATGGAAGACAATACAGTTGAAATCAAAGAGATTGTAGAAAAGATAGACAAAAAGATAGAAAAAATCTAATATGGTCTCAGGGAATTAACCGATAATGCAAGACGCATAAACATACGCATTATGGGCATCCCAGAAGGAGAAGAGAAGGGAAAGGGAAAAGAAGGAGTGTTGAAGGAAGTTATGGCTGAAAACTTCCCAACTCTATTGAGAGAGATGGATGTGCAGATCCAGGAAGCACAGCGCACCCCAAATAGTATAAATCCCAACAGGCCAACTCCAAGACATATACTTGTCAAATTGTCCAATGCTCAAAACAAAGAGAAAATACTCAAGGCAGCAAGAGAAAAGAGAACCATCACATACAAGGGAAGCACAATAAGATTAAGTGCTGATTTCTCAGCTGAAACCATGGAGGCAAGAAGACAGTGGTATGACATAGTCAAAACACTAAAAGAAAAAAACCTCCAGCCACGAATTCTCTATCCAGCAAATTGGCATTCAAAAATGATGGAGACTTCAAAATATTCACAGATAAACAGCAATTAAGAGAGTATGTCAAGAAGAAACCAGCACTTCAAGAAATACTAAAGGAATCTCTACAAGTTGAAAGGAAAAAACAAAGGAGAGACAATTGGAGGAGAGTTTAAAAACAACTGAAAACTCAAAAAGAGAAACAAAACAACATATGACATACATTAACCCAAAGAAAAAATGACTGAAGTAAGAAATTCGTTACGAGTAATAACACTGAATGTTAATGGATTAAATTCACCAATCAAAAGACACAGATTGGCAGAATGGATAAGAAAATATGAACCATCTATATGCTGTCTACAAGAAACCCACCTTCGGCCCAGGGATTCAAGGAGGCTGAAAGTGAATGGCTGGAAAACCATTTTACAAGCTAACAATAGCCAAAAAAGGGCAGGAGTAGCTATTCTAATATCAGACAAAATAGACTTTAAATGCAAAACTATTGTAAGAGACAAAGATGGACACTACATATTAGTAAAAGGAGTAATCTCTCAAGAAGAGAGAACAATCATCAACATTTACGCACCTAATCGAGGTGCCTCAAAATACGTGCGGCAAACTCTGGAAAAACTAAGAGGAGAAATAAATTCCTCTACAATTATAGCAGGGGACTTCAACACACCACTATCATCATTAGACAGAACATCTAGGCAGAGAATTAATAAAGAAACTAAGGGACTCAATAATACATTAGAAGATTTGGACTTAATAGACATATACAGAACACTACACCCAAATACAGCGGGATTTACATTTTTCTCCAGTGCACATGAAACATACTCCAAAATAGACCACATGCTAGGCCACAAAACAACACTCAATGAATTCAGAAAGACTGAGATTATACAAAGTAATTTCTCTGACCACAACGGAATGAAGTTGGAAATCACTAAGGGCCAGAGAAACATGTTAGGCACAAGGATATGGAAGTTAAACAACACACTCTTAGACAAACAGTGGGTCAAAGAGGAAAGCTCAAAAGAAATCAGTAATTACCTTGAAACTAATGAAAACAACACAACATATCAAAACCTATGGGATGCAGCGAAAGCAGTCCTGAGAGGGAAGTTCATAGCCATAAATTCATATATTAAAAAAGAAGAAAGAGCTAAAATTGAAGACCTAACTGCACACTTGGAGGAATTGGAAAAACAACAACAAACTAAACCTAAAGGAAGTAGAAAACAGGAAATAACCAAGATTAGAGCAGAACTAAATGAAATAGAGAATAAGAAAGCACTGGAAACAATAAACAAAACCAAAAGCTGGTTCTTTGAGAATATCAACAAAATTGACAAACCCTTAGCCAGACTAACAAAGAAAAAGAGAGAACAGATGCAAATACATAAAATAAGGAATGAGCAAGGTGATATCACTACTGACCCCACAGAAATAAAGAGTATCATAAAAGGATACTTTGAAAAATTATATGCCAACAAGAATGACAATTTAGAGGAAATGGACAAGTTTCTAGAAACCCACAAACAGCCGACATTGATGAAAGAAGAAATAGATGAACTCAACAGCCCAATTACAAGTAAAGAGATAGACTCAGTCATAAAAAACCTCCCAACTAAGAAGAGTCCAGGACCAGATGGCTTCACAGCTGAATTCTACCAAACATTCCGGAAAGAGCTAACACCAATTCTACTTAAGCTCTTCCAAAAAATAGAAGTAGAAGGAATATTACCTAACTCATTCTATGATGCCAACATTACCCTAATAACAAAACAAAATAAAGAAAAGAAAGGAAAATTACAGACCAATTTCTCTAATGAACCTAGATGCTAAAATCCTTAACAAAATATTTCCTAATCGCATTCAACAACATATCAAAAGGATTATACACCATGACCAAGTGGGTTTCATCCCAGGTATGCAAGGATGGTTCAATATAAGAAAATCAATCAATGTAATACACCACATAAACAAACTGAAAGAAAAAAAATCACATGATCATCTCTATAGATGCCGAAAAAGCATTCGACAAAATACAGCACTCTTTCCTCATAAAAACACTACAAAAGATAGGAATAGATGGAAACTTTCTGAAAATGATAAAGGGTATATATGAAAAACCCAAAGCTAACATCATTTTCAACGGTGAAATCCTAAAAGCCTTCCCTCTGAGATCGGGAACAAGACAAGGATGCCCACTATCACCACTCCTATTTAACATTGTCTTAGAAGTACTTGCATGAGCACTGAGACAAGAAAAGGACATAAAAGACATCCAGATTGGAAAAGAAGAAGTAAAAATTTCATTATTTGCAGATGACATGATCCTATACATAGAAAGCCCTGAGACATCGACAACAAGGCTTCTAGAACTTATAAAGGAGTTCAGTAATGTTGCAGGCTATAAGATCAATGCTCAAATATCAGTAGCATTTCTGTACACCAATAACCAGCAAACTGAGGAGGAAATCAGGAAAAAAATACCATTTACAATAGTAAACAAAAGAATCAAATACCTAGGAATAAATTTAACTAAAGATGTAAAGGACTTATATACAGAAAACTACACAACACTGTTAAAGGAAATCAAAGAAGACTTAAATAAATGGAAAAATATTCCCTGTTCATGGATGGGAAGACTAAACATCAACAAGATGTCTATCCTACCCAAACTAATCTACAGATTTAATGCAATCCCAATAAAAGTCAACACTATATTTTTTAAGGAACTGGAAAAACTAACCACAAAATATATTTGGAGAGGTAAGAGGCCCCGAATTGCCAAAGATATATTGAAAAAGAAAAATGAAGTTGGAGGTATCACATTACCTGACTTTAAAACATACTACAAAGCTACAGTGATCAAAACTGCATGGTATTGGCACAAGGATAGACCTACTGACCAATGGAACCGGATTGAGAGTTCTGATATAGATCCTCGCATATACAGTCATCTGATATTTGACAAGGCCATGAAACCCACTCAGCTGGGAGAGAGTGGCCTCTTTAACAAGTGGTGCTTGGAGAACTGGATATCCATATCCAAAAGAATGAGAGAAGAATACCATCTCACACCTTATACAAAAATCAACTCAAGATGGATCAAAGATCTAAATATAAGAGCCAAAACCATAAAAACCTTGGAAGATAATGTAGGGAAGCATCTACAGGACCTTGTAATAGGAAATGGTTTCATGAACTTCACAAGCAGCAAGAGAAAAAATTGATAAATGGGATCTCCTCAAAATTAAAAACTTCTGCACCTCTAAGGATGTTATTAAGAAAATAAAAAGGCAACCTACCCAATGGGAAAAAATATTCGGCAACCATATATCTGATAGGAGCCTAATATCCTGCATATATAAAGAAATCCTTCACCTTGAAAATAAAAGGACAAACAACCCATATAAAAAATGGGCAAGTGACCTGAAAAGACACTTCTCCAAGGAAGAAATACAAATGGCTAAAAAGCACATGAAAAAATGCTCAACATCACTTGCTATCAGGGAAATGCAAATCAAAACTACAATGAGATACCATCTTACACCCATCAGAATGGCAGCTATTAAAAAAACAGGAGACACTAAATGTTGGAGAGGATGTGGAGGAATAGGAACCCTCATCCACTGCTGGTGGGACTGCGGTATGGTCCAGCCACTGTGGAGGACAGTTTGGCGGTTCCTCAGAAAACTAGCAATAGATCTTCCGTATGATCCAGCAATTCCACTGCTGGGCATATACCCAGAAGAACTGAAAACAAAAATACAAACAGATATATGCACACCAATGTTCATAGCGGCATTGTTCACCATTGCCAAAAGTTGGAATCAGCCCCGGTGCCCATCAACAGACGAATGGATAAGCAAAATGTGGTACATACATACAATGGAATATTACTCAGCTGTAAGAAGGAACAAAGTGCTAACACATGGAATAACGTGGATGAATCTTGAAGACCTTATGTTGAGTGAAGCAAGCCAGGCACTGAAGGATGAACAGTATATGACCTCACTGATCTAAACTGAGGAAAGTGAGCAGTCTCTGAGAACCATTGTCTGAAAGATAGGTTAACAAAGGAGAGTAAGAGAAGAGCAGGCTTTGAGCCATCACCCATATGGACATAATCTATGGTAAAGGGATAGAGTGTGGTTGCATGTTGGGGGATGGGGCAGATGAGTGGTGGTGTTCCTGGGTTTGGTGGTGCAGCACTGGGGGCTGGGTGGATTAGGAAGGGCTGGTTCAAATCCCCAGGGCATGTAACTGTGAATCTTGACATTTCATGGGTTGGGAGGGGGGGGTATCATGGGCCCTGGGGGGCTGGGGAGAAGGGAACAGTCAAGATCTAATGGGTTGTCTGGTGGTCATGGAGAAGGTTTTTCATTACCTTACAGTAATGGACATAGGATATGGTAAATATCATCAAAATTATTAAACTGTATCATCTAAATTGTAAACTATACTGTAAATCACTGACTATATTTAGTTGTTATATTTTGCTATCTGCATAACAGTTATAACAATGCTAACAACCAAAAAAAAAGGGGGGGGGGAGTTAATATGGGGTGGGGAAGGGGGGGTGGTTTGGTATCTGGGAGTCTCCGGCACTCCGTGTGTGACTTTGCTGAGACCTAAAACTTCTTTGAAAATTAAATGAAAAATTGGGAGTCAATGGGGATTGAGAGGAGGAAGGTGTCATGGCACACCAGACATCCGATAACACAGTGATAAAGGGAAGGAAAAAAGGGAAAAAAGAAAAGAGAAAGGAAAAAAAAAATGAATATATATATATATATATATATATTTTTTAAAGGCATTTCCTTTGCTTTTTTGCCCATTTTTTGAATGTCCCAATCCATTAATTATATTTTATTTTGTTTTGTTCTTTGTTCAAATATTTGTTTTTTTCCTTCTCTCTTTTTTTTTTTTTTCCCGAGTTTCCTTATCTTTGTCTCTTGCATGTACGCTTATCACACTTGTTTCTTTTTCATAGTAAGTGTATTTGATTATTTTATGGACTAAATGTTCATGGAGGATTTGGATCACAGAAGGGTTACAATGGGTACTGCGGGGGATTATTGGGGGGGGGGTATCTGGGGCGGGTTTCGTGGGGATTGGTTCATCCGAATATACATGAAAGATATACAAAATCATTCAAAGGATCGGGGGATGGGGCATGATCACGATGGGTGGATAATCACACAATAAATGAGGGAATCTGAATTCCTAGCCTGGAGAGCTCTGCCACAGTCTCCAAGGGAGCAACAATAGTCCTCTGAGTGTGGGGACAATGCCTGTCAAAATAGGATGACCCACTGATTTTTTTTTTTTTAATTGATGACTACCCTTGTGAGTCTTTGCTCTTGTAAATGAGACTTAGCCTGCAGTTGTGGGGTGCCTAAGGGTTGCAACCTGAGAGCCTCCTTGTTGCTCAAATGTGGCCTCTCTCTAAGCCAATGATTGCATTACCTTCCCCCCAACGTGGGACATGACTCCCGGGGATGAGCCTCCCTGGCAATGAGGGATTAATACCAAGTGCCAACTGGCAGCTTTGCACAATGACAGTATCGTAGCCAATGAGATTTATCCGAGGCACGATTATTGCTAATTGAAAACTTTTCCCAAGTGCCAACTGGCAACACAACTGGAAAAAGACCTTGAATAAAAGGGGGAAATGGTAAAGACAAATGAGTTCAAGTGGCTAAGAGACTTCAAAGAGAGTTGGGAGATCATCCCAGAGGTAACTCTTACGCATACCTCAGTAGGAGCTCATAGAACATCTAAGTGCCTATCACCCCACTCAGAGGGGTTCCTGAGAGCTCCGGAGACACCCTGGTCCTATATAAGGGGGGATAGCCCCAGAGACTGATGCCTTATCAGTGGGTTCTATTTTGGAATCTCTGCTCCTGAGAGTGACAGAATGAGACTCAAATAAGTCCTCCCTGCACATGGTTCACCAGTCCCTTCTATTCAAACCTATATGCGATGCTGGAGTTTTTAGGTATACTTCCAGAGACTGGAGCCTCCAGCCTACCTATGTGCCAGGTGTGCATGAAATCTAGGTGGAGCTGCAACTCCTACCCTACAGCTCAATGGACTCATCCAAGTCACCTGGTAAGGAGACAATGATGGGAAATGGCCATCCCAGGGAATGGAGAGGGCCTCCATCTGCAGGCAGGATCATCCCACCCACCATATCCATGGGATATAAGCCCTCTCTCACTTGGAGTTGGAATGGACATCACCATCCCAGTCCCCTCAGGATTGGGGGAAGAACTATGGACTAGAGTGGACTTGATGGTATTCTGTTGTTCACATATGGTGATTCTAGCAATGCAAGAAATTATAACAATGAGGTGGAGCCAGTGGCCACTTGACACTTTTGGGGTAGGGAGGGGACGAGCAGTTGAAATACAGTGGCTTCTTTGGGAGTTGGCGGTTGTCCTGAGTACTGTTGTGGCAACGGATGTAGGCCATTTTAAATCAGCACACACCACTAAGAACTGAGTGGGAGAGAGTGTGGTCTACAGTGTGAACTGTGGTCTATGGTTGGTGGCAAGGCTCCAGGATGTGTAAGTTCATTGAGGGTGGTGGGCCACACTGTGGGAGATGTTTGTGTGGGATGTGATGGGAGGTGTGGGAGGTGGGCAACATGGCAATCCCAGTGGGTTCCGTGTAATATTTTAGGTAATCTAAGCAACTCTTAAAATATATGTATATATATATATAAACAACATTTTTGTAAGCAAATACAAAAAAAAAAAAAAAAGTAAATAGCATATTTTTTTAAATTAAAAAAAAAATATATCTAGTTAGTCTTTAAATCTTTAAAATAATCATCTGGTAGCTTCTTTGGAAAATAGTCAAACTACCTGCTGTTAAGCAAAAGACTACAGGAAAACTAAAATAATTATGGCTGGAAGTAAGACCACTACTGAAAAAAAAGTAAGCGCATCATGTTGTACCACACAAATTGAGAAGCAGTAAGACAGCTAGCACCCACAGGCAGTATCTACCATAGAGCACATTCTACTGTACTGGATAATCAGCCCTATGTACTGGGCAGCGCTAAATGAGGTATGTCTATATTTCTATGCAGCCTATTTTTTAGCACACAGTTGTATGGTTCTTTTAACAAAAAAGATTAAACCCTAATTTTTCAGACTATTAATCATGCCTCCTCCCAAACATGACAACAAATTCACAGAAGTTGCTTAAATGTTTTCTTAATGGTTTAGATTTATAGATAGTACAAAAGGTAGCCCAAAAGTTAACCAAAGTTAGATACCTCCTTAATTCTGGATTATATTTCATATAATAAATTTTAGAATAGAAGCTACCAGAATCTAAAACATAAAGATAAGTAGATAAAGCAATATAGTCAAAGGGAATAATTATGTATAATAGAGAACAATGGGTTGGTATCCTACACATTCTTAGAAATTAAAAAGATTAAACTCCGCAATATAAAAATGGCCACAGTACAGGTGATAAACACATGAAGAAAAAAAACACATGAAAGTCAGCCTCATCAGAAAACCTTATTTCAGATACAGAAAGATAAAGCAACTTACCTAGGGTCATATATCAGAGTCAATAAGAACCATCACTAGAATCGAAATGTAACTCCAGAGCTTTACAGTTTATAAAAGTATTTTTAAAGACTTCGGGGAAGATGGTGGACTAGAAAGACATGGAACTTACTTCTTTTCCAGAAAAACAGCTAGAGGACAGGCTGAAATGGCTTGAAAAAGATCTTCTAGGGTTTAGGATACCAGGTGAAAGCTGGACACCATCCAGAAGAGAGAGGAACAAAGGAGGGGAATCTCGAAGGTAAAATTGTGAGTTGATACCAGTGGCTGCTACTGCCAACACCCTCCCCCACACTAAAGACACTTTAAAATTCTCAGGACTCTGGGCCTGCTAAAAAAGGTCTCCAGGGATCCACTGCCCCAGTAAAGGGGAGAGAAAGGGACACAGCCTAAGGCTGACTCAGATTCTGACCACAAGTTTCGTCTGCTGTGCTCCACAAGCCATTCCAGGCTGGGTGGGACCCTGCATTGTTTGCCCTGGGAGATGGGGCAGGACTGGAGACACCCAACTCTCTCAATCTCCCTCTCTTCTAACTAGGACATACCTCCCAAGGAAACTCTGACCAGGCATTGAACTGAGAGATCTGCTGAAGAGCACTAACTGCTGGCAAACCAAGGAAGTATAGGTGAGAAAATTAAAATAAACAACAAAGACTTTCCGGCCTTTATAACCTCCCTCCCCAAAGCCCTAGGAAGGGGGACTGCAGCCAATTATTGGGTCCAGAGCCCAGTTTTGAGCAACTAACAGGGACAATCCTAACGATCTAGGTTGAACCAAGAATCAAAGAGCAGCAGTAATAGGGAAGCGGCTGTGGCTCAATCAGTAGGGCTCCCGTTTACCGTATGGGAGGCCCCGGGTTCGGTTCCCGGGGCCTCCTGGTGAAGGCAAGCCCGCCCGCACGGCGTGGTTAGCTGACCCAGCGAGCGCAAGCAGCAAGGGGGGGATAAATGAATAAATAAATGAAATCTCTAAAAAAAAAAAAAAAAAAAAAAAGAGCAGCAGTAACAGACAGCCTTCTGCCACTAAATCCCTTTGAAAGAGAGAGAAATTGAGCATATGGGTAAACTACCATCCTAATCAGATGTCTAGACATCAGCAAACAATTATAAGCCATAATAAGAAAATGGAAGACATGGCCTAAGGAAACGAATATATCAGAGCCCCAGAAGAGACATAAGATTTGAGAGAACTACTTAATGAGATGCACACAAATTTCCAAAATGAAAATCAATGAGCTGAAAGACAATATGCCTAAGGAGATAAATGACATCAGAAGACACTGAGTGAGCACAAAGAAGAATTTGAAATACTGAATAGAAAAATAACAGAGCTCATGGGGAATGAAAGAATAGGTGAGATCAAAAACACATTAAATGCATACAACAGCAGACTCAAAATAGTAGAAGAAAGAATAAATGATACCAAAGACAGAACAGCTGAAATTGAAAAGGAAAAGAACAGAGAAAGAAAAGAAAAAATTGACCAGGGGTTCAGGGAGTTGAACGACAACACGAAATGCAACAACATACTTTCCAGAAGAAGGGAAAAGGGGCAAGAATATTTGAGGAAATAATGGCTGAAAATTTCCTAATTCTCACAAAAAAAATGAACTTACATGTCCAAGAAGCACACTGTACCCCAATCAGAATAAATCCAAACAGACCTACTCCAAGACACATACTACTCAGAATGCCAAATGTCAAAGATAAAGAGAAAATTCTCAAGAGCAGCAAGGGAGAAGCAAACCATCACATACAAGGGATGCCCAGTAAGACTTAGCACAGATTTCTTATCAGAAACCATGGAGGTGAGAAGACAGTGGTATGATACCTTTAGGATACTGAAAGAGAAAAATTACCAGCCATGGATTCTTTATCCACCAAAATTGTCCTTCAAATATGAAGGTGAGTATAAAATATTCACAAACAGAAACTGAAAGAGTTCATAAAAAAAGAGTCCACCTTTGCAGGAAATATTAAAGGAAGCCTTAGAGCCTGAAAGAAAAGACAGTATAGTGAGGTTTGGAGGAGTGTATAGAAGAAGGAATAGCAGAAAGGATAACCAAAAGACTAAAAACAGAGATGGAAATGATATGATATACGAAAACCAAAGAATAAAATGGTGGAAATAAATAATGTATTTACACTAATATCATTGAATGTGAATGTATTAAACTCCCCAGTCAAAAGATATAGGCTAACAGAATGCATAAAAAAACATGAGTCATCTATATGCTGCTTACAAGAAAACCACCTTAGACCCAGAGATACAAACAGGCAAGTGAAAGGTTTGAAAAAGATATGCCACGCAAATAGTAACCAAAAAAGAGCACGGGTATCTATACTAATATCGGACAAAACAGACTTTAAATGCAAAAAAGTTATGAAACACAGAAAGCCATTATATCTTAATTAAAGGGATAATTCAACAGGAAGATCTAACAGTCATAAATATCTATGCACCAAACAAGGGTGCCCCAAAATACATGAGACAAATGCTGGCAAAACTAAAGGGAGAAACAGGCATCTCTATAATAATCATTGGAGACTTCAACACACCACTCACATCATTAGATAGAACAATTAGACAGAAGATAAACAGAAAACAGAGAATTTGAACAATATGATAAATGAGTTAGATCTAATAGACAAATACATAACATTGCATCCAAACTGTGTGGGTTATACATTCTTCTCAAGCGCACATGGATCTTTCTCCAGGAGAGACATGTTAGGGCACAACGCAGCTCTCATTAAATATAAAATGACTGAAACTATACAAACCACATTCATCAGATCATAATGGACTGAAACTGGAAATCAATAATAAATAGGAAAAAGGAAAATTTCATGAATACGTGGAAGGTGAACAACACACCCCTAGGTAATCAGTGGGTCAAAGAAGAAATTGCAAGTGAAATCAGTAAACACTGAGACAAATGAAAAGGAGAACCCAACTTATCAAAACTCATGAGATACAGCGAAGGCAGTCTTGGGAGGGAAATTTATAGCCCTAAATGCCCATATTAAAAAAGAAGAGCTAAACTCAAAGATTTAAGTGAAAAACTAGAGAAACTAGAAAAAGAACAGCAAACCAATCCCAAAGCAAGAAAGAGGAAAGAAATAATAAAAGATTAGAGCAGAAATAAATGAACTTGAGAACAAAAAAATAATAGAGAAGATCAATGAAACCAAAAGCTGGTTCTTTGGGAAGATCAATAAAATTGACAAACCCCTAGCTAGACTAACAAAGAATAAACAAGAGAAGATGCAAATAAATACAATCAGAAATGAAAAGGGGGAAGTTACGACTGACCCCACAGAAATAAGAGAAACTGTATGTCAACAAACTGAACAACGTAGATGAAAAAAATGGACAAATTCCTAGAAATGCATAAACAACCTACACTGATGCTACAGAAAAACATATATAACAAACCAATCACATTTAAAGAGATTGAATCCATCATCAAAAATTTCCCAACAAAGAAAAGTCCGGGCCAGATGGCTTCACAGGTGAATTCTACCAGACTTTCAAGAAAAATTAACACCAATTTTGTTTAAACTCTTCCAAAAAACTGAAGAGGAGGGAAAATTACCCAACACATTTTATGATGCCAACATGACCCTGATACCAAAGCCAGATGAAGATACTACAAGGAAAGAAAATTACAAACCAATCTCTCTAATGAACATAAATGCAAAAATTCTCAAGAAAATACTTGGAAGTCGAATCCTACAGTCATATGACTCATACAAGACAACCAAATGCGATTTATTCATGGTATGCGAGGCTGGTTCAACAAAAGAAAATCAATCAATGTAATACACCACATTAACAAATTGAAGGAAAAAAAATACATGATCAACTCAACCAATGCAGAAAGGGCATTTGACAAAACCCCGCATCCTTTCTTGATAAAAGCTCTTCAAAAGATAGGAATAGAAGGAAAATTTCTCCACAGCCAACACTGAACTTAATGGCAAAAGGTTGAAAGTTTCCCTCTAAGACCGAGAACAAGACAAGGATGCCCACAGTCACCACTGTTATTCCACACTGTACTAGAAGTTCTAGCTAGAACAATTAGTCAAGGAAAAAAAAAAACAAAAATTAAAGGCATTCAAATAGGAAAAGGGGAAATAAAATTCTCACTATTTGAGGATGACATGATCCTGTATTTAGAGAATTCTGAAGTATCCATGACAAAGCTACGTGAGCTAATAAGAGTTCAGCAAAGTGGCAGGATACAAGACCAACACACAAAAATCAGTAATGTTTTTGTACACTAGTATTGAACAATTTGAGGAGGAAATCAGGGGGAAAATTCCATTTACAATATCAACAAAAAGACTCAAATACCTAGGAATCAATTTAACCAAAGAAGAACAGAACCTATATGCAGAAAACTACAAAACAATGCTAAAAGAAATCAATGAAGACCTACACAAATGGAAAGACACTCCGTGTTCATGGATTGGAAGATTAAATATCACAAATATATCAATCCTACCCATACTGATTTATAGATTCAATGCAATACCCATCAAAATTCCAACAGCCCATTTTACAGAAATAGAAAAGGCAATTACCAAATTCATTTGGAAGGGAAAGTGCACCTGAATAGTCAAAAGTATTCTAAAAACGAAGAGTGACATAGGAGGAATTTCACTGCCTGAAATATATTACAAAACTACAATGGTCAAAACAGCATGATATTGGCATAAAAATATACACATTGAACAGTGGAATCCACTGTGAGATCCAGAAATAAGCCCTCACCTCTACGGTCAACTCGTTTTTGACAAACCTAGCAAACCCATGTTAATGGCACAAAACAGTTTCTTCAACAAATGGTGCTAGGAGAACTGGATATCTATAAACAAAAGAATGAAAGAGAACTCCTATCTCACTCCCATTCAAGAATCAACTCAAAATGGATCAAAGACCTAAATATAAAAGCCAGGACCATAAAATTACTAGAAGAAAATGTAGGGAAACATCTTAAAGACCTTGTGGTAGGTGGTGGTTTCTTGGACCTTACACCTAAAGCATGTGCAACAAAAGAAAAAATAGATAAATGGGACCTCCTCAAAATTAAACACTTTTGCACCTCACAGGACTTTGTCAAAAGGGTGAAAAGCCAGATGACACAATGAGAGAAAATATTTGGAAATCATATTAAAAATGGGCAAAAGAGTTGAATAGACATTTGTCCAAAGAAGAAATACAAATGGCAAAAAAACACATGAAAAATGTTCAACATCACTAATGATTAAGGAAATGCAAATCAAAACTGCAATGAGATAAATTTCACAACTATCAGAATGGCCACTATTAAAAAGACAGAGAACTACAAGTATTAGAGAGGCTGTGGAGAGATAGAACAATTATTCACTGTTGGTGGCAATGCAGAACGGTACAGCCACTGTGGAGAACTGTTTGGCAGTTCCTGAAGAAGTTGAATATAGATTTGCCACGTGACCCTGCAATACCACTACTGGGTTATACCACTGAGAGCAGTGACACGAATAGACATCTGCTCACCAATTTTCATAGTGACATTATTCACGATTGCCCAAAGTTGGAAACAACCCAGATGTCCATCAACCGATAAACAGATAAAGAAATTGTGGTGTATTCACATGACGGAATATTATGCAGCTGTAAGAAGAAATGAAGTCGTAAAACATATGACAACATGGAAGAACCTGGAGGACATTATGTTGAGTGAAGCAGGTCAGACACAAAAGGACAAATATTGTATGACTGCATTACTATGAACTAAATATATTATGTAACATATTTTATGATTCCACTTATATAAAATGTAAATATAAATCAATTTATAAAGATGTAATCTGATTAGTGGTTATGTAGGTCTAGGGAAGACATGCTAAGTGGTGTGGAGTTTTTCTTTTTGGAGTAATGAAATAATTCTAAATTTTTTTGTGATGATGAATACAGAACATTGTGATTAAACTGAAAGCCATTGTTGGTATGTGAATATATCTCAATAAAACTACTTAATAAATAAATAAATAATTGTGCAAGAATAGCCAGCTATGTACATCAGGGGAAACACAGACTGAGAGGTGAAGAATTTTCTTGTTTATTATTATTGAAATAATGAAAATGCTGTAATGATGGAAGTGATGAACGCACAACTGTGATTATACGAAATACCACTGATTGTACACTTTGGATGAATTATATGCTTTATTAATATATTATCAGTAAAACTGATTTTTTATTTAAAAGATAAAAGTGTGTAAAAAAGTACTCTTACACACTTTATCTCATTTTAATAAAAATATTAACTTGGGCTTCATCAAAATAGCTGAGATTAAAGATTTATGTGTGCCATCAATGACTCTAAAGAACTCACCCTCAAAAAACAAAATTGTTCTCAATAAAAACAGGCTTTTTTTTTTTTTTTTGCACATTTCCTAAACTGCTCCAAACTCTTGTTAAATATACAACCTCTGATGTCAAAAGTTTCAGAGGTTTATTACTATATCTGCAAAGTAATCCTTTTACTTACTTTAAACATATTTGAATCAGTTCCAAATGATACTGTCACAGCATTCTTAAATTTATTTAGGAAGTCTCTATTTAGTTGTGTAAAAAAGGGTAATGAACATGTTCACATACTTTAACTTTTTAATTACAATTCCATACTGATATACTAGATATACTGGTTAAATAAAATGTATTACTAAAATAAATTTTAACATTTTTAAATAATTTTTTAAATATGGCTAATAGGAATTTTAAATTATACTTGGCTTCCATTATATTTCTTTGGGACAGCACTGTTCTTCACTTCCATAATATTCTGCTAATAATCTATTCACTGATATCGCATATTAATAACCTTACGTATACTTTTATACTGTATATTATATTGTAAACGAAAATAGTTTTAGCAAAGCATACAATTAAATCCGCACTCTAAAGGAATTAAATGTATATCAAACTGTTGATCTCATGCCTCTGGAAAAAGGACTGGTTGCTGGAAGACAGAGGTAGAAGAAAAATTTATCCCTTTATATCCTTTTATAGCTTTCAAATTTACCTATGTGAAAATAAATTTTCAATTAAAACAAACCCATAATAGAATAATTTGAAATATTACTAGTGGAGCCTTTGTAAGTCAACAGCAAACATTATCTGGTAGTTATCTTTCCAACTACCATTCTACAATAGTGCACATTGCTTAGTTTTTTAAACAGATGGTTTTAATTCATCTGATACAGCTGTTAAACTCTTATTATATCCAAACTCTGCTTTGACCTCCCTATTTTAACCTACATCTATTTCAATTCTAGGGTGTTTTGGTCTTAGCAGTTAGATCTCAGTGCAAAGAAAAGAACGTGGCTATGGTTAGTTGAGAAGAAGCTTAAGCACCAAGAAATTCTTCCCAAACCATTCATTCTTCAGTAAAATGCCACCTGCTAGTTCTTAATGACTAATGTTCATTCAATGGGACAATCTAAAAGTATTATCAAAGGATGACACAACTGTATCCCAAAAGTAGTCATTTCATTTTAGGTTATGGTTTTTAAGTGACTGATAGCCTCAACTTGCTTCTGGTTCTGAAATATATCATACCACAACCTGTTCCATTTATGCACAGAGCACCACCTGGTGTTTGTTTTAAAGTGAAATGTGTAATTATAAATATTCTAACATGCATGCACAACTCACAGAAATTATGTTTTAATACTTGGAAGGAACACTCGAGATCAGCAAGTACTTTTCAGCTGTGAACTGCAGAGCTCCAAGGGTTTCAGTGAAGCATCTCAGCGCCTGCTGTCCTGTTCAATTCCCTCCAACCATAGCAATTACACTTTATCAGTTTAAATACTGAACTTTCAAGTTATATTTCATTCAGGACTAAAGAGGTATTTTGAAACCAATAATTTAGCCCAATATTCACATTTTTACAGAGAGAATATCAAAACCCAGGCAGACTAATTATTCATCCAAGGTCACATTATTTAGAGAAAAGTTTGCTTTTTCCACAAGACATATTGGTAATTCCATAAAAATATAAAGGGCCATTAATCTTTCCAAAACACTACACTTAACTCATGTTATGCTCCATAGACATTTACATCTATTTTTTTAATCTTTTTAAGTTACAAAAATAATGCAAAGCTATGGGGAGGAGGGAGATTAAAAAACACCTAAATATTATGCAAAATAATGTATGAAGTCCCCTTTTCACCTTCATCCTCCTACCCATGGGTCACCACTGACTAGTGACTGGTATCAATCCTTCTTGATCTTTCACCTTGTATTTAAATACATTTAAATACTAGGTTTTTTACTCCTTTCAATAATCAGAAGCATACCTGACATACCGTTCTGTCTTTTTAACCCAAAAACATACCATGTAATAAATCAAAACTGTTCATAGCTGTGTCCATAGCATGGCTGCATATGTAAGCTGTTTACCATATAATCAATGCTACAATAAACAATGCTGCACACGCATCTTCCCAAACATGTGCTAGAAGCTCTATTTTACCTTCAATCTGACCTGCTTGTGCCTGAGCTCCTGTATATGGTGGCTGCTGTGGTTGAACTCCTGGTGGGTGAGCTGCTGAGGAAGAGGAAGCAATGCTATCCGGCGTTCCTGAACGGTCTTCTGCAGGAGCACTGGGTGGTCCTGGATAGTCATGAAAAGTCATTTTAGTACTTAATAAAATGCCTTTCATAGCAAGCTCAATTAATAAATTTGGTTAAAAGGGGTAAAAATAAAAGTACTAGAAGTATACCACAAATGTAGCCTTTTATATTAAACGTATGTACTTTATTTTTTCCTTTGTTCCAGTCTATTAAGAATCCAAAGCTACAACTGGAAATCCTTCCTTATAAAGCATGGAGTATTAAATTCCTGGGTCCTAACTTCCCCCTGTAAAAGTTTATACTCATCTCTGTAATGCTAATATCCACTCCCCCACCCGTATGCAATCTATTTTATAGATGAACCAAAATTATCTATTCATTCTTCATTAGGTTTCCACTGCTCTTAAATCAAGTTCAACCCTCTGATTTGGAATTCAAGGATCCAAACATTATTTCTCAAAATTCCTCCTCTTATGCCCCCCTTCAGCTAAACTGAACTACTTTCTAATCCTACAATATATCTAATGCTTTTTCTGCCTCCATTTCATTTATTACTATTCCCTCCACCTCTGCTCCATTTTCAGATATCTAAATATAACCAATAACCTTTAAGACCTAGTTATAATTCCACACTTCTACTAAGCCTTCTTGACCCATAAATATTTTTTCCACTTCTGAACTTCTATAGTTTTATTTTTATTTTTATGACCCTTACCAGCTTCTAACTTAGTGTTTCCGAAAAGGTTCCATCTTCCATCTTAGACTATGAACTCTTTTGGACAGGCTCTTTTCTGACTCTTTTTGCCTGCCTCAAAAGGTCTAGCACTCTAACTTATACCTGGAGCCACCCAAATTCTTCCAGAATAATAAACAGGGAAGTGAATAGGGAGAATATGATGCAGTTCCAATTCTGGGATGCTCAAAACTGATATTCTGAAGTCAAGTGTCGATACATCTTACTCCTTTAAGTTCTTTTTTGTTTTGGCAACATAGAAAAGTGGTTAAAAGCAAAGGTTTTGGAATCAGAATGCCTACAGTCAAATCCCGGTGTTGCCACTTAGTAGCTGTGTTATTACTCTGGGCATGTTACTTAATCTCCCTCTGTGCCTCAGTTTCCTTATGTGTACAAATGGAATACTACTTTCTTCATAAAGTTACTGTGAGGATGAGTTAACACATGGCAAGTGCTTAGAAAATGATCATCACTTAGCTCCATATTAGGACTTTCTTATTATTAATAGACTAATTCCCTGAGGGTAAACCTATACTATGTGTTCTGCTGTATATCCCCAGAACCTAGTATTATATGAAGGCACATAGTTGGCAGCTGATAGTTCAGGTATTAAAGAGAATCGAAATTAGAACATTAGTGGTAATACAAGAGAGACTAATGATTACCAGAGTAAAATGGACAATTACTTCTGTGCACCATAATTTTTTTGTATTTACATACACACAGATACATACATATACATGCACATCCCTCCCACAAAAGACACAGTATTATTATTCTAAAAAAATAAAATTCTTTTGACTCCTGTTTTCTCCCTTGGATGTAAAATGAGTTAATTTTGCTCATTCTATCTTTGTAATACTTCATTCTTCCTTCCCATTTCCACATCTAATATGCTGGTAAATGTTTTATTTACCAAACCAAACCTGAGTTAACTACAAAAGTACCCTGGCTATTTTCATGGGCACAGATTTTCCTACTTCAATCCAATATACAAAGCCACCAGAATAATGTTCTTCAAACAATATAATTCATATTTATGATATTATTTTGGTATGGCATATACTATATTCATATCTAAAATTTTTTTTTTTTTTTTTTTTTTTGAGGTACTGGGGCCAGGGATTGAACCCAGGACCTCATAAGTGGGAAGCTGGCACTCAACCAACTAGCCACATAAGCTCCCTAGTTGGTTATTTTGTTTGTTTGCTTGTTTGTTTTCATCTTTTTTTTTTTTCAGGAGGCACCAGGAACCAAACCTGGGACCTCCCATGTGGGAAGCAGGCACTCAATTGCTTGAGTCACATCTGCTCCACATACCTAAATTTTTAAGTGATTCCTCCATTTGGCATTTCCTAAATTCTTAAGTATTAAGTAGCTAGAATATTAACTTCTATTTCAGTTACTCTAAAAATGTGTTTTCATATACACTACTTCTCTGATATCTTCTTTTGCCAAGAACATAAATCATAAACAAATATTTGACTCTAAAGAATTTCACATGATTCCCTTCAGTGACTAATCCCTTAGAAGTTAAAGTAAATGAAATTAAACAGACTCAATCCTGTCATTTCCAGCTACTGACAATGGGAGAGAAAATTGACCAGGTAAACCTCCACACAAAATAGAAGGAAACAACTATTTGTGAAACCATCAGAAGATAACCAAATGTAGGCAAAAACCAGAGTACAGTTTACGCTAATGGAACTGCAATGAGTAAGGACTGCAAGTCCCACACCCTGTAGCGCCAATGGTACACTGTTATTGACTGCATAAGCTGGCTGGTCAAGCAGATGAAAATTTAGGGAGGAATCCCTGAATTGACAGAGCCACAGAAGGGGTGAGACCCAAAATCTAATTATAAACTCTACCCAAAACCCTAAATGGACTATACAGTGGTGAAGGGGAGGGAGACATCTAAGGGGCTCAGGAAAAAAAAACAACAGCAACTAGAGCTGAAAGAACTGAGCAAAGTTATCAGCTGCTATACTCCACAAGGAAGACAGAATAAATAATTTGAACCCAAGAAGTTAACTCCCTGTTAGAACAAAACAAACAATCCTCAAAAGATTCAAAAGGAACTCTAAATCACTACCACATATTAGCTACAATGTCAAATTTCAACCAAAAATTATCAGACAAGCAAAGAAACAGGAAAATGTCACCCAAACTGGGAGAAAAAGGTCATCAATATAGAAACAGACTCCAAATAGGCTCAGATGTTGTATATAGCAAACATTTTAAAGCAACTATTAAATAATTAAATAAAAATACATTAAAAAATTAAAGGAAAATATGGTAATAAATGAATGTAAAGATAAGGAATCTCAAAAGAGAAATGGTGGGAGAGAGGCAGGGACGAAGGGAACAAACTAACTTACCTGAAACCTGATCATCTGTTAAACCAAATGCTGACATGACATTTTTATTGATTTCATCTTGGTTTTTTAAGGGGTCAAAAGCCGACATACTTGCAGCCATAACCTGAGTAGACTGCTTTCCAGAAGAATCAGAAGCAGCAGGCTTTTCTTCCCTACCATCAACTGTATCTAGAAGAGAGAGTGACAGAAAAATAAACAAAAACTGCCTTTCATTTTATCAATAGTCAATAAAGCCTAAAAAAATAAAAGGTAGGGAAATACATATGTGCTTAAATATAGTATGGAATGTTAACAGAATCTCTGAATATTGGATTATAGATAATTTGGCGTTCATCTTTATACTTGTTTATATCTCTACTTTTCAAAATCAGAACAAAAAGTCCAAAAAGAAATGCAAGATAAATAATGTTCCTTTAAAAAAATTCTAACCACCTACTTCCCTAAGAATTACTAGACAGGAAAAAAATACAACCTCCTTAACAAACAGAAGTATTTTACTTTTTATGAAGCCTCATGACAGAAATCCTAGTAGCAGATACATAGTGGGCACTTAGGAAGTAAATTATAGGAATTAATACTATTTTGTAAAAGGATAAGCAATATAACTAAAGTTCCGTTCTCAACTTTTATGTTTTATTTTTAGTGTCTATTGGTCTGCTATTATACTTAATAAAATACATAGGAAATGATGCATGTCAGGGATTTGCTTTGAAATAATTTGGGACAGTAACAAAAGAAAAAATAAGTAAGTGGAACATCACTGAAATTTAAAACTTCTGTGCATCAAAGAACTTTATCAAGAAAATAAGACAACCTACAGAATAGGAGAAAATATTTGGAAACCATATATCTGATAAAGGTTTAATATCAGAAATATATAAAGAACTCTTACAACTCAAAAAGACAAGCAACCCAATTTTAAAATGAGCATAAGAAGATATACAAATGGCCAATAAGCATATGAAAAGCTGCTCAACATCATTAACTATTAGGGAAATGAAATCAAAGCCTCAATGAGACACCACTTCATACTCACTAGAATAGCTATTAAAAAAAAAAATACAGAAAATAATGAGTGTTGGAGAGGGTGAGAAGAAATGGGAACCTTCATACATTTTTCATGGGAATATAAAATGGTGCAACCACTGTGGAATACAGTTTCCTCAGAAAGTTAAGTATAGAATTACCACATGACCAGGCAATCCCACTGCTAGGAACATAAACCCAAAAGAAATGGAAGCAGGGACTTGAACAGATATTTGCACACCAATGTTCACAGTGGCATTATTCACAATTGCCAAAATGAATGGATAAACAAAATGTGGTAAATACATACAATGGAATATTATTCAGCTAAAAAACGGAATGAAGTTCTGACATATGCAATAACATGGATAAACCTTGAAGACATCATGTTGAGTAAAATAAGCCAAACACAAAAGGACAATATTGTATGATCTCACCTATATAAAAAAAATTAGGATATGCAAATTCATAGCGCCAGAAACTAGAATACAGAGACATGCGGGAGTGGAAAATGGGGAGTTAATACTTAATTGGTATGGAGTTTCTGTTTGGGTGATGGAAAAGTTGTAATAGATGTTGATGGTGGCAGAACACTGTGACTGTAATGAATACCATTGAACCGTACATCTGAAAGTGGGTAAAATGGGAAATTTTATGTTATATATATATATATATATGTTACCAGAAAAATAACCTTTAAAAAACCCATAGAATGGTACAACACAAAGAGTGAACCCTAACATAAATGTAGGACTATAGTTAATAGTGTAATTATAATAACATTGCTTCATAAATTATAACAAAGGTACCACACTAATGCAAAATGTTAATAGAGAAAAACTGTGTGAGAGGAGGCGTGTATATGGGACCTCTACTTTCTGGATAATTTTTCTGTAAACCAAAATCTGTTCTTATTAAAAAAAAAAAAAAAAAAGTCAAATATAACATGGAAGGGGCAGAAGTGTGTGGGTGTATAAATAAAATAATACTATGAATTAAGAATTGTTAAGAGTTGGGTGTGGGTTCATGGGATTCATTATAGTATATATCTACTTTTATATAATCTGTTTAAATTTTTCCATAATAAAATGTTTAAAAAAAAAAAAAAAAAAACAGCAAAATAAAATTTAAAACAGTGTAGTTCAGGGGCTGAACACTGGCTTCCCACATACGAGGTCCTGGGTTCAATCCCTGGCCTAGTACCTCTTAAAAAAATTAAAAATATAAAAATATAAAATAAACATTAGGAGCAGTTTAAATTTAAAACCATGCTTTTTTCCTAAGGCTATAAAAGTACTCAACAGGCACTTATACTACTACCTTGTGAAAGAAAAAGGGTTCAAGAATAACCTACATTTTACAAATAGGAACCCAAGGCCAAGACACACAAAAGATATGAATGAATGCCAATTGAAATCTGACATTGAAATTTCACTGAGAAATTTGGGATTAATACAAAATTTAACTTGTAAAAAAATTCTGACTACTAAATGGAATATAAGCACTCCCAACATACATGGGCTTGCAGCATTCATTCATTCCTAATTTGCCATTCCACTGATTACCCTAGCATTTCCCAAACTTCTGGGAAAAACGCCTTTAAGTACTCCTTTGAACCTTAGTCTATCAGTTATCCACCTTCCTCACCAACTTCTTTCCTCTAAATCCAAGGCATAGCCCAAGAGATTACCACACCAATCTTATTAATTATTTCCCCTCACACTACTACTATCTCCCCCCATTTGTACCTTTTTTTAAACTTATTGTACACTAAATCCATCACAAAACACACACTATGCCCACTAGCCTATTACATGTTTTGTTAGCTGCTAGAGGGACTGCAATAGGTCAATCCAGTGTCTAAGGTAGCTGATACATCATTTGCTCCTTAGAAGAAAACAAATGTCAAAGAACCCATGCAGAGGTAGTGTAATGAAGAACATAGGTAGGCGCACAGTTCTGGGTGAGGGTAAGCCACATGGTTCTAAATAGCATTGACAGCTAATTGGCAGATTTGTTTTGTGGAGGAGACTTTAAATTTTAGAAACAGATTTTTAGATTTTTCTTGAGAAGGAGATTTAAATCAGGATATGATCTAAGAGCTTAGAAGCTTAGAAACTTTCACAGAAGCAAGGTGGTTAACAGATAAGTGATCTTACTAAGTGCATGAGAGAAAACATAAAATAAACTTGCAATCACCTTTTCAATTAAAGCATAGAATCTATTATAAAATTGGTTACATAAGTCAGGTAGGACACAATGACTAGAAGGATATCCATACAAAGAAACAACTAATATGTGGCATGATGACCAAGATCTAGAGAAGAAACCAATTTAAGTATCTTTCACATTGACATAGGTGAAAAGGTAACAATAAAACATATGACGGAGTAGATGTGGCTCAAGTGGTTTAGCCCGTTTCCCAGACAGGAGGTCCCAGGTTGGGTCCCTGGAGGCTTCTAAAAACAAAAACAAACAACAAGCAAACAAAGGAAAAAAACAATTCAGAGGAGCTGATGTGGCTCAGTGGTTGAACACCAGCTCTCTGCATACAAGGTCCTAGGTTCAATCCCTGTCCCTGGTACCTCAAAAAAAAAAAAAAAAAAAAAAAAAGAGAGAGAGAGACTATGGATATAAAGAACTGATTTTTAAAAAAAGTAATGGCAAGAAAAAGGGGAGAACAGAAAGGTAGTTTCACCAAATCCAAAACCTTGTGTTTCTATTCCTTAGAGCTGAACCTGGGGTATTGAGGGTAATTTCTGCACAATACTGGATATACTGATTGAATTTTGTTCTAAAAGTCTCATAATATTCTACATGTGCTTAAGTGTCTGATATTATCATATGAAAATGTTGTCTCAGCTACTAAGAAGCTCCTGGGAAAATAGTCTAAAAAAGTTTCCATCAGATCCTTAATCGAAAATTGTGTTTTTTGTTTGGAGGTAGGAGTCAAAACAGGCAACACCTGCTTTCACCTGCAATATAAAAGGTTTCATTATAAAGTGGCCAGATGGATCTCATTATAGTATTTCAGTAAATCTCCAAAATGTTCTGAAATAGAACTAGAAATTATTAATCAATCACTAAATATTTATTAAGCATCTACCAATAACACAATTCCACATGGTTGGAAGAAACATGTGTTAAGGAAAGAAAACTGAAATTCCAACATGCAAATGAGACTGAAAACAGAAAAATATCCCAGAATCTAAAGGTTGTAAGGAAATATACATGCTACCTTTCCACAATGTCATCTTCTATTAAATCCCTTATATGCAGCCATCCACACTTTTACACAATATGGACAGTTTTTAACATTTTGAAACTTATAAGCAAATATAATTTTTTTAAAAATCAGTTTTCTTTTTTAAGTGCCAATCTAAGAATTTAAACAAAAATTGAGAAAAGCAGTTTTTAAAATTTACTTTTAAGCCATAACATATTTAAATTTTAATCTACATTTTAAAATACATTTATTTGGCCCCAAAACTATATAGCAATTTCAAATTTGTCAATAAATCTTATTTTATCCTAATATAATTAAATAGCACATCACCTGAAATGAAAAAAACTTAATTTTTCTTTGCATATTTTAATATTAAAAGTATGTTTAAAACAAACTTTACAATACCATTTCAATGTACTAATCTAAAATTATTTTTTACTTGAAACTACTTCATAAGCCAAACAAAACTCATGAAATGATTTTTAATTCCTAAACAGGTTACATGACCTATCAGGAACTTCCAGAAACTGACATGTCAGAAACCCAGTAGTCCGAGAGAACACTGTAAAAAGGGATTCCCTCCAAGTATCATCAAGGTCTATGATGAAATCCACGAATATATATAATAATTAAACATCCCAGTAATCTTGATGAACAGCCAGGTTTGGCAACACAAACATGAAGAGAATATAAAAAAAAATAAAAATTAAAAAAAAAAAAAAAAAAAAAAGTAGCATAGAGGGAGGAATAAGAATGATACTGAGTTGTTAACCCACTCCTACTAAAGAAAAGCTTTAAAAAAAAATTCTGCAAAAAAAGGTAAGAAGAATAAATTAAAATAAAATGGATTCATAGCCTACCATTTTCAGGAATATTGGTGGAAGGGCCTGGTTCTCCAGGTGGTTCCAAACTATCCACTAAACGATTAACTTTATTTCGAAGTTCTATCAGTTCTCGACGGAGATATTTCACCTGGCTTGATTCAAGTGGCCTTGGTTGGCCATTAACTGGAATAAAAGCATTAATATGCTTAAAATTAGGAGATGTTCTTGAATAAGGAATAAGTATACCAGCAGAACAATAGGCAATCAGGCAAAATAAACAAATTTCCTTTAAAAAGTGAAACAAATTCAAACAAGATGTTATTTGAGTGATAACTCTTCTAAAAGAAGTGACTGTGGATTGCTAATAACTTACATTTTAGAAAAAGGAAACATTCATCAGTCTTTCTTGATGCCAGACTTATGGCCTATGACCACATTGGTATAAAAGGTTTATTAGAAGAATTCTTCTATTACAAATTAAATCCTACAGAAAAGTTTAATTTTTTAAATAAAAATTAAATACCTTCAAAAAAGCTCATTTTATTTTACACCATTATTTTACAATCTTGAAATAATACAATAAACACTTTATTCTACAAACAAGTGTTAAAAGACACAACACAAATGATAGGTCCGATGTCCTTTGATTAAAAAAAATAATAAGCTAACTAAAACAGCTGACTGAAAAAGTAACACAAAAAATATATATGCAAAACTTAATGAATCTACGTCACCACTGTCCTTCAAAGTAGTTATTTCCAAAGGCCATATAAAGCCACAAAAAAGCCAGCAATTACTCAATAATCACTGTTGGTTTTTTCAAAAGAAGGCACCATTACTTCATTTAACTACCCATTTTGTCCACATGACTTTCAGCTGACAGGGAAAAAAACAAATCCCTTATCAAGCAAAAATGGCTGTCACTACTGGCATTATAAAAAATAAAATAAAATTTTAAAAAGCGACACAAGGCTCTGAATGCAAACCCCAAGATAGGACTTCATAAACTAAATTGCACTAAACTAAAATGCTTTATTGAGTTGCCAGTATATATGTACTTTCAAACTCCTGAGGAACCTAATTAGAAAAGGACATCTATTTGAAAAGAAAGATTCAGGGAGGTTCTTTAATTGCTAAATATGTTTTTAAAAAGGTCAAACCACTAATAGAAATATTTAAAAGCCAATAAAAGGGTATTTTATATACTCCCTCTAGTTACGAGGAAGTTCAATGCAATCTCCTACCTACCTCAATTAATTATTGGGTTTTCCTGATTATCACTAGTTTTTTGGTAATACTGTTTCTGAGAAAGAGAAAGCAACTCCTGAGAGCCAGGAGCTGGCCAGGTACTGTAAGATAGGACTAGTGTTGTAGAAGCTGGCCTAGCACTCACAGGTAATAGGCCAGGATATTCTCCCACTGAACATAAATAATTTCATAGACCACCAAATTCAAACAAGACCATTCTGTGATCAGGATGGATCAAGACAGTCATGACACACCATAATCATGTCAGAATTCAGACAAAAACAAAAACTTCACAGAAACACAAAAATGACCAAACATCCCTCTATCCTGGCTAATAAGAGTGGCAGCTGCTTCTTTACCAATGGCAGCATTAGCCTCATTTCATTCCTCTTCTGCCTTCTAGATAAGATTTAGTTAGAGAACCAATCATAGAATCACTTCTACTTCCTGACAGCACCCAATCCAGAGCAAAGCCCCACTTTCCTTGAACGTTTTCCAAAAACACTTAACAAAAGCCCAAGCCCAATAAAAAAAGCCTTTCTAACACCCTTTTATTGAGATACCCACTGTTCTCATTGGTGTTCATTCTTCCTCATTGTAATGAGTCAAGAAACCTAATTCAATTACAGATGTGTTCCTGGTGGTATGTGAGTAGGGCACATTGATATATATCTTACCAGAACTTTTAAGAACCCTGCATTTATATTCCTAAATTGGCCTATCATCTATTGTCATCTACTTAGTGGTTTTAGGAGTAACAGGCTTCAAATAATACACAATTCAAACTTTAAATTCCCTATGCCATAATTACATATTTTTATTAGTGTAACTTTAACTTCATGACTTTAATGAAATATTGCAAGCAAACATTAAACATCCATGCACCCTCAAACTTTGTTAAATCTTAACCATTTCCCATCTTTGTTCTTAATCATTAAGAAATAAAACAATATAGGGGAGCAGATGTAGCTCAGTGGTTGAGTGCCTGCTCGCACATACAAGGTCCCAGGTTCAAATCCCAGTATCTCCCAATACAAAACAAAACAAACAAAAATGCTATGGTCATTTGCTGAACAGGTGTAGCTCAGTGGTTGAGTGCCTGCTTCACATGTATGAGGTCCCAGGTTCAATTGCTGGTACCTCCTTAAAAAAATAAATAAAATATAGACATAATTAAATCACCCTAGCTACTTCTCCTCAAAACCAAGTCCTCTAATTTATAAGATTTTAAATAAATTTTATATATTTGTTCTGTAACAGTCTTGCACTTCTAGATTTATTCCCATCTTTTTTTGGTTGCTACAATTATAATTAGTATTTTAGCTACATTTCATAATTTTGTGGTAGAGTATACAGTAATTGTTCCATGTATACTGATCTTATACTCAGCAATCTTGAGAACTCTTTTATAGGTTCTAAATGTTGTGTACGTGTTTATAGACTGTCTATAAGAGCAATCATTTTCTAAGAATAATGGCAGTTTGGTTTCCTCCTTTCCAATCCTTAATCCTTCAGTTTTTCTTCTCTCTCTACCAAGCTAGGCCCTCCCCAAATACACTTTTGGGGGGGGGTGGGGAAAGTCACAGAGGGTACCATTGCCTCTTTCAAAGTATGATTCTAAGATTCCAACACTGTGTATACTGTTTGCTTGTAGGCTTTTGATAGATGCCCATGTAGGTTAAAGAATTCCCTACAGGAGCAGATGTGGCTCAAGCAGTTGAGCCCACCTTCCCACATGGGAGATCCCAGGTTCGGTTCCCGGTGCCTCCTAAAGAAAAAACAGACAGCAAGCAAAAAACAACAGGCAGACAACAAGCAAAAACGAGCACAAACAACGAGCAAACAGACAAGGGAGCCATGGTGGGGGGGGGGTGAGAATTCCCTTCTATTTCTAGTTTGCTATGACTTTTTAAGATGATTGGAATATGAATGCTTTTCTTCTTCTATAAAGAGGATGGTTCAGTTTTTCTCCTTTAACCTGTTATATGGAAAGTAATTTTAATAGGTTTTCTAATATTAAACCAATCTTGTACTCGTAATATAAACAGTCTTGGTGGTGGTATATTTTAATATTCAGTGATTTGATTTTTTAATATTATTTAGTATTTTTGCATGAATGGTCTTAAGTGAGACTGATTTGCAATTTTACCTTGTCCAGTTTTGGTGGTAAGGTTAGATTAAGCTCATAAAATGGATTAGTGTTTATTCACTCTTTGCCTATTATCCAGAATAGTTTGAATAATTTGGGATCATCTTTTCCTTAAATACTTCGTAGACTAATTGGTTCAATTTCATTAACGTTAATTTGTACAAATTTTTTACCTATTGAAATACTTATTACATTAAACTTATCTACATAATTGTCCATGTCATCTGAGTTTTCAAAATGAAATAAAGTTGTCCACAATATTCATAACATAAATTTTAAAAATTTCTACTGTATTTGTAGTTATGCCTCTTTTCATTCCTAACATTATTTGTGCCTTTTTTCTTGACCGACCTTAAGAGAAGTTTGCCAGTTGTATCCAAAATTGTTGATCTATCATTTCTCTGACTTCTAGTTCACTTCTGCTCTGTATTATTTCCTTCCTTCTCATTTATTTGGGCTTGCTTTGTTCTTTTTGTAACTTCTTGAATTGAATGCATAGCTCATGAATTTCTAGTCCAGTTTACTAATATAAGTATAAAATTGTCCCTCCAAGCATAGTTTAGCCCACTTTACAAATTTTATGTAGAAGTCAATAAAGGTTATTTCTAATTATTTATAATTCCCATGATTTTTTAAAAAATTATGTTACTATTTAGAAGCATATGTTTGCCTTCAAAAGTATAGGAGTTTGGATCATCTTTTTTGCTCAAGAGTTTCTAATGATGTCAGAGAATATGATCTATATGATATCTCTGATATTTAGAGAGATTTGCTGGAAAACTAAGTATATGATCAACTTTTATAAATGTCCTATGTATATTAAAAAAAAATTATATTCCTTTCATTTAGGCATAAGATCAAGCCTGTTTTCTGACTTTTTCAAATCTTCTCTATTCTAATTTTGATCCTGCTTGATCAATTTCTGAGGAGTTCTAAAAGCTCTCCCATGATTATGAATTTGCTGATTTCTCCTTGTTATGTCAAGTTTTTCCTTTTTATATTTTAAACACATGATGCATGAGTTCAGAATTGTTTTGTATTCTCAGTGAATTAGTTTTTTTATTATTATGAAGTGACTTATTAATGAAGTTTTTACTTACAGTCTATTTTGTTAACATCAATAACTAGCTTTCTTTGAGTTTATTTGTATGGTGTTTCTTTTTCTAGATCTTTACTTTTAAATTTAGCATAATAATCTTTAAGTAATACATAACAGGATTTTGTTTAAGCCCAATAAGAGATTTTGAATTTTAACCGGTAAGTTTAATCACAGTTTACATGTATTATGACCACTATTTTGTGCATTCCATTTATGAAGTTTTCTCTCTGCTTCTTTTCCTCCTTCCCCACCTTCTGGAGAACTAAGTAGATATGCTTTTGTTTCCTTTTTTCCCCTCTACTGGCTATACTCTTAGTCTTTTAATAAACACCCTTACATTTTAGATACACATACTTTAATGAAGTTTAAAGTTACTATCCTCCTTCCAAAATACAAATCCTTAAAATATTTTAACTCCTATTACATAGGAGGCTGTGTCTTACAAATAATTATTGCTCCGTATTTGTCCAACTTGTTTTTAGTTTCCTAAAACTATTATTATTTAATAACGCTCATTTATATTTACATTCGTTAACTAGTTTATTTCCTCACAATTGCTTCTTTGTATCTTTCACCTTCCTTCTGGACTCAAATTCCTTCTTGTTGATAAACGACGTTTAAAAATTCTTTCTTTTTTTTAAAGATTTTATTTATTTATTCATTTATCCCTCCCCCCCCCACTGCTGCTTGATTCTTTCAATGATGGTCCATGAATGGTAAATTTTCAGTCTCTGAAAATTCTTAAATGTAGACTATAGAATACTACTTTTTCAGTTATTTTTTCTTAAAAGTTAGAGGATGTTATTCCTTCTGCCTTTTGGTTCCCATTATTACTATGAAGAAGTCTGCTATTAGTCGAAGTGCTTTGTAGATTAACAATCTTATTCTTATACTTTCTGGCTACATTTAAGGTTCTCTCTTTGTCTTATGTATCCCCCAATTTCATACAGTTTCATAACAATGTCTAGTGTGGATTTATTAACTCATCCTGTTCAGGATTCATGGTGACTCCTGATCTGAGGGTTTATATATCTATTTTATAATTCTGAAAAAGTCTTCAGCCATTATCTCTTCAAATACTTCCCGTCCCCCATTTTCTCCTTTAAGCTGTTACTGGAAATAGGCTGGACTTTCTCATCTTAACTTCTCTTTCACATTCTCCACCTCTTTGTTTTTATGCTCTATTCTGTAGTTTCTTTGAACTATCTTCCAGTTAACTAATTCTCTCTTCAGAAACAAATCTGTAACTAATTTACTGCTTAATCTATGCAATGAGTACTTAACTTCAATGACTATTTTTTTCATTTCCAAAAGTTATCTTAAGTTCTTTCTCAAATCTGCTTTTTTTTGTTCACAGTGCCTTGTTCTTATATTCTTATTCCATTTTATATCTATAAGAGTTTTTAAACATTATTTTGTAGACTATAATTCTATTAACTGAAATTCTTGACAATCTAATCCTGCTATTTGTTGTATCTATTATTGCATGTGTCTCAGAGTTTTGAACAGGATTTTGTCAGAGAAACCTGTGTGACCTGGATTGAGAATATATGCCTCTGGAGAGATTTTGCCTTTGCTTCTGCTATTTTTTTTAAGGTAATATCTGGGCTTCAGAGTTTCCAAACTATGCAAATAGTTTAAATTTAATCTCAACCCATCTAAGGATCATGGTTATGAATCCTCAGGGAGATGTCCCAAAGCCCTGATAGTCAGGCTTCCTTAACTTTTCCCTGTATCAATAGATTTTTTCTTTCTTAAAATAATCTTAACTTTTCCCTGTATCAATAGATTTTTCCCCCCTAAAATAATCTTAACTTTTCCCTGTGTCAATAGATTTTTTTCCTAAAATAATCTTTTTGGGAGTTTAGCCCTCTAAGGATCCTAGACCTAAGGCCTGTACCATGTAGATATCAAATGCCAAGTCCCTAAATTATGCAGCCATCACTACCAAGAGCACCACAAATCTCAGCTTTTGGTACTTCAGGCTCTGGTTTTCAGCTCTTATTTTCTGGCCTATGAATATCTCCCTTACTTACTGGAGCAAGCTCAGATACATAATTCAAAAAAAGTATTTGTAATAGTTTACCTAACATGTACTCAGTGTTTTTGGAAAGAGGGTTTTCTTAATCTGTCTCATCACCAGCTAATAGTGGTAATTAAGTATTTTAGATTCAATATTATAAAAAGATACCTTTTATTAAAATCTTAAACAGCTTTCATTTGTTATTTATCCTTCTGAGATGGAGGTGAAATAGAAACAAATTAAATAAATAGGCCATGGTCACACTTATTTCCAGAGTTCCTAAGAGGGGCTTCGTGGAACTCTAAGATTCAGTGCAATATAATTTTTAAAAAGTCCACGTTTTATTTTTTACATAATCACACTACCACATCAACTTTGTAACCATTTCTAATTATTTTATCCCGTAAGAGTTCTTCCTCACGGATCTATTAAATTTAAAAGGAAACAAAATCTAAAGGATTAAATGAGTTTTACATTTAATTTTCATCAGAACTATCTTCTATTCTTTCAGTACTCCTTGAAAACTAATTTCTAAAGTATCAGGCCTATGACATATGTTAATCCTTGAGAATAAGTAAAAACATAGTGTAATATAAAGATAATCATAAATTCTTAGTTAATGAAAGTTTTAACCCTTTGATTATTTTTAACCCTGAAACATTATATAGTGGTATACATTACTACTGAAGATAACCGAGCAGATGCGGAATTGAAAACTTGCCTAATACTCTATTAATCTCCCAAAAAGCGAATATAATTAAGCTCTAACTAATAAAAAAATCTAATGTGGCCAAATTAAACCAGTAATACTCTATTAGAGATATCTAAGTTATGTCTGATTTCAAAAACAAAAGAGTCATAACACATTCAGTTCTTATTGAACTAAACTTCTATTATTTGCTTAAAATATATATACAGCCAGTCGCTTTGAGTAAGTTAAAAAATACTCCTTTAATACAAATTTATTTAAGCACTCTTTGGAATAAGTTATGAGGTTTTTAAAAGGAAAAAAGCCCAAAGAGTCATTAATAAAAACACAATTTAAAAAAACAGTAAATTGATTAAAGTTCACCACTTACCAAATAACGTCAGTTTCAGTATCCTACTACACTGAATTGCAAAAGAAAGATCAGAACTATCAAAAATTGTTATAAGATCTCCATCTGGAATTAAAAAAAAAGAAAAAGAAAAAGTTTCGAATTTGCATCAGCAATAAACTAGGGCACACATAAAATTAAAATCCAAAACGTAGAATGCAGAGCATAATTAGAGTCTTCCATAAAATATTAAACATACATTAAAGGATCATCTAGGAAAAGTGTATTGTTCAAAACAATACTAAATCCATTTGCTTATTATTCTTATGGCAAGGTATTTATCATGTCCTTATAAGAGAAGCCAGAATCATAGATAAGGTTAATGTACTAAATGGTCTTTTACTAGACATCAAGATGAGATTTATTGTAGCAATATCACAAATTGCTGGTTTAGATTTAAATCTTTCTATTTAAGTACAAAAAAAAATTTAAGTTTATTATCAAAAATTAAAGTAATAATTCCAAAGTTCAAATTTAATTATAAGGAGAATAAAACACCATTGACACAAATGGAGGGAAAGTCACATCTAACAATAACAAAGGATTGCAAAAAAAGAGGTTTGTGCATAACTGCTTTAACGAATGCATAGACAATAGAATCTTTCAGGTTGCTGCCCAATTTGATATTAAGATGAAAATTATCAACTCTCCCCAGAAAAATATTCAAAAACACAAAATAGTGCATTCTTTCTTTTTAGTGCATATTTTTATTTCATTGATACAGTTAAAAAAAAAAAAAGGACACAACTAAACCTTAGCCATCATTCCAAGAAGAAACTCCAGGTGGGAGAGGAGCAGTAAACTAATAATTATCAATGGGACCAGGAATCAGATGATGAAGATCCTCTTTTATAAAGCATCACATGACTGTTCTTTAAAGTAGTAACTGGTACTCCCCCAGATCCGAGGGATAAAGAATATTACAATTAGCACATCCAAGGCTAGTTTTAGAAGTTTGCAAAGGGCTAGGAAAAAATGTTGAGAGAGGGAGAACAGAAAAATAGCCACAGGCAAGGAGTGGGTCAGGGGCCTGTGCAAAGAGGTATCTTCACAGAGACAGCTGGATGGAGGGGAGATGTTTTGTCTAGGAGATTTTCTTCCAGAGAAAGTTGAGAGGTTGTGCTTCAGGGATCCTGTGCTATATCAATCTTTACACTGACTAGGCAGATTGATTTTGGACAAAGATGCAATAAAACCCATAACTGAGGATTTTATCATTGTTTCTAGCTCTTTATGACCACATTGACTTTTTGTAACATATATGTCTTATACTCAACTTTCAGGGATTCTACACAAACATATTTTTAAAATAAGGATATATATGTAAAAGAATGAAACTTCCTACAACTACCTTTTTTTCCTTTTCTGAATCCCACATCAGAAACACAATCTCTCTGATGGCAGGAACTCTACCTGAGCCATCACTTTAACCCTAGTGCCCAATACAGTCGAGGGAACACAATCTGAGACACTTAAAAACACCATGAAAAAGAAATATAATGTGGTAACTAGATGTAGACGTGACCAGAAAGTTTCAACAATGAGGATATCCTAAACTAAGCTTGGGCAAACTGCAACTAATGGACAAATTTCTGATTTTATAGCACTGTGAGCTAAGAATGGTTTTACATTTATTTAAAAAAAAAAAAAAAGCAAGAAGATGATTATTAGACAGTGACCACATGTGGCCCACAAAGCTAAACTATTTATTATCTGGTCCTTTACAGAATAAGTTTGATGAAACCTGCCCTAAACAAAAAACCAACCAACCAAAAAATAAATAAAGGAGTTAAGAGAAAGCCAGTTAAACTGTGAGGTCAGTTGAAGATATGCTAAGTTTAAGGTAGAGCAAAAGCATCTCAGGTTAAAAATTTGAGTTGTGTAGTCAAGAAAAGATCAAGTTAAGATACATATGGAAATCAAAGAGGTAAAAGTCTATGTGTTACAAATAAATGAGACTACTAGGGAAGAGAACAGAAAGAAAATTGTTTTTCTTTATTGCAGTAACATGCTCCAAAACTAGATGTTGGTACTCCTTGATCACACATCACAAAATGGCCAGCTTAGCAGATCATCAGTGATTTATGCTCCCTTTCCACAGTCTAAGTTGTCAGAAAATGGTTACCCAGTCAGGGACTACATTTTCCAATCCACTTGCATCTCAGCAGAACCATGTACTGGGGTCTAGGGTCTGGCCAATGTGATGTGGACAGAAATGATATATATATATACCACTTTGAGAACTAGAGGGTAAAATCTCCCAGGTGATCCTGTCTTTACCCACCTACCTGCCAGTTGTCAATGACCAGTGTGAGTTTGTAAGCCATGTGGTGAAAATAACAGAGCTTATATCAACCTGGGACCCTATGTGATTTCTGGAGTGTTAAACCACTGAAATTTCAAGATTCCTATTATAGCAGCTGGCACTACTGTAAGGCAATACTCAGGGAAACAGAGAAGAAGCTATTAGTGATTAAGAGGGAAACTGGGACAGCAGTGGGTCAGATGTTAAGGGATAAAAATATTTCAAAAAGATAGTAGGTCAAAGTACCAAATACTCTATTGAGATGAAGATGGAATAGACTAAATAAATTCAGCAATAAGAAAGATACGGATATCCACCTGTAGCACTTGATATTATTTATGAATTCCAAAAATAGATACTGAATTATGCTTGTAAACTGGTCTGGGCATATTAGATTGTATTGGATTCAGGTTTTACTTTTACTTGACTGAGTTGTGATTAGGGCTTTGACTGGGCCACGTCAGTGGGACATCAAGTCCCTGCCCCCTTGGTGGGCGGGGACTCACAGAGAAAACCACATGGCAGAGCAGAGAGTGGAGTTTTTGAGTTTTGATGCTGGAGGACGGGAAGTAAGGACACAGAGGAGCAGAGAGAGGGCTTGATTAGACACAGCAGTGATCCCGGGAAGAGAGACCAGGCATTCACTTGATAGTCTACAGCTGCCTTGTGGAGAAAGCAGAACAGCTGAGCCCATGGAGAAATGAGCCCCGGGAAGAGGAACCCAGGAAGCCTGAACCCTTCCAGACGTCGGCAGCCATCTTGCTCCAACACATGGCGACAGACTTTGGTGAGGGAAGTAACTTATGCTTTATGGCCTGGTAACTGTAAGCTTCTACCCCAAATATATACCCTTTATAAAAACCAACCGATTTCCGGTATTTTGCATCAGCACCCCTTTGGCTGACTAATACACCACCTAATGAGCAATTTCAGTAGATATGTTAACAAAAAAGGCAGGTTGAGGAAGAGGAAATAAATATAGCAGTAAAGGCAACTCCACTGTGTGTTTGGTGAAGTAGTAGTCATGTAGAACATATCTCAATAAAAGTAGTGTTGTAGTCAAATCAGTGTGGGAACATTGCATATTATAACCTGACAATGTACATTAGCTTATTACATGCTCTGAAGATTTCCACAATAAAGTCCGCTTTCCCATATTTATTTGACCATGAAATCTTTTTCATGCAATACCTACCGCTATCCCTCTAACTCTGGGAAATAAAGTGGAAGTTTTATTTTAAAAACAAAACAAAAACCAGAAACAAATGGGAAGAGAAAAAAATGCCTATAAAATTATATGTGAAAGTGTTCTATCACTTAAAATTCCCATCTAATTATAAATCACTTACCTATTTTTTTTTATAAATATATATGCATATATGTGTATTTGTTTACAAAAATGTTATTTATATATATATATATATATATATATATACACACATATATTTTAAGAGGTGCTTAGATTACCCCTATTTTTAACTTATAAAAGAATTATAACTACATAGTCATCCATTAAATAAAAGTAGGTACTCATTTGCTATGGTAGGGAACTAAATAAAAAAACTGAGTCCAATAAAAAATGGGCAAAGAACACATACAATACATAGACTTTTGAAAACTAGCTTTAAAAGTACTCTTACCTTCATCTTTATACTTTATTGTAACTTCATCACTACTCAGAAGTTTCCCTCTGAAAACTCGTTGCATCATTAGCACTAATTCATCATAAGTAATATCTTCATTATGAATGGGAATTCGCCGAATATCATCCCCAAGTTGAGCTTTGATGATTAGCTTCCCACTTAGGTCCAACTGTCCATTCATGGTGGATTCCAGGATATTCTTTGTATATAACTCTAGATAAAGACTGTTTTAAAAAAATGGTTTTAATGATTAAAAACAACTAAAAAACATATCTCAAATGTTCAAAAACAGAGCTATTATTAGAACTGAAGAAATTCTGGCCTTCAATCAGACTTACTGTCCCAATGTTGCCATATTCATGTTAAAATGGTCTGGAGACAACTTTTTTTACAGTATACAGTTAAGTTATTATTCTTTTATATCCATTATTATTTTATTCACATATCTGGCTGCATACCTAACATTACCACTTGTATTTCTAACTTACCATGTCTAAAAAACAAAACTTGCTACCTGCTTCTCCTAAAACTTCCTTCATCTCAGTTAGGAGCAAATCCTTCCTTCCAGTTACTCAAGTCAAAAAACCTTGAGTTCTTTTTCTCATACCTTGCATCCAAATTGCCAACAAATCTGGTTGCCACTACCTTTAAAATATCTCTAGAATCCAAACACTTGAGTTCACTTCTGTTATCAACTTCGTCCAAGCTCACATTACTGCAAAAATCTGCCTGCTTTTTACCTTTGCCCACTTTTAATCTATTCTCAGCATATAATAAAGAGTAAAACCCTTATGTTGTTATACACAAAACTTTCCAGTGGGGTCTCATATCACATTAGAATAAGCCCAATCCTCAAGACCTGGCCTCTGGCCCCTAGCTAAAAATTTAATCTCATTTCCAACTTCTCCCTTTCACTCACCCTGTACTACCCATACTTGAATGTCTTCCTGTCCACTCAAGGCTCTGCACTTGCTTTTCTCTTTGCCTTTGATCCCTTTTCATATCCCTCCCATGATTCAGATCCCTGCTCAAATGTCAACGTAAGAGGTATCCCTGACCATCTATCTAAAATGGCTTCTGTGTCACTATCTTCTTACCCTGCTTTGTTTTTCTTCAAAACACAGAACTACCAGACATTATATTAAATATTTTTTATTGCCTTTTCCAGTAGAAGAAAGGGAAGTGAACAATTTTGTTTGCTGTATTCCCAGAGCTTAGAACAGGGCCTTGGACATGCCGGGCATTCAATACTTGTTAAATGAAAGAAGAAATAAATTCTGACTTCAAAACTCTATTAGCCAGGGAAAGGTTGTAGCTCAGTGGTTGAGCACTTGCTTCCCACGTATGAGGTCCACGTATGAGGTCCCAGGTTCAATCCCCAGTACCTCCTAAAAAACAAACAAACAAACTCTATTAGACTATAACTCTTAAATGCTCACCATGACAAGAAAAATATGTCATGAAAAACACTAAAATATAGCCTCAAATTTTTCTAGCTAAAGTAAGGCAGACCTCATGAATAAAATCTAATTTTCTTCTTTATTTTGGGAACTTGAGGAAAAAGGGCAATGAGTGATACCCTCCTGACCTTTCTAACAAGACTGACCTCTATTGTGCTACATATAGCACATCCACCCCCCAATGCCCACACAAAAGACCTATGTGTATGATTACAATGCATATAAGAAATAAATGAACCACTGTCAGAACTAGCCACTAAATACTAATTTACTATAGAATTTTCTCTTCATGGGTTTTGCTTTGCTCTTATTTCAGGTTGTTCAGTGATTATTCTGTAATGACTTTATCTTAATTCAAATGGCTTAATCTAAACTCCTAAATTTAAACTTAATCCTAAATTCAAAAATAACATCTAAGGTCTCTAGTAATTTAGGCAATTACTGTACAGTAATAAAGAATAAGTTTAAGAGCAAATAATGGGTTACTATCTCTTATTTTCAAGGGCAAAATTTCTTGAATATATCTATAAGCACTGAGCATTTATTAGCTATTAACTCTTTCCTCCTTCAGCCCCAACCTAATGTTCTCTCAGGCCGTTGCTTGACAACCTTCTACTGTCCACAGTCTAGTTTCAACCTCACACTTTACTTCTGGCAGCTTTCAAATTTGTTACTTCATTATCATCATACATCGTTTTCATACTTCTCTGCAATTATTCTCTTTTTTTGAGAAAGCATACACCTTCCCGCAGCACGTCAACCCTTCGAAACTTGAAGAAAGTTTTCATGAATCCCCCATAATGTTCTTCATATAAATGCCCCAGGTCATTCCAACTAACTATTCCTTAAATGAATGGCTTTAGATCCCTCACCCTCCAGTTCACCTTCCTCTGGGCAGATTACATTTTATTAATAACCATCTTAAAATGGAGCATTCACTACTAAATACATGCAGAACAGAATGGATTATGATTCATAATCTAGAAGCTATGCTTCTTTTAACACAAAATAAGAATACAGTTATTAGCATTTTATCTGCCACTTCACACAGGGTTTAAAGATTGTGATTGACTGAACCTCCATACAACCATGTCTTCACCTACTAGCCAAACCTGCCTCTTCATTCAGGAAATATTTACTGAATACCTGCTATGTAACAAGATCTGAAACATTATTACTTCAACAACAACAACAACAAAGGATCTTGTTTGCATTGACTACCTGAGAGTAATAACCTTTCAATAACATAGTTGTTACCTTCTCCTACCTACAGAATGCGCAAACCAGAAATAATGTAGATAGGGAGCGAAAAAATGTAGATAGGGAGCAGTGCTTAGCTTCAGTAAGATGATATTATCCATTCCCAGTAGCTCCTGGACTACTGCCTAACACCCAGTAGGTATTTAAATATTTGTTATTGTTCCTTGGACAAAAGATGAAGGAGGAATAATAAAGTTCTAATGAAGGGCATGGGGAAAAAAACAAACTATACTATCAGCTTGGTTGCTAAGTCAGACCTTCACATTGTACTTTACTTATTAGCTAGACGTGACTCCCCACATCAGACATACTACTAATAAAAGAGAAAATTCCAACACAGAATATAATTGATGGTACATCACTTTGTGGGAGAATTGTTCAGTTACAATGGATCTGAAAACCTGGGTCACATATATCCTTTTTTATCTGCCTTGTTTGCCTGCAAATTCACTTATTCCTTGGTGTTTCCCATTGATTGTAAATTCCCTGTGGCTGCAAGGCACCAGGGCTTCTTTCTTTCCTAAGGCCGCCCTCAGTTTGTGCAGTCATCATCTAACCACAGCACAAAAGTATCACACACAGGGCTTGTCACAAAATTTTCCCTTCGAGGGAAAATACCATCCCATATTCTTAATGTTAACAGATTTCTGGTCGTTTTTTTCTCTAACTTAAGTAACAAGCAAGAGGCTGGTATAAACAACTAGCTCCCAAGGCTGGTGGTGAGATCCTTACAGCATTCTCTTCTCCCATCCTGTCCTTTCCCCACCCTCTCTGAAGTCCAGAAATGAGATGGCCAATAACTTATAAAGCCCTCCAACAAGAACAAGTTTCTCAGAATTGGAGAATGAAGTAACATGCCCAATGTCACATGAAAAGCCTCCCTCCAGAACCAGGACCTAATTCGGTGGCCAAACCTCCCGCTCCACTAACCCTGAGGGTAGAACCCTGCTCAAATTCAGAGGCAGCTGCTGAGGGACCTCTAAAGGGGTGCAATTTCCTTCTAGATATCCTAAGCAAAATCAACCCTTGATTATTCCGAAGAATGCAAGGGGCTCTAAATCCTGCCCGACCAAAGGCAGTGTAGCAAGATGGTAGATTCCCAGTACTAGCTGTGTACCTCAGGCAAGTCCTTCTCTATGAATCATAAGCAAAACGGGAATAATAACAATATTTGGAAGGATCCTTGTGATGGTTAAATGAGATCTTGCATCTCAAATACCTACTACAGTGCCTAGCAAATTGTAAACTCTTAAAAGTTAGGTACTATGATCACTATAAAAGCGGGTTGGGCCTGCAGACGACGCTTGATTAAAAGCACTGACATAGCCAAAGAACGAGATTCCTTTAAGTAACCGAAATCAATGTATTCCCACAAGCGCTATTTTTCACCCTACTCACCTTCCAGGACCCTCTTGGGAGAAGACGCGCGACTACCCCAGGCATCCCAAAGCCCCTCTGTCTCAAGCAGCCAGGTCTCCTGCACTCACGCTGAACCCGTGCGAGGACACTAGCTGCCCCAAACGCCACCCCCGCCCCGAGGCCCACACCGCCCGCCCACCCTGCCAGCTTCCCCTCCCCCACGCTAGGCCCCGCCTGGTCTCCGTCTCGCTTTCCCGACACTAACCCCCTCCCCACGGTCCCTCGGGCCCCACCAGCCCGGCACCAGCAGGTTCGAGCGAGGCCTTCCCAACGCTTCCTCGTCTCCCATCCGCCTTAACAGCGAGAGCAGCCGCGCCCCCGTCTCCGGCGGCCATACCGGCTTGCCAAGGCCGCCACCGTCGCCTTCTCGCGGGTCTCCGCTGGCCAGGCCGGTGCGAGGCCGCCGCTGCCGCCGGGCTCTGGGCCGTCAGGAGAAGACTACGGTCACGACCCACTCGGTTGCCCTCCGCTGCCGCCACACCTCGCTCGCAGGCTCGCGCGAGCCGGGCCAATCACACGGACCCACCAAGCCTAGCGCCAGCTCGGGCCCAGTACGTGGCAGGTGGGGGAAGAAGAGGGCGGGACAAGAAAAAAAAATATGCCCTTTCGCCCCGCCTTAATTTTAGCGTTCTAACCCAGGACGCATGCGCGGGGGTGTGTGGCGTGGGGCTGGCGACGACCGTGGCTGCGTCTGCCTAGGGGTCACTTCTTTCTCACTGGATGACTGAGTGTAGGAAGTGTGAATTGAACGAAGATACGCATGCGCGGGGCGTGACCAGGCACTTCCGGTTTTCCTAAAATCAAGTTATTTCCCGTCTGTTGTCAGTGGGTGGTGCGGCGTATGCAGCTCTGGATTTTTTTTAAGAGCCGGTTGAAATTTTTCCAAACTTGGCGTATTTTGTTGTTTGTGACCATTGTGGTTCTCTTAGTCACATCTCGAAAAAACTCTTCTCTCGCGTTCCTTCAACAAATCCATTCATTCATTATTGGGCGCCTACGCTTTGCCAAGAGTAGGATTGGGGGTGAATCAGTTTGTAAGCAAGGAATTTCCAATTCAACGCGGTAGACCTACAACGTTGATGAGACAGGACAAACCTATGAGTATGAATTCCTGAAGTCCTTCTGGAACAAGTGCAAAGGCTGGGAGATTATGACTGAGTAAGGATACCAGAAGTCATTTTGGAAGATAAGATATTTAAGTGTGCCCACATCTTTCCCTTCTTCACTTCAAGCATTTGTTTTGGTTACACTTATTTATATAAGGAGTGCTCTGCCTCAGACTGACCCCTAAATGTTTTTTGGGGGAGTCGTGAGATCTGGAGGGGGATGCTATTTTATAAGTTGTAAGCCGCTTTACCTTCCAAGGTGAAACTAAGCAAATAGGTAAAGCAATTCCATCCTACCTCAACCCCTGAATATTCCTGAAGGACCTGAGGTAAAATAAATTAAGGTGCCTCAAGATTAGAAGTTAGGTTCTTTTAGTACTGTAAATAGTATGATCTTTTTGCAGTTATGTCTGAAAATTCTATTTAACAATAAAACATGTAAGTTTAGAATGCTTTTTACCTGAGTGTTTGTATTTTCCAGCACCATTATGTGTATTGCTCTCTGACAATTGCTTGCAGGGATTGGGGAGCCACCACTTGCAAGTGGCACGAAAAAGTTCCTGATATTCTCCACAGACTTCATTGCTTCTTGTTATTGTTGTTTTAAGCAGTCCAGATTTGGAAAAATGCACTGCTGTCCTATATGGTATTTTGATGTTTGGGATTGGGTAAAACCACATTCATGAGCAGAGGTAAAATATTCCATGAAGGAAGTGAATTCTACCATTGTCAATCTTCAAGAAGACATTGGACCCTGAGGGCAGGTGATAAGGAGAGGAATTTTAGCTTGGAATGAGTCAGGGAGGGGATACTGACTCAAGAGTCCTGCCACTGAGGAGAAAGCTTCCTGGAAGCTAGAAAGAGAGGTACCCATAAGGTGGCAGAAGGACTCTGAAAGCAGTTTCAGATTCTCTATGTGTTATCCCTTCATGCTTCATACTCAACCCTTGTAAAGTCTTTTTTAATGTTAAGAACCTGTTCCCACCTACCACTATGGAAATTTAGAGAGGAGGGTTGTGGTGATTCTGCAGGTCAAAGCAGAAGCAGGAGCCACATGGGCAGGAAGTGAGCTACAGGAGAGTAAAACGGCATTTCAGAGCTAGATTAAAAGTTCAGGTGACAGGGAACAAAAAGGAATTCTGTGCAACACTAAAGAATTTCCCCAGGATTCCCAGAAATATATGTTTTTTATGAAGAGCTTTATAAAAGATTCTGCTTCATGCTATTCAGCTGAATATAGTGTTACAATCTTGTGACTGGGCATGATGTCTGGGATATTTTGGTTGTATTTATATATCATATGAGATCATGTATAGAGAAGCATATGTAATTATCATTTGAGTTTGTTATATTTCCCCAATGATGTTAGGTACACCTTGAAAACCACAACCATGTCCTATGTGTTTTTCATGTTTCAGCTTAATCACTAAACCATCCATGAAAACTTCAGTGCCCTTTCCTGCTTCTGACCCTATATATAATTATTTTTCTAAAATTAATTTAAGAACATAATGAACACCTGAAACTCACTACCTAACCCAAGGATTATAATATTACCAATAATTCATGTCACCTTATGTGCTTTTCCCCACAAGTGACCCCCTGTGTCCCTCCCAGAGATAAGCACAGTCCTGAATTTTGTGTTTAGCATTTCCTTGGGTTTTTTAAAAGATGTTGCATATAGTTTAATCATATATAATTATGCCCTAGCAATGTTTTTCACTTTTACTTGTTTATAGACATTATATAGATGATCATTTATATGCAGTTTTCTGGGACAGAATTTTTACAGTCAATATTAGGTTACTAAAATGTATCCATGTTGTTGCTTGCAGCTGGAGTTCATTTATTTTATTTCTTTGGGTGAGTATACCACAATTTTTAAAATCCATTCTCCTAGCAAAGGGTGTTTAGGTTGTTTCCAGTTTTTTGTTTGTTTGTTTGTTTTTTGCTGTGTGTTGCTGTGAACATTCTTGTATGTGTCTCTTGTATAAGAGTTTCTTTTGGTTAAGTACTAATCATTGGATTGCTGAATAGTAGATTATACAATAATTAACCGTATAAGATAATTCCAAGTTTTGGTATTGTTAAGCCTTTTTATTTTGGAGGTGTCTTTTTGTGGTCTTTAAGATCATAAAGACTAAGGTATAACCCTGACTTTATGTAGCAAATATTTGACAGTAAGAAGACCTTTAGTTCCTTGTGAAATCTCATGGGGTTGGCCTGTATCCTTACTTATCATTCTATTTTAGAGTATCTTTCCCATCTTACCCCTAGTGACTTAAAGACAGTGATTATATGCTCTCTATCCCTCCCATCATCTGTCATTATGCTGTGTTAATAGTAGACATTTAGTGAATATCTGTTGAGTCAATGAAGTAGTTAATACCATTTCTGTAATATGTGCTCACAGTTGATGATATATGTCTCTGTATTTAGACTCCCAATAAATGCAGGGGATAATGTAAAGTGATAACCTGAATTGAACAAATTACCCTTACAAAAAACATTATTTCTTTCATAGACACTGATTTTTGTTACTGCTACCTTTCATTAGTGAAGCCAAAAGGACTGTTACATGATTATCACCTATTAAGCACTTATGATCACATTTATTGGGGATGAGCATCAAACATGTCATTAAGAAGATTGTTCTAGGGTCAAGGATTCTGTAAGTAATCATACCTTTAAATCGCTGCTATTCAGAAGACATCTTACCCTCTTTTTTTGTGTGGTGCCTAGAAAAGTACTGAACTGCAGTAAATTAACCCTCATGTTCACCTGTCCTTCTGTCTCATGTGGAGGTGAATTTGGTTTTAAATGAACATTAAGAATAGCCTTGGATCAGAAATACCACTTAATGTTATCTATGTAAAAGTTGAGAATATGTGAAAAAAGGAAGAGCAACGTTAAAGAAATATCTTTGACTCACCCTGAAGCAAAAGGGGAGAAATGAGGCTCTGCAGTTCAAAGGTTACTTTCCATGTTTCACTGACATCTGAAGTGTTAGAGCACTACTATAATTTTGAGAGCCAGTCAACCTCACTTGCCTTCTCCCTGACTGGCTCTGTCTGTGTGGCTAGAACTCATCATATGGAAGGAGAAAGATCCTAAGAATGAAAAAGGGAGATTCTCAGACTGGACGGGAATTGGGACAAAGACTATGACCATGTAAGCAAGTTTTATAAAACCTGTGTTTCACCACGTTCTCCTTTAATGGTTGCTCTAGATCACTTTGAAACTTTCATTCATCTCAACTATCTTCAGTGGAACCAAAGAAAGAATGTAAGTCCCTCCTGAGCAAGAATTTCAAAGGAGAAGTTATGTCCCTCCCTGTTCCCTGAGAATTAGCTCTGTTGCCGTCAGGTAGACTCCGATCAAAAGGAGAATCTTATGGGGACCAAATAGGGGCCAGTTGGTCAGCTCAGTCTCCCATCTACTGGCTAAATATAAAGATCTGTTTTTTTGTTTTGTTTTTTTTAAAGATTTTATTTATTTATTCATTTATCCCCCCCTTGCTGCTTGTGCTCGCTGGGTCAGCTAACCACGCCACGCAGGCGGGCTTGCCTTCACCAGGAGGCCCCGGGAACTGAACCCAGAGCCTCCCATATGGTAAACGGGAGCCCTACTGATTGAGCCGCAGCCGCTTCCCTAAAGATCTGTTTTTGTAAACAAGGAAAGCTGCCACCCCCATGCAGAGATGAAGGAGATGGAGAAAGGAATGATATTCTTCCTATGTACATTTGAAGAAGTCATTCTTAGCAGTAGCTAAGCAAAGTACTTCCATCTGTCCTACCAGTTGCACATCCATTCATCCTAAAATATTTCTGCCTTACCATGGAGCTCTATATCCATAACTCTCTTCACAGAAATCACTCCTTGAAGACAATTCTTACTAGATTTTGTATCTCCAGAGTCTGGCACTTTACAGGCATTCAATAAATATTTATTTAATGAAAGAATAAAAACTAAGTTCCCCACAATTTTATGGGGCTGGCTTCCAGAAATATGGAGTGGCCATCACTGATGCATTCCTAGCTCCCTAACAGTGTAGGATTTTATCTCAGAAATTTTAAATTGCTTGTTTTTCTTCATATGTCCGAGACAGCGCTGAGTTACCTCTGCGCATTCTGTCAGAGTTTAGGTTGAAAAAGTAATATTACAAGATATACAAGGAGATTTCACAACTTTTCATTTGATCAAGAGTAACTTTCATCCAACTCCTTTAAGAGACCCAGATGACTGATTCAAGGGATCATGCACATCAAAGATAAAACCAATCTCTGGGTACTTGGAGACTTTCACATCTCTAATATGATATTTATGCCAATGATCTTGGTTTTAGTCCCTCCATATAAATGCATTATTAAACAGGGCATTCTCAAGAGGGTATTTCAATGAAGAGAGCTTCACTCATAAACACCAGGAGATGCCATTTTTCACATATTAATTTGTCAAAAACCAAAAGGTTTTATAGCACTTTGTAGGAAAGGGTATGGCAAAATAGACACATACTTTGTTGTCAGAGTATAAATTGATAGAAACTATTTAAAGGGTAGTTTGGCAATATCTATCGACATTTTAAGTATACAACCCTATGACCCAGCAATTCCATTTCTAGGAAACCAGAGAAACCCTTGCATGTGAGCACACATACCCATTAATGTGTTATTTTCAAATGACACTATATGCCAATTAAAAGGAACATAAACACACATGCATATACTGTTAGATCTCAAAAACATTTTGTTGGGTGAAAAAAGCAAGTTTCAGAAAGTTATGTTCCTATGCAAAAGAGGTGACATTACAGACCTGAGATTGCTATCTTTTGAATGACCTGCTTGCAAGATCAGCCCTTGCCTGACATCTACGAACTTGGATTTCTGGAGGGTTCCCACCACTCTTTGATAAGAATGGTTCACTGTATACTCTACTATAAATGGTGAATTATAGTTAAGAGTACAATTATGAAAATGTTCTTTCATGTAACAAAGGTACCACACTAATGTAAGATGTTAACATCGGGCGGTATATGGGAACTCTATACTTTATGCATGATTTTTCTGTAAACGTACAACTCTTCTAATTTTTTTTTAAGAATGGTTCACTGTGCTTAAACTGTTTGTGCAAACTGTGATTTATGCTGAACACCTGCTTTCCTTCTGGGAGTCTGGAATTTTGGTAAATGCTAGGCAGAGTGTGCCTATGTGACCAGACCCCCCCAAAAAACTCTTAAGAATGTGTATCTAATGGCGTTTCTCTGGTAGACATTTCACACCTGTTGTCAAAATTAGTTGCTGGAGGTATTATGTCCTGTGTGATTACTGGGAAAGGACTCTCAGAAGATTGTACTTGATTTCCTCTGTGCTTTGGACTTTGTCCCATACACCTTTCCCCTTGCTAATTTTGCTTTGTAGCTTTTCACTGTAATAAATGCTAGCCTTGAGTACCACTCTATGCTGAGTCCTGTGAACTCTCCTAATGAATCATCAAACCTGAGTGTGGTCTTGGGGACCACCAACACAGTTTCCTATACCATTTATGTGAAAGAAAAAAAGTACTATGAGTTTCTATGGGTGTATAGTTTTGTGTATATGTATTTCTTTAAAATCTGGAAGGATACACACTAAAACTCATAGGGGAGGAAGTAGAGGGGAGGGATTGAGTTTTGTAGTAATGGTCCAAAGGGACTTTAGCTCTATTTGGAATACTCTATTTTTTTTTTCTTTTTTTAAGGAAAATATAATCATGTATTACTTAGGTGAGAAAATAATTTTAAAAAAATCAGTCTGCATTTAGAGTTACAAAATTTTAGAGCTGGTAGGAAATTTAACATTTACCTCCTGCCCATTCCTGTACAGAGGTAGAGCCTCAGTTTCTTATGATCACAGAGGCAAATGGCTTTTCCCAAGTCATATAACTAATAACTGGGACCACAGCTCCTAATCCAGAGTGCTTTCCTACACTACCATTGCTTCGTGAGTACTGTGGCAAGAGTCCAAAAGGTCTCCATTGTTATGTCATGGTTTTATAGAAGCTTATATCAAAGTTCAGCAAATTATGAATGTCATACTTCCACGTGTACCAAAGCTCCACTGGAAGAAAAATACAGATAATATTTGGACTATAGATCCCTGGGAAATATAGTTTGTAAGAAACATGGCATTAGATCATACCACTCTGCTTTGCTTTTATTTTTTTTCCTTCTTTGGTAAAATAAATGGCTAACATACTACAAATGGGGTTTTTCAGAAATATGATCAATGCCTTACAAAAAAAGATTTATAACCTATTCCACTTTGGAAAATAATACATAAATCAGAACTTTAAAAACTAACTCCAAATGCCCATATATTGCTGGCAGGAGTATAAATGGTACAACCACTTTGGAAAACTGTTTGGCACTTTCTTATAAAGTTAAATATATACTTATTCTATGAACCAACAGTTCCACTACTAAGATATTTATAGAGAAAAGAAAATATGTACACACAAACACTTGTACAAGAATGTGCATAGCAATTTCATTCATAATAATCAAAACCTAGAAACAACAAAATGCCCATCAGCTGGTGAATACATAAATAAATGGTGGTATCCAGACAATGGAACTACTCAGCAATGAAAAGAAACAAACCACTAATACACACAACATGGATGAATCTCAGAAACATTATGCTGAGTGAAAGAAGCCAAACTCAAAAGAGGACATACTGTATAATATCATTTATATGACACTCTAGAACAAGCAAAACTAATATATGGTGAGAAAAAGCAAATAAGTGGGCTGGAGGTGGAGGGAAGGGTTGAACTAAGAAGGGACATAAGAGAACGTTATGGGGTGATGAAAAATGTTTTTAATCTTATTTACAGAGGTGGTTTCATAGGTAAATACATTTGTTGAAAGTCAGCTAACTGTATACCTAAAATGGGTGCATTTATTGTGTATAAATTATAGATGAATAAAATTAATTTTAAAAGTTTAAAAAAGAAACAAACCTCAAGCCCCTTACCAAAACAAACAAAACATAAAACTAACTCTAGTAGTCTAAGGAAAACCACATTAATATATATATAAATACTCTTTAGTGATTCACTTGTAATACCGAGACTCCTTGTGGTATATTAAATGTGTATCTCTGTGAATAGATAGTATTGTATACCTTCAGAGTAACATTGAACATTACACCACAATTTAGTGTGTGCCCTTAACAAGCTGGCAAGCAGGGATACAAACATGCTGAGTTTCCAGATGTGATAGGTTCCTACCTTGGACCCTTGATCATTCAAAATAGTTTCCCTTCTCATTTGATAATATACCCAAGTGGACATTTTCAAGAAAACTTAATACCTATTTCAAGTAGTGTTGAAATAGTTGTGTTTTTCCAGAGGAGCCATTGTTTATTTGTTTCATAATTGTTGAGAGATACATGACTGGAGTGATCATGTTTCCCTATTTATGCTGGGTGTTAGGAAGCTCATGATCTAATTTAAGTACACTGCTAGCAAAAATACATGACCATATGACATGTTTCTTGGGTACTAGTCTCATCCCTACCTTCACAGATTTTGTTCCTATTCTTATTTTCCCTTCATCCAAATTTCCTAACTTAAGCAGTTTTCTGCAACTTTTATATCTTCTTTCAAATACACATTTCAAAAGTCACTTACATGAAAATGAAGTAAAGTAAGTGATAAGTATGTTTCATGACTTGAATCTCCTTGAGTGTTTTGACTTTGTGCTAATAAATAATTGCTAATAAAACTCTTTTCTACAGGATTTAATGTTTCCTTTTTAAGAAAAAGTGGGTCAGGACAAAGAGACAGAAAATATATTTAAGAGGAAAAAATAGCTTGGTCATAGAGCCCCACCAAACTGCTGTATAATATAATGAAGAGTTAGCAATATGATGTGTCATATACGATTGATTTTGCCTCACTTGGCTTATGTATGCCCCTCTTCTGCATTTTAGAAGTTTCTACATAGTACCTAACATATTCTTTAACACAGTGAAAAATACTCTGCCTATTTGAGGGTGTATCAATTCAGAAAACTTTAAATGTTCTATAAATCTTTTGTATATTTTGAAACAAATGCAGAGTGAGCATTTCATTACATTAAAAAGAGAGGAGTCTCAGGCTCCACCCCAATCAAGATGATGAAATAAGATGCTTTAGGCTCTTTCCCCCAACAGAAGTTTTAAACAACCAGCAAAAACTGGCAGAAACATCTTTCTTAAATCTTCAGAAAACAGTTAAAGGAGTACAGTGACAAGGCAAATGCCAAATCAAGAAAAAGGCCAATTAAAAGCTGTAGATCTCATGGCTCCGTGGTTGACCCCTCTCCCAGCCCCTCACCAACTCAGCAGGGCACCAGTCCACATTCCCAGGGCAGATTCCTGGCCCCAGTTCCAGAGGGAACAGAGTAAACCTCGTGCATATACTAGGAGCATGTATGTCTGGCCCAATCTGGCTGGTGGTGACCTGAGGGACTCACCATCCAGAGCTTGCCCTGCTTGTAGAAGGCAGGTCACTAAGCTGTCCTACAGAACTCTATGGGAGAAAAGTCAAGTCGTGCTGCCTGAGGCAAAGTATTGCTAGCTGTAAGACATACAGTACAGTGCAGTGCCCAGGACTGTGAGGAAACTGTTTCCTAGGGAAGAGGGGACCTTATGAATGTCCATCTGTGTAAATGGGGAAAATCCTAAAACCACATGTGCATGACCAAGACAAAAGGCCTGCACAGAAAGGATCAGGGACACCCCTACAATTTGGACTGGAGCTATTCTCCAAATTCCTTTTATGGATAAGCCTTGAAGGCAGTACTTGCACAGGTTAATCTGCAAAGACTGGGGAAGGTGTTTCTTTCCTTCCTCCCTTCCTCCCTCCCTCCCTTCCTCCCTCCCTCCCTCCCTCCCTCCCTTCCTTCTCTTTCTCCCTTCCTTCCTTCCTTCCTTCCTTCCTTCCTTCCTTCCTTCCTTCTCCCTCTTCCTCTCCCTCTTCCTCTTCTTGTTTATAGTTCAAGGCATTCAAGGAAAGGTGTGTCAAAAAACTAGCTAACTACAAACTTAAGAAGCACATACTTTAGGGTCTTCTAGTGATAACACACCAAAATATCAAAATGTATAGTTTTCAACAAAAGATTACAAAACATACCAAGAAAAATAGGAAATGATGGCTCAGGCAATGGAGAGAATTAAAGTATTAGAAACCATCATTGCGGAGGATCAGACCTGGGACATTCCAGACAAAGACTTTAAAAAATGGTCCTAAATGTGCTCAAAGAGTTAAGGGAAAGCATGGAAAAAGAGCTAAAGGGTATCAGGAAAAGATAGATGAACACAAAGAGAATATCAATAAAGAGATAAAAATTACAAGAAGAAACCACATGGAGCTGAAGGCCATAGTAACAGAAATTAAAAATTCCCTAAAGGGGTTCAACAGCAGATTAGAGCTGGCAGAAGAAACAATCAGTGAACTTAAGGATAAAACAATTGAAACCATCCAATCTGAGGAGCAGAAAAAGGAAATATTGAAAAAAAAAATAAAAAAGAGCCTGAGGAATCTGTGGGACACCATAAAGTATACCAATATATGCACTGTGAGAGTCCCAGAAAGAGAAGAAAGAAAGGGGCAGAAAGAATACTTAAATAATGACTAAAAACTTTCAAATTTTAATGAAAGACATGGATATACACATCCAAAATGCTCAAGAAACTCCAAAAAGGAAAAGCCCAAATAGACCTATACCCCACCATGTTATAATCTGTCAAATGCCAAAGATAAAGCTAGAATTCTGAAATCTGCAGGAGGAAGCAACATGTCATATACAAGGGAGCCTCAGTAAAATTAAGTGCTGTTTTCTCATCAGAAACAATGGAGGAAAGAAGGGAGTGGGACAACATTTATTTAAAGTGCTGAAAGGAAAACATTGCCAACCAAGAATTCTGTATCCAGCAAAATTGTCTTTCACAAATGAGGGAGGACTTGAGACATACCAGATAAACAAAAGCTGATGGACTTCTTCACCAATAGACAAGACCTAAAGGAAACGCTAAAGGGAGTGCTGCAGGTTGAAAGGAAAGGACACTAGACAATTTGACTGATGCCATATGAAGAAATAAAGATCTCCAAGTATAAATACTAGAACTATTGTGTTTTTTATTCTGAAACTCCACTTTTAACTTCCTAAAGGAACTAAAAGGAAAATGCATAAAATGTAATGTTAAATCAGTGGTTTGGGATTCATAATGTATAAACAAGTAATTTCTAACAAAACTATACAAAGGTGGAGGTAGCAGGGGAATATAAGAACATAGTTTGTGTATAATATTGAAGTTAAATTGGTATCAAAGTAAAAAGATTGTTACAAATTTAGGATGCCAAATTTAAACTCCATGGTAACTACAAAGAAAATATTGGAGAATGGGCATGCTCATAGACACAGAAAGTAGAGTAAAGTTTGCCAACAGGGGGACTGGGGGGAATGAGGAGTTAATGAACAATGGGTGTAAGGTTTCTGTTTAGGGAGATGGGAAACTTTTAATAATGGAAGGCAGTAAGGGTACTGCAACATTGTAAGTGTGATTAATTTTACTGAATGATATGCTTGGGAGCAGTTGAGATGGGAAAGTTTATGATTTATATATGTTACCACATTAATAAAACAATAAATAAAGAACAATTAAAGAGACAATGATAATTAAATACAATATGTGGCCCTGGGTGAGATCCAAGAAGGGAGGAGAAAAGGCTCCAAAGGATATTATTGGGACATAAGAATAAACTAGAATATAGACTCTAAGTTTTATATCAACATTTAATTTTCTTGAATTTGATAACTGCACTTAAGGTGATTACGTAAGTGAATATCCTGGCAAGTAGGGCATGTACATGGTAATATTAAGTGCTCAAGGAGTATAATGTATGAAACCTGCTCTTAAATGTTCAGAAAATAGATGGAGATAGATAGATAGATAGATAGATAGATAGATAGATAGATAGATAGA